>FR990049.1:12917894-13442894 GCA_905404095.1 Glaucopsyche alexis
CCTTTAAATACCTATTAGTAACATTAAGTTTTATACGAAAACAAAAATTATTAATGAAACGTACTCGGTCTCGTACCTACCTAATTTCTCTCGGAAAGTTATATTGTGACGAAAGTATATCAAGATAGTTATCTATATCTAATTTATATCTGTACTATTATACTAGTATTATAAAGAGGAATGATTTGTTTGTTTGGTAGCTTTATCTGCTACAACATTTACATTTAATTCTATCTTAGAGACAAAAGAACACTTTAAAGTTTGAACTTTAAAATCATATAAATTACTAGCTTTTGCCCGCAGCTCCGCCCGCGTAAATACATTAACCCGCGGGAACACTGTACTTTTGCGAGATAAAAAATATCCTATGTCCTTTCCCGTGACTCGAAGTATGTTTATACCAAATTTCATAAAAATCGGTTCAGTGGTTATAGCGTGAAGAGGTAACAGACAGACAGATAGATAGATAGACAGACACACTTTCGCATTTATAATAATAAGTATAGATTATGAGCTAATTTCAACCTTTACGAAAATAGTGTAAAACGGAGGAGTATAAAAATTTGCACAGTTTAAGCTTTCACTCCTCCTCCATTTGTCATTATAAACTTAAGTTTATAATGACAAATGGAGGAGGAGTGAACGGTCCTAATATTTTTAACATAGAAATGTTTAAAAATTATATTAAATTAATAAAAATAATGTTACACACAACCTCATATTAACCCGGGGAGCGCACAGTGAAAAATGTAACAACGGGTTGGGTCTAAAAGACCCGTATAAAAATAGCCATAATTTCAATGTTTTAGATATTTAGTAACATACTGTAATCATTAGATAAAATATATTTTAAGCAATATACTTCATTGTATAGATAGCAAAAGCAACATCGGCTTCGTTAATTTATTTGTATTAACTTTCCCTCTATCGTAACAAGTTTGAGGTAAGATGATAACTAATAAGCAATCAAAAAAATTAACCTAAAAGTCTTTTCAAAAGCTTTGAAGAGAAATAACATGGATTATCTACAATTGAATTCTGGAAAAGTATCGGTAGACATAAAAGATAAGTAACAAGCGTCTAGTGAAACCTCATTAGAATAAACGATATCCTTTCCCATGTCCACTCCGTACGAGACCTTATTACTTCGACAAAATACTCTCCACCACTTCCACACCGAAAATACGCCCTTTCCCCCAAAAGATAAGATTCAATTTCCTTTACATGATCATAAGAAACTCCTATCAATTTTCTTGTACTGTATTTAAAGTCACAAAGTTAAATTTCAAATAAAGACAAGCGTAAAAATACTGACGTCTAAGGTGTTAATTATGTGACTGCCAAAATTCATATCACAATATTTGATTTATGGTTTATACTTTACACTTTGCGTATCTACCTACTGGCATTCAATAAAAAGTGGTTTAAAGTGTCAAACGTCTTTTTACTTTTCATGACCATCATCATCATAATCGTTATCAGGATTCAGATAACAATCAGAAATGACCAATTACATAAATAAATAAAAAATACCTATATTAAGTACTTAATACATATATCAGCTTGTAATATTTATAGGTCCATGTTGATGCTGATGTTGTATTAATATTAGCTTTTTTAACACGCCCTATAAGGGATTTATTCCCTGTTCCATTCATCTGGAAGAAATCGCTTATTGACGATGAGATAAGGGTGCATTGTGTATGGTTTCCTTTGTTATTTGGTGGTTGTTATAAATTAAATTTTATGCTTTTATTCGTTATTATTGTGTTACCGGTACTTTTTTGCAAATAATAACAATATCAGAACACTGAAACATCGTGCAAAGTACACCCTCATTCGCACATATAGTGCGATTCAAATGAGAATAGGATCAAATGGGCGCCATATTGCTTCGAATTTAGACTGTTATGATAGTTAAATTTATGTTTAGATAATTGATTACTATTTAACGTTTTTATTTAAATTCGATGCAAGAATATTAATATTTATAAGCACATACGTTTTTCTGAAAATCGCACTTTTCAAGTGATATTTAACAGAAAAAGGTAATTGACGTTCTTATTCTCATTTAAATTTATACCAGTATGAATAATCATTACAGAAGTTTCGATGCTACACGGTAATAAATATATTGGCGTCGTGTTGGTATCAAAATCCTATTAATTTGGGTAGATCCCGCACCTGTTACAAAGATATCGAATTACCAGCGACATAATATCGCCGAAGTATCCTCAATCCATAAATATGATATTCGTTATGCATTTCTCATTTTCATGAATCCGTTTTATTGGCCCCAATAAAATATGAACATCTCAGAATATGGGAGAACGGGCGAATCTAATATGGATTGCTGCGCCGGATTCTTGCCGATTAGGTGGGAGGCAGCTGCGAACGAATTATTGGACTCCGTGTATGAGTCATTTCATTCACACCGCATTCACTTAATTACATTTTGTGCGCCGTATAAAGACGCAATAAATTATACATTCAATGTTTATTTAGATGCGTCTTTGTTCAAAAATGGATATGTCTGCACTACGCGTTTACCGAAAAGGTGAAACACGCGCGTTTTGTACGGCTTATTGTGGAATAATTTATGGGCAACTTCTATTTTTACCGGAAAGGAAAATGACACTAGTTTTATATAACAATATTTATAGAGATTAAGAATTCTTGCCTTAAATAAATAGCCCAAACAAATGATTGAACGTTGAAGCCAAGAAGAAACGCATTCAATAGCTTAAAATAAATAGTCTGTCTTTTATTGTAAGCACAAACAAGCATCCATTCATAAAGTAACATTTGTAAAAGGATTATCAAAATCCTTATTAATCAACTTTCAGGGTACATAAAAGCAGTATTTCATGTCGTCTTAACGGCGAACTGTGACGATCAGTCACCGGTCCACAATGATCCTGACAAAGAAGAGATTGTCCGCTCCACATAATGCGAATTTAAAGGCTCCGGACAGACAAAAAGCGCCGTCGACGTGTCAAAAATTCAACAGGGTAAGTGGAATGGATGGCCGGGACAAGCCGGGACCGGGCCCGAATAAAATATTCTACGTCAAATCGTACGTCACCGGCTCCAACTTGCTCTATGAGAGTGCTTCACCTAAATTTATTTGCCTTTATATCAACGGCTCTTATACTACGCCGGTTAGGCAGACGCCCTTACGCCTTTGTGCCGATAATTCTGTTAAGAATGCACTGTGCGTAAAAATGCCTCTATTATATTCGATCCTTTTATTTGAAGTAGGTATAATGGGGTTGATTAATTTGACGTAATAGAAATAGGATGCCATTAAATAGCTAGCAGTCTGAGGAAACAAGTATTTAAACACAATACATAAATAACACCGAATGGTGCTCTATAAGGATATATATTGCGCCATATACGTCCCTTTATAGATAGCTAATGAGTGCATCATTAGCTGGGTATCTATAAAGGGACATTTATGACTCAAAATTAATATACCAGTTAGGAACGGTGTAATTATAATAAAACAGTGAGTGTTCTATCTACATAAAGTAAGTATCATAACGATCGCTTAAGCGTTATATATAATTGTCGAGGAGTTTGTTCACCATCAATTACTTAGCAGCTGTCGGCTGACACCACGTAAGGAGATCGTGGACATACCGCAGAGATAAGATGCTCGGATAAACTCCATCGGTGACTTAATTATATGCACTGGGCTACCGTTATTATTTTGGATGATTTAAGTGCCGTTCTGTTAAAAATGCTTTCATATTTTTCATCTACAAAAAACGTTTCACAATACTTTAAATAACTATGTAGATATTAAATACGACGTTTTTAAAGTTATAGTGTAATCAACTCACGTAAGACATGTACTACACTGTAGAGTAAAAGTGAAACTTCGTTCATCATTTTAAATGCAGAAATACTCTCATCGTGCCTAAAGCACGAACAATTATAATTTGTACATATTTGTGTATTAAGCGCGCCATTTGTGTATTAAGCCGTACTTTAGAAACATAAGTTATTATGTAAGAAGTATAAGTAGCTTCCGACAGATGGCTTTATATGAAAATTCCTGCCGTGATGCGGGAAGTGACGTGATCTTAAAATTTCGCTCTAAACGTCACTAAAGTAGTTTCACTTCCAAAATTTTATAAGGAAAGTAACTAAGAACGATTAGTTAATTTAATTTTAATGAACAATAAACAAAAAGCAATCTGAGTACAATCTCGCCGGGTAGACACTGATCGTATTCATTATTCACTGACAGAGAGCAATTAAAGCTTCACTAATCAATCTCAAACTTTAGCCAAAGCTGAACTCTAATCAAGAAAACTCCTATTCCGTGAAAGCTTTCCGAACAAAATTTAACTTAATTAAAAATGTAAATTAAATTCCTAGGCGCTTCCACAAGCATCACATCGGCCCGCGCCGCGCCGAGTGCTCGGGGCTTTTGATTGCAGCTAAAAGGTTTGGGATTAGTGCGCGAAAGAGCTTTCAGTGCATTTGTAGAGCTTTTAAGTGGGAAGCTTTCGCTTAAGACACTTACATACAATGTAAATTTTATGTTCCACCTCGGTAAGGAATGGATTTGCTTTGGTACAGATCTTGCGCAGTGAATGTTATAATGCAAAGCTCAATAACGGTCCGCGACGCGTGTACTAATAGATATGGAAAGTAATGGGACGTCGGTTTATCAGATGGGAAAGAGTAATGTTTGCGGCGAAAGGGGTGCGAGGGGGTGGGGAGAGGGTCAGGCAAGGAAGTTCGGTGTCCGGGAACAAACCGCCCGTAAAATTGTCAATTCCGACGGACTCCGCGCCAGCTCCGAACGTTCTGAATGTTCCAATACCGCACCGTCTTTGTTTCTAGGAATCATTGTAATAAAGTCTATCAGGAAATTATCGAGTTAAAGATTAAAGGCTTAGTTTGATTAATCATTTGCTAGTTATCTTTTGGGTAATATTAATTATGTCTCGAATAAATAGTGGAAACAATAGAGGATCAAAATGATTTATTATATTGTAAAAAATATTTTATTCAATAAGTTTAGAAATTATTTTGATACATCACTAAATATAACAAAGCTCTATCCCTATTGCAAGCAATAGCTCGTTTACATTTACTGGCTTTTAAAGGAGCTCCAATATCGTATAATTGTTATCACCAATTGTCAATAACAATGTAAAATATACATTCCCTATTGAAAGTCTCATTGACAATAATAATTAGAAGATGATTTTAACCATTTTTTACCGAATACGAGTACTATCGAGGTATGGTACGTTGTGCTATTTTCGAACAAAGTAATGTACTATAGACAGTATTCATTTCCTTTTAAATTGTTTGTCAGCGAAATATGCCATCTGGGCACCGGCCAAAATAATCACGGTTACTGTTTACTGTTTAGTCAAACCGAACAGTAACTAAAGTGCTCTTTTTGCGTATATTATGTTTAAGCGTCAGTATTAAAATGAAACAATTTTTCATTTTCAGTGTCGCAGCCTCAAAAGCTTTTGATTGCAGAAAAATGTAAATTGAAATAAGTAAAGAATGAAATAGTGCTATATACTGCAGCATATTTTTATAAGTAGATTGAAGAAAATTGTGAACCTAATATTAATGACTTCTTGAGTATTTCAATATTTGAATAGATATTGAAACTTGACCGGTGCTCAATTTCCATAGTTAATATTACACCATCCGCTTCGAATTTTAATTATCACTTCAGTTTATATTATTGGAAGACTGCATATACAAATACACCAACAAACAATATGCACACATGCGCCCACACAACTCCCGCGCTCTTCAACTGAAATCATCGCAACACTCATCCGTGAAATTGATTCTCGAGGAAAGAAAAGACGTAAAGATAAATAAAAGGAAATAGGAAAACACAAGCTAAGATTTGGCGTTAAATTGTTTTCAGCGCCCATCGCCGCCCGCCGCCGCCGCGCCGCCCGCCCGGACCGGCTATCAACTCGGGAATTTCAACAATTACCCACTGTAAACGAATTTATATAATTGAACGATCATTGGAATAATTGTATCAGAATTTAATTACGTATATTTTTATTACAAGAGATTTAATTTTATGAATTCCGATTTCTTAGGTTGATAACTGTTAACTGTTAAAAATCAAATCAATAAAGGTTATTTTCTTTTCACAGTATGTGACAATAGTGTTACATCAATATCTAATTGAAAAGGAATAGTTTACGACTTATTAAATAAATTGGACTTTAAATCATATGGGCGTATAATACATAAGGATTTGGTAGAGAGTCCGAAACGATAGCGAAACACCGTGACGTCTCATTCAATACGTGATCCATTTGCCGATGTAAGAGCTATCTCATTCAATACTGGGACTCCCACATACCCGCCGGTAGGGTTGTCAAAACTTCAAAAGATTTCCAAAAATTTTATTTTAAATCTACCTATGTATTTACAAAGAAATATTTTTGAATAACGCATAGTATCAATTATAATTATTGTACTTTTTGTATTCAATTTAATATTAAAGCTCATACAAAAAAAAATCAAATGATACGTGTTTGATATGATATTGATAAAATCAAATGATAATGCAAAATGCAATTTACCTATACCTAATTTAAGGTGTCACAGTTGACGGTATCATGTGCGATTTACATCAACTTTATCGTTCAACTTACAAACAAATATTGTCAACCCTAACTAGAACTGTAGTCAATATAGGTTTCCCGATTGTATTAGTTTCATTTGCCCTTTTCATCTACATGTCGGAGGCGTATTCTCCGAGGTATAAGAGCCACAAATGACCGAAGATTTGGATCGGATTTAACACGACACAGAACGATATTAATAAAAATATCATCGAATCGACTTATCCGATTTGAAATGGCTATCGATTACGTTATGGGCAAGTGAATAGAAGCTGGACGTGAAATTTCTTATATCGTTAAAGTAACGGCTAGAAACGGCGCTAACTAAATTGAAATCTATATCGGCTATTAAATTTATAACAAATTAAACCTTTTATTCCGGTCTTAACTATTACACTTCCAATACATAGCGATTGTTATTATTTTAAACGTTATGGTTATCATTATTCTATTAATAATAATTCGTTGCTGTAACTATAATTTGAAATAATTATAGCGTAAAATATATTTACAAAACGTACAAAACAATATACTTTTGTGATTATTCTAGTTATTTTAATATCTGTTATGAAAATAATGGCACTGCACGGTCGCAAAGTATCTAAGCAAGTACAAAAATAAATATTACAGCAAGTAGGTACCTATGTTCATAAAGTCGCTATAGTATACCTGTTTCTTCTTCATACGTATAATACTGACCTATGTATCACAAATTACAAATTTACAACGTTCTTATTGGATCTGATTTTGAATTTTTTGAGATTAATTTCTTAAGGAATTAGGTAATTAGGCCTTCGGGGAAATTACTCGGTACTACTTCTTTTGTACTTCTCAGAATTTTTGGTCAATGAAGACGTATTCACCTACCCATATCTACCTTTATTAGGTAAATAACGTAGTAAATAAATTTGAATCCAATGCAAGTCGCAAGCTTCAACTAGTCACAACGTATTCGCATGTTTACAGATTCAAAGCAGTGCAGAAACGTAATAGAAAAAAGTCGTCAAGTCGAAAAACTATGAATATGATTATCTGCGCCATTCCGAAGGCTATCATCCAATAAAGCTAGTACGTAGCAAAGGTATCAAATCTTTTTCGTCCGCACTGAAATTGAATATTTATCCGGGTAGTATCTCTATTCCGGAACAATTTTTATGTAGGGAGAACACAATCTCGAGATATTCGGGAGGGCCAATAGAAATATATTGGCAAATATCTTGCCTAGGTACATTACCTTTATTGCCTCGCGACGGCGGCGTACCTCGCTTCAATCTATTTCGAATTGGTTCTCCTGCCTATCTATTATTAAATGTTGTCGACTTATAATAAGGAACTCAGGTAACGTGCCCTGTTTTCCCTCGTCGCCTCGGTTACCTCGGTTTCGCGGGATAACTCTGTTCTGCATATTTTCTAGAGATGTCACGAATATTCGGCAACTATTCGGTATTCGGCCTATTCGGCCACATTTTTTACTATTCGGTATTCGGCCGAATAATACGTACTATTCGGCCGAATATCGAAATCCAAATCATGTAAAAAAGACAAGTTATATTACTCAAAATTATATATTTATTTCCAAATTACAACACTTTAGTAATTAAAATTGATCAGTGGTATGTTGTGATGGATAAAAAGAAGCTTTTCAGCATTTTTTGGTAGCAAACGATTACGCTTTTCATCGTTAATGTTACCAGCCTCAGAAAATAACCTCTCACTATACACGCTAGTCGTCGCCTGCTGCGCCAACGCAACGAGGAAAACAGGTTGAAACAGGAAAACTTGTCTTAATCCAACTATCGCGCTCCCGACAAGTATGTATTTCGTGCCGAATATTCGGCGGCCGAATATTCGGCGCTTCGGCCGACAGCGTTGCCGAATATTCGGTATTCGGTATTCACTATTCGTGGCATCTCTAATATTTTCATGCTCGGAGTCTTACGTGTTACAGATTTAAGATACAACAAATCAAACCCACTTCATTCGTAGTCCATTAAACATATCGTTCGACGATAATAAACCGCTAGCCTATTGCTTTGTAAATTAAAATGAATATAAAAATACTTAAAACGAAAATAAACAAAAGCTGTGGCATATAAATCTCAAAAGCTATAATATGTCACTTAATTAAAGTTATAATAATATTGATCGTAAAAATTAATGAATTTAAAGGTCGGTATTAAATAGGGCCGGCCAAGTAGGTACAGAATACAAATTAAGTGTAAGTTGTAACATGGTTGTAACATAATTATACAGTAATATTTAAAACAGGAAAGATTTGTTTTGTTTGTTTACATTGGATAGGTTCCGAAGCTACTGGACCTACTTTGATGAAATTTGGCACAGATATAGACTAGACCACCGGGAAGGATATAGGCTACTTTTTATCGTGGCAAAATGTACTGTTCCCGCAGGATTATCTTTTGCGCGTACGAAGTCGCGGGTGATATTCGACATTACTCAATAATTACATAAAACTCGTTATCGCACACGGCACGGCACAATAATGGCTCTTAGCAAACTGGAGGTTGTATTATCCGCCTCACGGCCTAAGACGTGTGTCTTATAAATATGTCAATATAGTACAATGTGACATCATAAATACACAACGGGATTATTTTATTATACTTAATTATAGTCTCTACATGGAGTCTCTTCCAGTCTTTACATGGAGTTTCCAGCAGAATAATAAAATACATTATGCAAATTCTGAAAATAGCATTATTTTCTATTATGAAACTGCAAATAATATTTAGTTAATCGTAATCTGATATTTAATTCGGTTCTTCAACTGTAAATATTTAAATTTAAACTAACTAGGAATCGGAATGCTTTTCTTAGTTAGCTACAAAGTTTAAACTAAGATCACTTTACATTATTTGAATTGCATACGTTCAAACATTCATACGATACGAAAATAGGGCGAAAAATACAGCTATTTATTAAAATATTTTAAAAGAAAATATTTGGTAAGATATATATACATTTTTCATGTGCCTTAAAACCACTTTACCAGTTGTTGACATTTCAATTTAAAAGTAAAATAAAAAATTCCAGAGTATGTAAATTGTAAAATGACAAGAATAATTATGACTCAAGTGACAATAATTGGGTAAATTGCTCCATAAAATTTAAATGTTATCAACATATTGAAGTACTTCCTATACAACTAGCTTATGCTCGCGGCTCCGCTCGCCTAAATAAAGTACTTATCTCACGGGAACACTGTACTTTTTCGGGATAAAAACTAGTCTAGATGTTTTAATCCAGAGTCTATACTACTACCATACCCAATTTCATTACAACACAATCTTTTCGGAACTTTTTGGTTGAAAGAGTAACAAACATCCATCCATCAAACTATCCATCCATACATCCTCACAAACTTTCCCATTTATATTAGTAGTGGGATTGCAAATGTTAAGTATGTAAAATCTGACTGGTCTTCTAATGTAATGTAGTGAATTATGTATAAACTTTAAGTCCTTTTCATCCGTTACTGGATGATTTATACAGTATTCTACGAGCGAAGTAACCGCTCTTGTAATACTGTAGTGTCTGGGACAGTCGGTTTTTAAATGTCATATGGTTGCCCAAGCATATACGGCATTCTCACAACACGGTCAGCCTAGTCCAGAGGAATGTCTGATCAATATGTCTGGGGCCATAAGTATAATGTATGTATTGTATAGTAAATTATACAATGTAGGGAAAAACGTGAGGCATTCGACCAATTAAAATTTTGCGGTTCTGCCGCCTGTTTCCTGCTTCGTACTCCTGCATAGAAATAATGACTCCTTGAAACGCTATGCCACTCGCAATTACAAATGTTGTAATGAAGCACTCTAATTACAAGAGGGAATGCTAATTGCCTTATTACCGTGCTGTTGTATCGGCAGTCATTCGAAGAGAGTTGCTATTAGGAATGCAAAGTCGTTTATAATTAATTCTTAATAAGCTTTATTAACCATTCAGTGTATTGTGCATAATCCGGTCAATAATTTTACATTCAAATATCTAATTGTGCAAAAATTAACGAGTGTGCACATGCGATAGAAGTGAAACCTTTAAATATATTAGGAACCTCATTCTCCCGCATGTACGTATGTAGTATCGAATTTAAGAAAATAACGATTTCATGAAAAAATTAAACAAGACCATTTTCTAGTAATACGAGTACAAGGTATGATAAATATACGTGACAGAATACAGAAATCATCCAGAAACCGTCAATGCGCTTGAAAGTGAAGCCGTCACGACTACTCCAAATTGGAGTGGCTATCCACATAATATGTTGCCACAGAATAACGGAATATTTTACCCAACTTTTTGTCAATTAATTTTTATTGAATACCTAATTATCGTAACATAATAATACAATTTGTTTTGTGAGTGTAAAGAATAAAGTAAAGTAAAGAGCGAGCGGGGCGGTGTTTCGCCATGGTTTTGGTTACAATGCGCTGCGTACAAATGTGATCGAACACTCATTCTGGATGTTCTGTATTCTGTGGATAAATACTACCAAGTACCAATACATTCTTGTTGCTCATTGGACTTGTAAGTTGTAACGTGCATTCAAAATGTAGAGTGTTTCTTGATTACGGTCAACGCGGGGGTCAATTGACGACGGCCAATTTATCAAATCACGATGAATGCGGATGCGCCCTATCTTCGCGACAGTGTAATATCATGGAATCTAATTCATAAGCACCGTTGACATAATTTGTTCGTACTCTACGTAACGTACGTACGTAAGAATATGATAAACTGATATGTTATTAATAATCGTATTGTGACTGCATGTCGTCATTATAATACGAATAAATAATTATTAGAACACTCTACCTGCTTATAAATTAGAGCAGTACATTCTAGTAAATCTATACTTCTATACTAATATTATAAAGAGGAAAGAGTTGTTTGTTTGTATGTTTTTTTGTTTGCATTGAATAAGCTCCGAAATCACTGGACAGATTTTGATGAAATTTGGCACAAATGTAGATTATACAACGGGGAAGGATAAAGGCTACTTTTTCGCGCCTAAATGTACGGTTATCGCTCACCTTGTAGTATATAAAGTAAAAAGCTCATTTTAAAGTTAGAAAACGCCCTTATTATGCATGGAAACTGTTGTGAATAGTGACATTGCCATAATATATTAAGTGGTTTCCATCTCGCTTGAAACGATTTTACATACGAATAAACATATAGGCATGGTATACCAAAATGGTATCACCCAACAATAAACTCGTTATGTTTAATTTAGCATAATACAAATGACTAGGATACGATCATATTTTGTAACTGTATAATTTTCAAGCGTGTATCGATAAATTTTAAGATAATGAAACAATTTATGTTCGTGACCGTCACGTTTTAGGGTTGTCGCTGCTGCGTCGACTTATCTATATTATCTACTAATATAATGAAGAGGAAAGGTTTGTTTGTTTGTTTGCATCGAATAGGCTCCGAAACTACTGGACTGATTTTGATGACATTTGGTACAAATATAGAGTAGACTACGAGGAAGCACATAGGCTACTTTGTATTGCGGTAAAACTTACAGTTCACGCGAGATTTCCTTTAGTGCGCATGAAGTCGCGGGCAACGTCTAGTCTATACTAATATTTTAAAGAAAAAAAGTTTATTTTTTTGTTTGCATCCAATAGGCTCCGAAGCTACTGGACCGATTTTGATGAAATTTGGCACAAATATAGAGTAGACCACGAGGAAGGTAATTTACTTTTGATTGCGGCAAACCTTACAGTTCCCGCGAGATTTCTTTTAGCGCGCATGAAGTCGCGGCAACGTCTAGTATACAATAAAATGCGTTATTGGTGCGACGGGAATTTTTCCAGCTGGCAGCCCCGGTGTAGGCAAAGACACATAAATTGGACGAGCTAGTGGCAGTCACCAGTGACAACATAACACCTGTGATTGCATTTACAATGCTAATTCACGGCGCAATATCATCACGTCAACACTCGACGCCATCACGCCACTAACGCGCGTTTTGTGTAAAATAACTGTATATTTAAATAAGATTTACACAAAAAACTAATACAAATACACCAATTTAAATAAGCTAATTGAGTTTTAACAACTCAATAAATTTCATCTGATATGGTTGAATTTACTCAATAATCCTAACACTGTTAATAAAAATCAAATTTATGCTTGGCCTTAATTATAAATGTAATTATATTTCCAAATTAATGTTACCCCGTATTTGAATACAGCATTGATCGATGAGATATATAATATTTATTAATAAAAAGATAAAATCGCGGGAAAGGTCGTTACGGTGAGCGATAAGCCGGGACGGGCGCGGGCGGCCGCAATCCATTATCGAACGGTTAATTGATAATTACTTTCTTCCATTACCGACGAAAAACGCGGTGATTAACTCTGAATCGGTTTAACGAGCACAATGGGCTGTTCAATTAAAAAACCCCGACGACGCCCGGCAGACTCAATCTCGTATACATGGAATAAGGAATTACTCGCGTGCTCCAAGTTTTTAATTAAATATTCACCCGGTTTGTAATTAAGACGCAATTGAATGCGCAATGCTTCGCTTTCGGCCTGTAACCTCCTTTGTGAGCTATGAAGTCGCTGGCACAAAACATATTATGAAAATATTCTTAAATGTTATCGTGCTCGAGGAAAATACCGAAACCTATTAAATATTAGATAAGCTTCATTAGTACGGTTCGATCGCATGCAACTGTCTTATCGGAGTGAGTTCGTAAATATTGTGATAAAAAACGAGAAAACATCCTAATTAAGCATCGATAAAAAATGTTGACACAACGGAAACCGAATAATTGGGTCTTCCGATGACGCGCATTGAAAACGCAAATAATTTTAATAATTTAACCTATTACATCAGTGGCGAAATCATAATTAAAAATAGCAATTAGAAAAAATATAATTTTTATTTTATTCACAAACAAATACATACGAAACAAGATGTAATGTTGATTCAATGTAGTGAAACATTGCAGACGCAATTCGATAAAATACGTCTTAGTTATCCGTAAGCGATCCCGAAACGGTCCCGCAGTAATCTCGCAGACATTTAATTTCGCCGTTTTAAATGAATCGCTGAGCATATCCCGGCCCAAAATCCCCGCCATTGGCTCGCTCCTCGTATAAATTCTGGAGGAATCATCTGCAGAATTCCAATACTGGAGTGCTGATGTCCAAATGCATGATATATCGACGGAGGGCGCCTGTTTATGAGATATTTCATATCGCGTATAATTTGTTGGTCATTCGTCACAGACCCAGCGCCGTATTGACACTACGAGATTCTAATATCTCGACGCGAGTTTCTCTATTTGTAATATGCATATTTTATTTCCAAACATTAGCTTTTATTGTATATGCTATTGCTATAAATAACGTGTAAATTGTCTTCTAGTATCATTATGCATTGTAAATTATAATATAATATTTGCATAATAAATTGCGGATATTCTTTGAAAATCAAAACAACAATTTATGTCCATTAAATTATGGTCGATGACTCATTTACATCATTAGATAATGTCACTAAATTGAATGGACACAGTTAATTGAATTTAGGTATTTAATATTCACAAATCTGAATATAAATTCTCTCTAAATGTATCTAAAAGTAATTGTGATAAAACTATTTGGTTAGTGTAAATTGCCAAAAATGGCGCTACAGCCGACCAATTTACGCCTGACGTATTTCGTTGATGAATGCTAATCATGTTATTTAATACAAATTTTCTACGACAGTGCTAATGTAAAAATTTTAAAGAGGTAGGTAGAGGCTTTTGACAGATACTTGAGAATTTTTTGATTGCAAAACAAACATCACAGCGAATACATTAGAGCTTCATTTGCAATAATTAGATATGCTTTTGCAAGTCTAGTATCACTTATAAGTTATTCGCTAAGGGGACACAAAATAACACATTGAACGTTTAGATCAATTACAGTAAACACATACCAAAAGCATATTAAATATTAGCATTATTTTATTAATATGTGAAGAAAAAAGTTCTACGAGAATTTTACTAACAAAGGAGTATGATATTTGGCACAGTTAAAGCTAGAGGACGGTGCACACCAAAAGCTAATATTTTTTTTATGTTAGGTATTGCTCAGAAATACATAGCATAATTTAAAAAATAACAACAGACGTCCTCAGTTTAATTAACTCACACTACCTTGCATTGACATATTAACGTTTGACAGAATTGTCAACCTTTCTTTCACATTATTTAAACGACGTTTATATAATACTTACTTTTGTCCGCGACTGCGTCCGGGTGGAATTCGGTTTCCATACAAAATTTTAACCCCTTTTTCACTCCTTAGGGGAAAAATTTTCAAAAACTCTTTTCTTAGCGGATGCCTACGTCATTACAACTGTATGCCAAATTTCAGCAAAATCCGTTCAGTAGTTTTAGCTGTGCGTTGATAGATGAGTCAGTCACGTTTGCCTTTTATATATTTAGATATATTATAATATTTTGATTGCGTGTCTAAGAGGTAAAAGAACCCTAATAAAGTTGACACTTAAAAATTAAAATATGAAATGGACTACACGTAAATGCGAAATGCTCGAGATATTTCTATAAATAATTACAAAAGTCCAATAAACAAATTTCTTCATCGACAAAACTAATCTTATCCGAAGTTTAAAATATCGACTTTCCAACTCATTATGGCAAAATATTGATGTTAATAAGTACGCCTTTAAAAACTAATGGTACGTCACGTGAGACTTGAGGAGCGAGAAAGTTCTCTCCCAATAACGAGATCGTATATTATGGAAATTAACTCATTTAATCTGTAATAAATTTTAAATTAGTTTATAATCCAAATGTCATCCAATTAAATATTATAATATCTCGTAACAAAACCAAATGCCTAAATTAATGCGACCACAGTGCATAAGTATGATACAGAAACTATCAATATCAGAACCCCGTTTCTCGTAATTAGCCTATACTTTCATTTTACTTTTATTGAAATATAAATGAGTCGTCTTGATTTCATAAACAGATTTTTAGAGTTTGGACCAATCAAAACAGGTTTGATGTTGGTTATCGTAACTGTATTGTGTTGTATGATGTATCTAACTTCTGGTAGAGTTCCTTTAAAACCATAACGATTAAGGAGGTAAAATATAAAACACGAATACAATTTTCTCCACGAACATTTCACGAGTCTAGACACTTAAAAAAGAGGTTCACTACATTCATTCATTACATAGGAACTATAGAAGTCAAGTATTTACTAAAAACGTCACCGACATGGACAAGTTACGTTGATAACGCGCGTGGCCTAGTGGCCGAGTACCGAAAAAATAATGCTTGTAACTATCCAAGATCATGGTAGAAATCATCATATTTTGGCGGCGACTGTACCTGCAAGGTGACAAGCGATGCGCGCGCCTGCCCGGCCCGCGCCGCACCTCGGGCTCACTCGCTCCATAAACAGCTTCCGTATTTTTCAATCAGAGAGCTGTCAAAGCGTTCTGACACCCTCATCCTATTGGCTCGCACTCGCCGCGCACCGAAATTGGTTTTCTACATTCAATCCATACAAAGTTTAATGTTATTCGTTTGCGATATCACCGGGACGCCGCCGATGTTTACCGACGCGCCGAATCATATTGGATTTGCAAACTTTTGTTTGTCGAGTTTATTTCATTTTCAATGTTGGCTCAGACCGAGAAAGCAATTTTAAATTGTCCTCGAGGCTCGGAGATAATCGCGCGATCGCGGCCGCGGGTTAATAGTGTGAGTTACAAATTAAGTTATCCGGATGCGAGTACGGGGCTACGAGCTGGCTGCAGCGTGGCTACGGGCGTTTATAAATTGAAGGGCCATACCTGCGGCTTAATACGCCGCTGTTTCCGGTTCATTTCCGGGCGGCGCGCGCGGTGCCGGATATTGCTTTTAAGGTTGCGCCGCACGCCACCAGCGGCGCCCGGCGCCTGCTCCGATACGCCCGCGCCACCCTATTACAATGTGATGCATTGTTTTCATTTAATTTATAATTAAATGAAAATGCTCATACAATGCTATTTAGTATTTATGTACAAATGTAGTCATCAGTGGCGCGGAGTTCCTATAGCTCATCCCTATCGGCTTCACTTACCACTTACCTTTTGAAGTCCCTCATCCAAATCCCTATCTATTATAGAGGCTAGGGCTTCCCTATGAAGGAGAACATATTATGCATATAAAGTAAAATGCTATGAGAAAACTTGTCAACATTAAAATTAAAAGTCCACTTAATGACAGCTCTTTAAATACGAATGATAATATTATACCCATTACGAAAACTATATTGAGAAACGACCATATTTATAAGGCCATTATAAAATAAACATCAACCTAAATATTATAGGTACTTAATAACGAATGAAAGATTAGTATATTCAAAGACTTGATTCGATTTAGTTACAGGTACATTAGGAATTTTAATAAGAACGACATTACAAGAAACCAGTATTAATGTAACATAATATTAATAACAAGAAGTCGCTTTTGGTCGAAATTGATATATTTTTTTTTTACTTTGCACAATAAAAAAATATTAATGTGACAGATTGACAAACGTCAACGTGAAACAAAATTGTATAAAATCCATGATTGTATTTATCAAACGCACGGTAGTGTGTGTTCTATACAATCTGAGGTAGTGAGTAGTTTTTCTTTTCTTTTTTTTGTATTACTAAACATTATTTAAAACATATTTACATACATATATCGCATACCTCCTCCAAACAAATATATAAATTATAAATATGATAATATTCTAATTCCAAAATTAAAATACTCTGGAAGCTTTTGTGTAAACTATGGTATAAGAGTTTGCGTTATCGGGCGGCCCGGCTCTGTTGCGAGCACATTAAATCGTTTCCATTACTTTAAGTAGATTTCGATGTTTGTGTCAAACGCAGCCGCGATAATACAGCAATTTATTATAATAATATACATAATAACAGGCGGAGGTCGAGTGATGGGCACGAATTTATAATGGTTTGTTTATTTCTACTCCACGTTAAATTTGTATTGTGATTAACTTGTTATGTTCTACGGACGATAACGCACTCGCACAGTTATTTTGTTGAAACAGTTCGTGTTAGCGATCGTGTTAATGTTAATATCAATTTTCAAATCTCAACTTGAGCCAATAAAGTAAACTAAAAATATTTATAATTAGATTGACGATAGAGATTTAAATTAGAAGCTGAGCTGAGCTGAGAAAATGAGCTACTTAATGTATGCTAATATGGCCTATAGCCTATTCTCATTAAAATGTGAAAAGGATAAGCATTCATAAATATCTAACGCGAATAAACAACAGAAGCCACAAATAATTCAATCCGATAAAAAGATTTAAATACGTTACGCACAGAATATAGAGATCCTATGAAAACACAAAAACGTTCGCCGAATACATGAATGTGAATAATCTACGCGTTGTTAAGGGCGAAGTTCGCCTGTCGCAACTGGCAACACTAAACCCTACAATCCCTTTTAATACGATAATGTGGCTCTATCTATCGTCTGCAGTCACACACGACCCTCGTGTGCTAATTGAATTTAAGGAATAAAATCCAATCGGCCCGATTCTTTATTATTCAAGATCCAATTTGGATAAGGTCTGATCGGTCCGCGCGCGGGGGAGGGGCAGTCGAGAATAAAATTGGATTTGTCACTCAAAACATAAGACTACCTTCAACTTTCGTACGAGAATATTTTGTATCGATTTCGCTTATGGTTTTTTTAATCTTGATCTGAAACTGTCAAATTTAATACGACACTACGAAACGTATTTTACTGCTTTTATTTAACATAATGAAGCCGAGTTCACGGAATAGGCTGTTTTTAAAGATATTTACCGAGTTAAATTTTTTTTCTTGTATCGTATGCATTCTTGTTATGATTTTCTTTTAAATGAGTATAGAGACACAGTATAAACATAATAGTTTACAACCTAACACGACTGCTTTTCAAGCTTTCGCCACTTTCAATAATTTTTATATGTTATCGAGATATTATTTAAGCTATTTATATACTTCTATTATATTAAGTAGTTAACTGTGTAACAAGTTTCACTCTGTAAGTCTGTAGTACTATCTCTACATTACGTTTGTATGACCCATTATGTTCAAATTAAGGGCTTTGCTTGTATGGGTCATTATTTTTAACGAACAACGTGTTCGTTCAATAACGTGAAATTCTCAGTAAACTTTCTTAAATTACTCATACTTATAAAATATCCATTCGTAGCCTAACATAGAGTTTACATATAAAATGAAAGTCATTCCATTATTCCATTACACCTAATGTGAATATAATCTATTTACCGTACTAAATGAAACCGTAAATATTGAATGATCATTAAGAGGAAATTAAATAGCGCGTCCGAGCGACGGTCGGCGCGAGCGGGCGACACCTGATGCCTTTTCATTAAGCGTAAAAAGTGATGGGTTGATTAACACTTTTTTACGCACATGTACTCTGTACAGTAATAAAGCGAAAGAGTAAAATATTACCATCAAAATGAATTCAAAATACATATTATATAGAAACTGAAGCGTTTTTGAGTTATTACTTATTATTTGTTTACCTATATCTTCTAAACTAGTATAATAAAGAGGGAAAGTTTGTTTATTTGTTTGCAATAATAGGCTCCGAAACTACTAGACCGATTTTGATGAAATTTCGCACTGATGTAGAGTAGACCATGGGGAAGGACATAGGCTACTTCTTTCGCGGCAAAATATACGGTTGCCTCGAGATTTTGTTTTGTGCGCACGAAGTCGCGGGCAACATCTAGTATAACAATATACGTCATACTGCCACGTAGAGATGTGATAAACGGCTTAAAATTAAAAGTTAACTTATCCGTTATTAAATATTCAAAAGCAACTTTTTTTAACTGCTTAGTTGCTTAGTTGCTTATTTTCTTATCTACTTATTGCCACTTATAAGTTATAATGTTTTTTGCGCTTATGTTACGTTTTTCGATCGCTTAAACTGATTTAAATTAACTTTCCTTCGTACTTTGCAGGCTTAGGACTGTCTGAAATCTGAATAATTATTAATATAATAATATGAACTCATAAAAATGTTTTTACATGTTGATAATATGCATTAATCTTAAATGTTGCTTATCATTAGTAATAGTTGATTTATAGGATAACAAACATTACACATCGCCACTTTTTCCACCTCATTTCTTTCAAAGTAGTTCCATAAATTACTGTTCCAATTCACGTCGTTTAGTCGTCATCTTACGACAAAAACTTAATAAACTTAATACTAAAACACTACACGAAAAGTTTATATTACGTCCATATGGACCATTATTATATTTATTATTTACATTAAAAGTTCACGGTAAGCCACCAAAACACCACTATTACGATTAAAATACGAATTATTGCGTAACGTAATATACGTCAACCCGCAAAGCGCAACTAACAAAAAGTGAATAAACACGAAAAAGCATATTAGTTATAAGTACAAAAAATAAGCCGTTTAAATAAGTGATGAGCTACATTAAATAATTTTCACTCTTATTGCGCTGTCATAAGAACTATTTTTCTTTGCTCATACCACACTTATGGCTTTATGACTATAAACGATATAAACGATAAGTATAAGTGATAAACGCTTAAATTTTTAAACGACTTTTCAACTTATTTATAAAAGCACGCTTTTTTAAACGCTTTACGTTTAAACGGCCATCTCTAGCCACGTAGAATGGACTTAGAGCATAACATCTAATAGTTCGATCAGTAGTACTAAGTTAGTAGTTATTATCTCTGTTGACTGTACCTGGCAAGTAAATCCAGCTGCGAGTGCGGCTGTAATCTGTGAGGTTTATAACTTTTTATAACTTTTTATATTACACATCCCGGCGAGTAGTGACATTTGACAGGTCTCGAAGTCTTAATGTTTGAAGTGGTATGAACGAGAAGACGTGTGAAAGCACTTCAGAATCGATTTTAAGTTTGAAACCAGTTGCTTTAAACCCAAATTACTTTTATTATAATCTATTGAAACCACTATTTTGTTATTTGAAAGTGTATTCGTATATTTTTTCCTTTATCTATAATTTCATTAACATAATTCATGAGCACAATTTAATTTAACATTAATCCAAATTAAACATTTTAAAATTTATGAGGTGAAGTTTCATTTCAAGTTTAAAATATACGTATCTAATGTTATTCAGAATTAATTTATTTAATCCATGATAAACGACACCTACAAATCTACTAAAATTAGATAATTTGAAATCTTCATAATGTTAATGGAATAAAATTTTAAACGAAAAATTTGGAGCATTCAATAAAAATGTAAAATATTACATATTGAGAATCAGCTCGTATAAAGTTATATCATAATATAAGCTAAATATGAATATTATTGAAGTGAATAGTGATTCATACCTTATGAGTTATATTACACTAGATTTTGATAGAGTTCTTAGCGGATGCTTACGTCACAACTATCTGTATGACAAATTTCAGCAAAATCCGTCCAGTAGTTTCGGCTGTGCGTTGATAGATGAGTCAGTCAGGTTTGTCTTTAATATATTTAGACTACTGACTACACACACAGGCATATCAGGTGCGACAGAAGAAACGTGAAAGTAAAATTAACACAGCTAAAATGACTTTGTAAACTTCTGAGGTGCAAATTCCAAAGAAGAAAAGGTAAATATTGTCATGGAAAATAAAAGACTTGGCGTTCCTAATACATGTAGGTACCAGTTGAGGAAATTTAATATTTAGCAGATCGACTGCAGACTTCTCAAAGTCTACTTAGTCCTGACGCGCGACGCAAAACCAGTGGTGACGAGTGACGACACCACGTCATTATAATATGAACAAAATATGACGAGAGCGCTCAAACATTTTTCTCTACTGTAAAGGTACACAATTATTTGGATGCATTGTTTTATTCTGTTTGCAGCGAGATTGTTGTCAAAGTGATGAGGAACGATTTTAGAGAAAAGCCTGTTAGTGCCAGCGAGCCAATTAGAAGTGTTAGGGAGATACGAGCCCTCCCCGCTCCGTGCCCCGCGCCCCGCCCGCGCCCCGCCGACGCCCCGCTCGTCCAATTAAACTCACACCCGGCGACGTACTGCCGCCGCCGGAACCGAGCACACTCAAGTAATTGTGTAAGTCACTTCTAAACAAACTTTCTGCTTTTTTTATCTCTCCAGATAACAATGGAATTATGTCAGACGCCACGAGAGCTCTTTTAGTTCGTGAGTATCGAGTCGTTAATTAAATCCGAACAATTACGGAGTCTTAGCGCCTGACGCGTCGCGCTGCGCTCGCGTAGAGCTGACTTTTCCACGATGCGATATGCGCG
Source organism: Glaucopsyche alexis (assembly GCA_905404095.1). NCBI lineage: Eukaryota > Metazoa > Arthropoda > Insecta > Lepidoptera > Lycaenidae > Glaucopsyche > Glaucopsyche alexis. The sequence continues at coordinate 12,939,922 of FR990049.1, forward strand.
CTGTTTAATTACAACAATAGTTGCCCCTAACGAGAATTCGCGCTAATAAGCGCAACAGAATGTAATCAACATGCCTCGTCGCTCTAATGAGCCCGTTTCTGGCAAAAACGAACCGACATTTTACTGAAGATCAATTAGGCGGAGCTTATAGGGAACGTTGTGGTCGTAACGGAAACCCTAGTGTTCCTAACTCGTTGCTAATTAACATATTCGTAAGGTGCAGGGCGCTGTCGCGGGCCGTAATTAACGAGCTCTCGGAACGCTATCCGCGCTCGATTCTCGTTTTCACTCTTTTTACAGCGTCTCTCGTTTACGTACAACAAAGGCGCAACGCCACTCTCCTTCGGGTGAACTCCATTGATGAGCGGACTGCGGACCCGTAAACGTCGTTAACTTAAATAAGCACGTTTGATTACGTCGTCGCTAGCTACCCCATTAAAACTTAACGAGGGGCAACCCCGGGGAAAATAACTAACCCAATTTCCCTTTGCCGGGAAATCATTAAAAGTCTTAAAAAGGGTCTTTTCATATATTTTTTAGCCCGGGGCGTACGTGCAAATAAACACATTTTTACATACTCGAACAAACAGTTCGCGTAACGAGTCGGGCGCGTAACGAGCGCCGAGCGCCGGGCTGCGGTGTCCGGCGCGCGGCGCGCGGCCCCCGCGCTAATTGGAAGTATACGGCCGGAGATGTGTCTCGTTACTGCACCGCCGCCGTATCACCAGCACCCGCCGCACCCACCGTATTGATTCACACACGCACCCTAATTGCTCTAATTTACCATATTTTGCCAACAGTGTGAAGGCACCTTAACACCAAATAAAAATATTACGCGGGACTATCGCAGTTTTAGCCAGTTACATGTAGTACTCAACAAGTAAGGAACTTAAAATATAAAGGACGATATTTCGTAAAAAACACCATGTTTTCATACAAAACAGTGTTGCTAACTTGCTAGTGTAGGTAATTAATTAAAGAACTTTCATTAAAATTGATTAATTAAAAATATTTGCGATACCTACACAATAAACTTTATATCCAATTAAAATAATATTTATAGTCGTAATTAGTTATGTAGGAGAGCCATACGAACAATAACATTTTTAATTACGCTAATGTATTTAATGCAATTAAACAATTTTAATGACATCGTTAATTCAGTTAATGTAAACAATATGAAGGTTTTTAATTAATTATTAGATTTTCCAATTAGGCCTGTTTGCGTTAGCCGTGTAATTAATGGATGTATGATGTATTAGTACCTACACCGAACACCGTACATCGTACACAGTTAGGTACACTAGGTACACGGTACACACCCACCGTTCGCGGGGTACGGCGCACAATCTGATCCGGGACTCGTCGCCAATTACCGGCTACAAAATACATCGAATTTCGCGTAATTGCTGAGAATATTACGGCAGCGAACTAAATTGTTCTCGACTTAATTAATTAAGCTTTGTTTCAAACTAGCGACGTGTAGAGTCGGCAGTTCTAAATTGGATCTCGTAATTACCTTACCCTTCATGCAGACTATCTACTTTCAATTATACTCGATGCTTAGTTAATTGGCTCAATTATAATTGGGATACGATGTAATGAAGCCTAACAGCAACAATAGTCGGTAATTAGCAAGACGTAGACTCTACAATGGCAGACTCATTAAAATAATGTAGAATCAAGTTACAGTGCTTTTGCATTAAACTTGCAGTAGTGTAACTGGTATATAATTTACTGAATAAATATTTAAAAAACTAGTTGGCCCGACATACGTTAATTCTGTCTTAATTATGAACTGGAATAAAAAACTACACCTATAACTACAACCGACACCAACTTACTGGGGCCGGCAATTTTTTTTAATAAACCAAACCGGTATATTAAACGCATCTATAAATTTGACAGTCAAATGACAAACTGAACATAGTGAACAGTTAGTATGGGAGAATTCAATAGTCGTTTTTTGTATTTTTCCCGCGATTTTTCTCATAATCCCTCATCGTTTAAACCTTCCCTGAGCTTTTACAATGTTTTCAAGATCAAAATTAGCCAAATCAGTCCAGCCGTTCACGAACTTTCGCGAGACATTGTAATTAAAAAATATAATATATAATAATAATAATAAAAGTGTATGACAGTTATTTTACGATGGCACTTTCATGCATAACCTAAATTCTTGCGAGATGATCAAAACTAAGTATCTACAGCCTATTTATTACTATTGCCCTAAACCCTTAGGCCAATATTGCAAAAATTAAACAATTTTCACATAATGTTTAGCTCGCCGTAACTTAATCCACACAAAATGAATTTGTAGCCGAGCCAGAGATCACGATTAAAGGAACAATGATGTTGAACTTCGTAACCTTTTGGCATATTAAAGTCTCGAGTTACTGCAGATCTACTGCCATTTGCGCGGGAGCAAAGTTTACCGCGCAACTTATAATTACTACTACAAGTAACAAGATACAACCTAGCAATTTCCATTTATACTTCAAAGGAAATGTAGAGATATCAATATTCATGTGAAAATATTAAAAACATAGATTTTTCATTCTGAAACTGAAATATTTGAACTTAAAATAAATATAATGATCAACTCCAAAATCCAATATATTATCATTTCTCGCTGCCAACTAAGGCTAAGAACTGACGAAGTGGTTTTGTCCCGTATTACACGCGAAATGTGGAGCTATCAATATTTATGTGAAAATATTCGAGACATAAATGTTTTCATTCTAATACTGCAATATTGAACTAAATCTCTACTAATATGATAAAGAGGAAAAGTTTGTTTGTTTTTTTGCATCGAATAGGCTCCGAAACAACTAGACCGATTTTGACGAAATTTGGCACAGATATAGAATAGACCACGGGGTAGGATATAGGCTACTTTTTATTGCGGCAAAATGTATGGTTCCACGAGATTTCCTTTTGTCACGCACGAAGTCGCACGCAACATGTATTATATATATAGTGATAAACTCTAAATATATAAATTTTTTCGCTTCCAACTAAGGCTAAGAACTTACGAATTGATTTAGTCCTGTGCCCGCCGCAGTCGTGAAATTGCGGTTTTATTTCTAAACTGACGAGGTAATTTGCACGGTTACGCAGCAGTCGCGATTGAGACTATTGCCCGCAAACGTGGCGAGCGATGATCGCACGACGCGCGGTTGCAAAGCGGGCGGTTAAACGTGTCGTGAGATGTGCTTTAATTTTTTACCTAAATATCTGTATTCTACAAAAGCTGCGGGCCCGCACCCGCGGTGGGCGCGGAACCCTTCGTGAGTTCTTAGCCTAATGCGTTGAAAAATTTGAAACATAATATTTTTGAATAGTATTTACGTGGCCTGGTTAAACATAGTTAACGATATTGTTTCACAGATAAATTGTATGCTTTAATTACTCCGATAAAATGTTATCGTTATAATTAATTTCAATACAAGTACCTACACCATTAATATTATCTGACGCAAACTTTTAATTAAACGCGTGGTTACGTTAATGAAAGAACTCGACTAGACTGTAGTTTGATCGTGCTCAGTAATTAAATACTGATTAAAAATATGTTTTTATTTCAACCGTTTTAAAACGTTTTTCTAACATTATCAAAGCGTTTCCATCAATCTTCTATGATAACTTGATAAGTTAAACTTACAAATAGAAACTAATATTAAAATGCAATGAAATTTACTTTTATTAATAATAAATAGAGTTTATACTTCCATAATTAACTTTTTCTAGTTTTTTCGGTATTTTTCGTTCTGCGTGCGCAATGGTTTCTCGCGAAAAACTATTGTCGCGTTAAGTAAGTCAAGTACAAAACTGGAAAAAACAATAAAAAAGGTAATTGTGAATGACTAATTATATTTACACATGAAATGAGTTATAACAAGAAATCGTTGAGCAACTTCAAAGTAAACAAAGAATTTTAATTAATGGGGTTCGGTTTACAGTAACGTAACTTTTTACAACTCTAATATTTTTATTAGCAATTAAAGTAATGAGAAATTGTGTACGAGTGACGTCAGCGTGCGACAGAGAGAGGAGACACGGCGAAGTTTAATTAAGATACAATATAATTAAAATAACAAGCGTCGCGGCGCGTCGTTAAGGCGAGGCGGGTCATGGGAGCGCATACATCACTGCACTGTGCTGAAACGAGCTTTTTTGTCCAACCTATTTAGGGTAGACAGGGGATAGATGGCCTTTTTAATTGCATCGCCAGCTGTATGTTATTGAAACCTGTCAAATCATAGTTTTTAGTGCTGCCTGTTTTTTAATTGGTTAGGGTTCATAGTAAAAAATAAGCTGGATCTTCTTAAATTTAATAATGTATAACGTACTTTAAAATTTTGATACAATACAAAAATACAAAAAAAAAGTTAATATAACGTAATTTAAAATGTTGACACAATACAAAAAAAAGTTTAATAAAGATGTTTTGCGGATTAAATTTAACTAAATAACTGTGAGAAGTCTACATTTCAAAACGATTTTCCCATAGTTAAAATACGAAAAAAAATAAAATGTCATAGCTAAATCGCGATCTATCAAATAAATGTTATGAGTAACAATATTCATATTATACTCTATATGATGTGTTTATGCTTAATATTCCTCCTAAATATTTACGATGTAAATAAATGTGTGCTAGATCCGAGACAAGTTGTGTAATAAACAAGCCCGAAGACGACACAGTAAAATAAACTCCGTGTTTATATAATTAATGGAGATAATTAATTACCTCGGAACTTCATAATTATGTTTTGACTGAGTTAATTAAATAACAAAATTAATTAAAATTCCTAATATTTCTCACGTCCTCCATACCTTTATTGGCTTTTTATAGCTTTATTAATTAAATTAAATTATATCCAAAAAACAAGTTATGTCTATGATTAAAACATATCTAATAATAAATTTGTGAAATCTCAATATTATAAATCAAACAAAATAGTAAATCTGTTTTTTTTTTTGCGAATATTCAATTTAATGCTACGACGCCGCTACGGGCTACGGTCTACGAAAAAGTAATGTTTGGAGCTTTTTTTTAACGGATTTTATAGCTCTTTTGTTTGCGTCTATTTGAATAAGCTACCTATTAAATTAATATTTTTATACTAATAGTTACAGAAAATAATATGGAGAGAGATAATAAATGTTTACAAACAAAGCAATTAGCGATTTTGCAAAAGCGATGTATGTTTACCTGTAGAGCTGCTCTCGCGCCAAAAACTGCAATCGACTATCCTTCAGATCGTCCTTTTCAATCCAAACAATCACAGCTCCAACGGAACACTTAACAAATTTCCTCGTCCACAATTGTCACTTCAACAGGATAATGGATACAATCAGTTGCGTCAATAGATTGACACGAGTAACGTACGTTCTGGTGGTAATTTTGGACCGTCTCACTAAAGTTTTTGATTTCAAATCGAAAATAATCGGAGTTCGTGTAAAGTTTGATCGCTCGCAATGCGGAGTCACACGTGTTCACTCGACGGCGGCCTACGACGGAGTGAGCCGAACTAGTCCGACGGCCGTCGGCCTCACCCGCTGCGGTCCCCGCCGGCCGCCTCGCACCGCCCGCCGGGCGGACAGGGGGTGGCCCAACACTAATACAATAATAATGAAATGATAACAATTAAATGCGGTAATTAATAGATTACCTTACATTTTCAATGCTTTCCCTTGTTTAGAAATAATCAATATAGCTTTTATAAAGTATCTAAGGTCGCTAATAGCTAAGAATATAAAATTAATTTTCTATATTCATCGGTTTTTGGTAAATCCAATATAGCTTTAGCTGTGGCAAAGAAAGTGGAAGTCCGTCCGGCGTCCGGCGAGTCTGAGAATTTAATTTCCACGGGCGGGCCGCCCTCGCCATTGTCCGTTCAGTATTTCATTAGGGCTGGAGCTTTTCTATTAATAAATCACTCTTCGCCTGCGCCGTTTAATTACGTCCCGGATCCGGCCGTCTGATTACACTTTCATCGAACATCTAATTGGAAGTGCACCACCGCACCCGGCCGGTAAGGGAACCGGTGTTGTTTGTTCCGATATTACAGAATGCATACCATAATATTATATCGGTGATATTTTACAGCTGTAATTCAAGTGTCAGGCAAATTATTTCATTTTATTAAAGTTACATCAAAAGTCAATTTAACGAGAATTTTTGCGAAACTACCTTATTTAGCATCAACCTGAGGGCACGGCAGAGCCTTCGCGGTCCTACACATGTAAAAAATTTCTAATTATAAACATAATATGTCCAAAACAAGTGCTATATTTTAATTATAAATATTGTTGAGAAAATGTAATGTTCAGAAGCTTGACATACTTACCTACTTTTAAAATCGTTAATTTAATATGATATTTTTTCCCGTAGGCGATTACCTATATAGAAAATAAAAACAAATACGGAGGATGATTGAACTCCTGACACGAGCATTGCCTAGTCATAATGTTGAAATGACTTCATAATTAAAAGTTTACTAACTCAGTAACGGTGTCATAAACAACATGTTAACATGGTGGAGGCTCCCCGACGTAACTTTATTACACCTGTATTATTTTACTTGCACACGTACAGTAGTTAGAGTTAATAATTTCGGGGTAGGTACATGTATGGACCTAACGCAACACCTTACTGCGAACGACTACTTTGTTTTCACAGAACATAATTGTCAGAAATTTAAAGTCAGTGTCTGAGCATTCTTAATACTTATTATAATTCATAACCTCGATAGAGTAATGTCTTATGTTATACCCGTTCACATTATTAGGATATTATTATTATGACATGACAGAAAATTAGTTTATGAGTAAATGCATAGTTAAAAAGTTAAGAAAAACCCAACCTAAACGAAATATAGCCTCATCTACATAACTTTCTGTAACAACCATTTGATTCGATCCTGTGTAGGGTGGGCAAACAATTTAGTTAATAGGAAATCCCGCGGTCGAACAGTGGCTCAAGACCTTTTTAATTTCCTGGCGACGCTGCACCGGGCCAGCGCGGCCGTTTAACTTATTGCCACGGTTAACGAGAAACGCCGCTGTGCCGGCGAAATTGAAGGATTTACTCGCGTCCCTCCTTTATTAAACCTATTGCACACATCGGCGCTCGCGTGTGTGGCGTACAGTGTGCACGGCCGAAATTACATTTCGCGACGTAATAACAGGGGAGGAAGTAAATCACGGCCATTATTAGTTTCTCGCGTTACGCGTGCTGTTTGTCATTTTATTTCGACAGAATGACGAGTTAAGTGGGATTTTTTTCTCGATAAACTCTAAAGTGTATTTAAAACTATTAATTAGCACGTTTCAACCTCAAAAATAGCGATTTGCAATGATGACAATTACAAATAATTTAATTCGGAATTCAATTAGTTTCTATGCCATAAAGCAGTCATATAAATTCAATTAATTTGAAACGTCTCCAAGTTTAGAATGAAAGAATGGAGTCCGAAGCGGGCATAAGATGCAATATAACCGGACTTCCTGTAAGCTAAGCGTATCGCTTAAAGTTTCGCAATATACGCGCTCCGAGCCCGCCTTTATTAAAAACTATTCTCACATTTTTAATTAAAACTTGTGTTCCCCCACTAAAACTTTATTTAAGCAATAAAGGCGCGCAATTAGCGGCGCTGTCCCCGCCGGCGACTTTACCTACTTTTTCTCTGCCTTAATGAGTGTTTTTTAATAAAGCCCGAGACTGCAAGTTTATTAATTTAGTTTAAGTCGTGTCACGACACCGCGCCCGCCTCGCGCCGCGCACGCCCGTAATACTTGTACCTTCTGATTTACAACATCGCACATTTATTACTTTACCTGTAACTTGTAAGGAAAAAATGCATTTAATTAAAGTGACATAATGTAATAAAACGACAGGCCGATATCTCGGAGTACGAGCGGGAACGATTATGGAATTAATTTAAATACAACCTTATGCAGCGCCTATTAACTTGCGTCATTTGAACGCTGGAATTTAAACCGACTGATTAAAAGCGAAACCAGTTTAGTGACATAGTATTTAAATGTAAATAGCAATAACAAATTAGTATTCGATTCGCGTTGGCTTCGAATTAAGAATGTAATCTAAATAGTAAATAGCTGAATACTGAATAGCAGTTAAATAGAACTCCTTAATGAGTCTCTTGTAGCTACACAATTTCATTTCAATAATGACCAAAGGGCTACTTATAACATTAACTAATAAGTACCTATAAAAAGGAAATATAGGAAATTGAAATTATAGTCGTAGTTTTGTAGCGGATTGAGGGCTTAGCCAACATGATTATCTGTGGGAGAGCCACGCTTTGGCATGATGGGCCGGCTTGATCGGATAAATACACAACCTCACAGAAAACTAGCGTGAAATAACGTCTGCGTTGTGTTTCGCCGAGTGAGTGAGGTTACCGGAGACCCAAGGGAGAGGATTGGGGATTTTAAGGACCAGGAACGCAAGTCACAGCACCAGAGGAGTAACAAGTATAACTATAACTCCTCTGGTGTTGCGAGTGTCCAGGGCGGTGGTAATCGCTTACCATAATTCGATCCGTCTGCTCGTTTTCTGGTTCATTACATTAAAAAATAAAATATCGTTGATTACAATGACGATCTTTCAAATTGAAAATATATGGATTATTGTATAATTGACGTAACCAAGCGACAAAGCGTGTTATAGCTGTGGTATGTATGCCTTATAGGGATAAGGGTCATCAGGATTTTTCCTATCTATCCAACATTTCCTTTATCTACTACTAGCCTTGGTTGTATCCCATCAGTCTCCATCCAAAATAATGTTTTTTAAACAATTTTCTTATGCACAGTAATAATACACAAAATTTCTTGCACTATTTCCACTTTAATAAGTATTTTACATTAATTAAAATTTATATGTTATTGATTGTACTGTAGGTTCTTGGTGGAAATTCATGTTTTACAGTAATAATACACAAAATTTCTTGCACTATTTCCACTTTACTGTAAAACATGAATTTCCACCAAGAACCTACAGTACAATCAATAACATATATAATTTTCTTATGCGTCTTGATTGGTGGCAGCGGTGGGATCTGACGGGTTCCCGGAAAACGTTCTCCTTACTTAAAACCAATAATATTCTATATCATACGTCAGTACCATATATTATCGGTTTATCGTAATTAGCGTTGGAATCTTGGCTAAAGGGTCTGAGTACACATGATAATTGATAGGCACTATTATAGGGATCTATGGAGTGTAGACGGTAGAGCATAATTATTGAACGTCTACTGTTCGGTGTCCAACGGAGGGTAGAGCTTACTGATGATATATTAGGTATGCCTACCAGTGCCAAAGCGTGAGATCGTCTATTGTACTAAAGAACAACGATAATTATTTTTATTGCACTTAGCGCCATCTATTAAGTAGTATTCATTATACACGCCTCGCTATTCGCTACAGATACCTACGCTGTTACGTACCTTTTACAAAACTTATATACCTCTACTTCAACTTCAGCAATGACTCCAAAATTTTACCTATCACACTAAATTGTTTTAAAAATATTAAGTAATAATAATTATTTACAGCCGCCTAAACCGGGTATTAACTATTAGATGCGCTTGAAGCAAAACAATCTGATCCCATTAAAATACTTTTTCAATTGAAACGGCTTAACTTGTCGTATGAAGCCTTATTGAGCAGATTGTGCTCGTAGCTTAATAGAATAGGACAGAAATTCAATATTTTCCTACATTAACATTATACCTACTGATAAAGCTGTTTACACAACATGAAGCCATAGTAGAAAGAAATACAGTAGCAACTAATGAGCCTTTTTAAGGTTCCGTTGTACTTAAGGAACCTTTATAGTTTCGCTCTGTCCATTCGTCTGTCTGTCTGTCCGCCTTTCTAGCTTCTGTAATTGTGAATATATAAATGGATGAAATTCAGTGTACTTATAAATTGTGTATAGATTTCTTTTTTTGGCTTCATAAAATAAACTTTTTTTGTATTAGGATTCTCCATACATATGAAGTGGGGATGAAAAATATTTTTCATACTTCCATATCGTGCGGGATATCGAATATGTATTTTTGAATAAATTCAAGGTTACGTAATTTTTTTAAAAAAAGGCGACCATTTTCGAGTAATCAGGCTCCAAAGTATCATGTTATATCACTGTCATAAGTTAGTGGCATATCTAAACTATAAAAGATTGAAACTTGTAAATTGATAGGCTGTGCTAAAACTCGTTAGGATAAAAATTTTTTTTTAGCAAAATTGGATGATATACTTTGAAGTAATTTAAAGAAAATCTATTTCCCGTTCAATAGTTGCTTATTGGATGTTATTGAGTTCGATCCCCGCTTTGAAATAATAAAATATTATGTTGTTTTCTAGTCTGGATAGGCTAGAACTGACGGTCGATCATTAGGCCAATATGTTAGGTAAGCAGGCTGATCACCTGATTAGGTATCTGACAAGAAAGATGTTCCATGCGTTGGATGGGCATGTGAGAAGTTGGTCTTGTTCCTCATCACTAGCCAATCGTGTCGGTCCATCCGTCCCACTGTTTTATGAAGAACAAAAGAAGGTTAAGTGTTCTTATGCATTGCGCACGGCCACCGTCTCCGAATGTCTCTCCGGTATAAGAACTATTAATACTAACAAGTATAAACTACTCTACCTACTAGCACTCGTTCTACCACAGATTACTAAATAGTTATTCTACTAGTATTATGAAAATTATTATTACATGTCTAAGTGATTATATTTGAGGCTATAATATATAAGATCAGGGCTAAGTCGATGTTAATCCTTTAAGGGGTTGTAGTTTCCATCATTTTCAATATTTTCTGCTATGAAACCCATTTTCCAAAATTATTATTTTACGAGATTTTGGATTTTTAAGTTCTTAAAAAATATAGATTTTTTATCTCTTCTCCATTTTTTTAAAGTTTGTTATTTTAAATTTGTTTTTAAAGTTTATATGTAGCTAATGAGCTGTTTTGTTATGGTTAATACCACTCATGCCGCTAACTATGAAAACTAAGTCGTAGTAGATTTAAAAATTAAAAACAATTTTCTCCATTTTTTACTGTTTTTCATTGCAGCATACAGCTATTTTGAAATGTGTGTTTAATTGTAGAAAATATTAAAAATGATGGGAACCACAACCCCTTAAAATATCAACATCGACTTCAGTCTTAACCTCTAATAACCCTGTATAATAAATATTATTATTATGTGCCTACTTTTAAATGAGCTTCATAAAAGATAACGTTAGATTTCCGTATGGAATATTATATATGTTTCGGCTTGGTGATTTCTAGAACAATTTTCCAAGTCACCGGTAATTGCAATTCATGAATTCATACTTATGGGGAATTAATCGGTTGCATTAAAAGCTCCTAGTGGGAGTTGGACCGTAAATTGCGTAACAATGTTACAATGAATTAATTAAATGCCCAAAATTCAATATTTCAATGAAATATTATACTTTCGCGGCGATTTCTATTATCTTTTCAAATATATCTATAGATTATATTACATTTCAAATTATTTTACACAAATTACAATTGAACCTGGTATTTAATTAATATCTGTGATAGTGTATAAAGATAGCTTAGTCCAAAGTAACGATCGGTGTTAACTATCGAACTAAAAGCCGGAATGACGTTCGGCCTGCACACTCCGTTCCCCCCACAAGCTCCCCCCTTTCCCCCGCCAAGTGTTGCCATAATTACATTCCCGTGTCTAACAAATGGAGAATCGGTGTTGATTTGTGTTGAGTCTGATCCGCGACCCACGCCCGTACTATCTGGGACAGTGATCATTTTTAATTAAAATATGTATTGCTTTTGCCAATCTTTGTCGTTAGAAAAAGAAATGCTAACATGTTATTTGTTAATGCACTCGTGTAATGCTGCGGTGCGGCGGTTGATAACCCTTGTTGAATTTATAGTACGCTGTTCCTATCTAGCACCTACTTCAATTTTGTATGTACAAATTTTACTTCTTTTAAATTCGTAGATCTAGCCATTTTTTTACGTTTCGTAGCTATTGCTCACGAGCACTTTAAATTAACTTAATTTTAGCGGTACTGAACTAATTAAATTTGCAACAAGGGCTTTGTCTGTCAAAATGTAGGTTTTGCGTTTATCATTGTAATTTTTTGTCTTCGCTGTTTACTTACTACGCTATATCATAAAAATAATATACTGTAATTAATAAAGTACCTTATCTTAACTTGTAGGTACCTACTAGGCAGGTATAAAACGTAAACACTAAATTCCTTTTACAATGAGTTATATCTAAGACAATGAGTTATATCGATAATTGTCCGTTAAAGGTAAAGTTCAAGCAATTATTAATAATTAATTATTGCTCAAACAGAAACATTTAAGTGACTTATTATTTTATTTAAGGTTACAGCTTAAGATAACTACTAATGATCACATTATAATAATATTATCATTCCCTCACGTCTTTAAGAATTGCACAACTCAACTAAAACTTTGTAATCAACGGTGAATATTTTACTCGACTACGTCGAAGCCAAAAGATCTTGGCAGTCAGCTATGTATGTATGTATGCTTGTCCCATCGTAGCATCTTAACTACTGATCCGACTTTAATAAATGAGGTGTCAATGGAGTCGTAATAGTAGCCCGGGTGACATATGAAGTACCTATATTATAATAATTTACGTGGTCGGGTTAAAGTTTTTATAAAAACATATAACTTCGTGTATAATATGATAGTCAAACTATTAATCCTCTCTCAGCTACGAGTCTACTAGGGTGATTTAAGGTAGGCGTATAAAGACCAAGTCTGAATACGTGAGGAACAGTAAATAATAATATTACTCTAAAATTAAGCATTACTTCTATATATGGTTCCGATTCAATAACAGCCTACTACAGGAGTATACCAGTCTACAGTGACGAAGGATGGTTCTCTTTCATAGGGAAGCCCTAGCTTGTATGGGTAGGGATTTGGATGAGGGTCTTCAACAGTGGTAAGTGAAGCCGATAGGAATGGAGTTATGGGAACCCCTCGCCACTGGTAGCCTACCACACATACTTGGATTGGAAATGTGTTTGCACCAAAGATTTCAACTCAAGATAGGCTATCACGTACATTTGGCAGAAAAAAAATCATACAAGAAAAAGTTTCGCCATCTTGGTTTTCACCATAACTCAAATGTCAGCCATCTTTTTTTTTACCATACTTCGAATTTCAAAATGGCCCCAAAAATTTAAAAATTGGGGCCATTTTACTGGAGACACTTTTTGCCTCAACATGCCTCGTATATTATAGACGACGTCTATGGTTTGCACACATTAACTGAGATAGGTTTGAAATATGTTGGAGGGTGGGGACGATTTTCTGCATAGTCCTTTACAATTCACACCGAATTTTTAAGATAGAGCTATTTCAAATTTAATAATATTCATTACACAAGAAGAACGTGTATAATAACGTTTCTTTGTAAGAAAGAGTTCGAATGTGAGGTTACATTGCGCTGCACAGTGCATGTGCAGTGTTTAGTGTATGACTGATGTCATATAAAACGTGTAGATTTTGTGTACTGAATAAAGTTTAATTTTGAATAGATGCATGGGCGTAGCCAGGGTTTAGGGGGTTCAAACCCCCCCCCCGAAATGGGCCGGCTGGTATATATAATACGGAGATCTGACCAATATGCAGAGGCGTATTTAGAAATTTTGCGCCCGATTAACATATTTTGCCGCTCCATTAACCCTATCTGAAAGATGATTTTTGAAGTTATTTTAGAAAAATAATCAACAGCCTAAATATATGATACTACCCCCCCCCCCTCGTAGTAGTTTTATTTTCTTGAACCCTCCCCGAAACTAAAACCTGGCTACGCCCGTGAATAGATGTCTTAAAAAATGTTGCGCCGCGTAGCACCACGTATCGTCGCAGTGTGACTGACCCTTATGTTAAAACGGTAATAGGCAAGCGGACTGATTTTTTTTAATGCATAAATGAATAGTACTCTTAAATATGAGTAAATTCTCAGAAGAAACCGTATATCGCAAGTCAATGTTTTCAAAGGTACAGCGATTTGTATACAAAATTTCGCGAGTCTCGTAAAAACGCTCCATACTAAACTTAACCTACAAGTGACGTCACTTGTAGGTTAAAGTGTATGAAGTATACGGCCGCAAGAATATTATATTTGTAAATATCTCCGATATTTGTGCGTTTAAGTTCATACTTACCATAATGAATGTTTTTGTATATATGATGTAAGTAAATTCTGAAGATGTAAAAAAATCTGAATAGGATAATGTAATAAAAGTGTTTTATGCATAATTTCATACTATAATTACACCACACACGAGGTATGTAAGTGTATACCTCCAATCGGTCGGCCTAAAAGCCTGGCGTGGTGGTAGATTGGATCAGCACACGGATTTTCCATTACATTCATTGTGCATTTATACTTTTGATATTTAAAGTTTTAAAGGCTTTACGGCCGACACTAAAACATCAAAAGTACATTATTCGCTACATTTACGCTTCTAAATGAAGCTTTTGTTTTTAGGGTTCCGTACCTACGGAAATACTAAATTCCTTTTACCTTTTTTTCGGAGAACGAAATCCTTATAAGATCACTTTTATGTCCGTCTGTTTGTCCGTCCGTCTATCGTCTGTTTGTCTATCCGTTCATCCATCTTAAATGAAAACCTACTCAGGTCTACGGTCCCTTGAAGCAGTAAAAAACGTATATTCCGACACTCTAAAGGAAATCAAAATTCGTAGGCCACTCTCCGTTGACCTAGAACCATGAAATTTGGCTAGTAGGTAACATCGTTTTATGCTAAAAATACAAGAAGAAATCTGAAAACTGCACATTTGTAATTCAATCATTAAAAATAGGTTGTCAAATTAAACTCTATTTCAAAAGAGGTACGTGCGCATTCCAAAAGATATTTTATTTGTTTTTTTTTTTAAACATAATTTATTAATTACAATAAAAAATAATATAAATAATAGCTTCAAATTTCATCAACCTATTTTCAGGCTCGGAAAAAAAACAGCGAGAATCTAGTTCCTACTTTGTACTGAACCCTAGGTGGGCGAGTCCGACTCGCTCTTGTCTGCTTTTTGTATTCAAGATCCACTTGCGATTGCACGGATTTGATTCGAGTTAAACTGGTAAGGCGATTAATTGGTATTGACTTTTACCACAAAACTTTAAAAACTACGTAATTGCATTGCCTAATTGTGTATGGAAATGAATAATACAAATTTCCTATCGTGGAAACCACTTTGCTTGAATAAAAACGAGCTCTAGATATGTAATACCTATTAAAATTTGTGTAGATCGTAGAACACGGTGATTGGCGAGATAAGTAGTGTCCCTATTAAAATATCTTTTCCCCTGCGATCCGAGTCGTTATACCGGTCGTATATCCCGGGATAACCGCGAATATTGGTCTCACTAACAATGTGCATCTTTATAAGTTTTTAACGAGCTCGGACGGTATAAATTATGTGTGGTGCGGGCACTGGGTCTCGTTAGCCGGCGATGGCGGAAGCTTAATGTAGCGAGAGCTTTATTGTAGCCACTTACGAGTTTCGCCGTAAGCGTACTCCTACTGCTGTATTGCAAATTCGAATATAGTTGTCATGTTATTATATATCACAAATTACTAATGTGATGACGAAAATATAGTTCTATCAATTTTGTAGCATCCTCCGAATTGGAGGAAATTTTTAAATTACCTAATGATACCTCACTCGGGGGGTCTAGGGGTCCAGATGACTGAGATATGCCTCGAGGAGATTTTGGGGGGGGGGGGGGGGGGAGGAGGCTTCGTGAGAAGGCTTTTGGAGGGGTCAATAATTTTTGAGGGGCGGAGGAGAGGTCTTGAGGTTTTTGAGGTACATCCTGGGTCCCGTTGGGAATTTAGGGAATCTGATTAAGCCAAATTATAGGGCTCGTTCTCCCGATTCCAATGATACCTCATTCGGGGGGTCTAGGGGTCTAGATGACTGAGATATGCCTCAATGGGATTTTGGGGGAAAGGGGGGGAGGTTTCGTGAGAAGGCTATTGGAGGGGTCAACAATTTTTGAGGGGCGGAGGAGGGGTCTTGAGGTTTTTGAGGTATATCCCGGGTCCTGTTGGGAATTTAGGGGATCTGGAATAGCCAAATTATAGGGCTCGTTCTCCCAATTCCAATGATACCTCACTCGAGGGGTCTAGGGGTCCAGATGACTGATATATGCCTCGAGGGGAATTTTTAGGGGAAGGGAGGGGGGGTTTCGTGGGAAGGCTATTGGTGAGGTCAAAAAAATTTAGAGGGGAAGGGGGGTGACTTTGTATAGGGGGCGGGGGTGATTTTTGGAGGGTTGTTGGGATTGGTTGATTGATGATGAGAGAGAGAGAGAAGACAGACAGAGAAACACGCGCACGCCGCACGGCTTACAACTATAGCAAAAAGTGTCGTTACAACTTTTGGTCTTAATTTTTTTTGTCTAGCCCCCTTTCGCAACGAGCGATAAGGAACTTCGTTCCAATACTAACTGTAGTATGTACTTGCGTAGAAACTGTAATTTAAGAACAAAGGTGAATTTAGTTGTATAAAGTTTAATTACTTTTAACTATATTATACAAAGCATTTCATTATGCAAACCGAATACAAATGCTAAAAATTAAAAATAATTTTTAAATTTTGACTTCATTGCAATGTCACATATTAATGGTAGGTAAGGTAGGTATATAATTAGTATTTTAATGCTTAAGCGCTATTTTTGACGTAATAACGTCTTATAAATATATGAACACCGGCCGCACGCACGAAAAATAGTCACGTTCCGCCTACGTCACGTTCCGCCTGAGCCGAGCGTGCAAGCGAGAGCGCGGAACAAGCGATAGAGAGGCACGATCGGCCTAAGCGTTCGGCTTGAGATGACATTATCACGTAAAATTATCATCTGTAAACCGACTTAACAGACAACCATTTTTTGTTTATATAATATTAAAAAAACAAAAGTTTGTGTATCGATGTTTGTTACTTTTTCACGCATTAAGTAATTAATTTATTTTCATGAAATTTTTGTATGGTAGTAGTTTATAGGCTCTGAAGTCTAGACTAACACATAGGGATTTCTTATTGCGCGTACGATGTCGCGGGCGACAACTAGTAAGAAATAAAGTATTATCTTTTTATGCAGTAAATAAAGTTTAATGAACTTGAATGTGGGTTATTTTAGATTTTTTATAAAATATAATAACGTAGGTCCTTGTATAATGTATTCCTTTTTAATTTCATTGTAAATTTTACATAAATTTAATTATGCTTAAAACGAATTGCGTAATAACTAAATATCTAATTAAGCGACTAATTAAGACTTTGGGATAGAGAATTCAGAATTGTAATTATTTATTTATTTTATGTGTGAATTGCGAATTTAACAATGGCTCAAAACAACAAGCAGTCAAAGTGAGGTGTTTATTACAAAAAATATAAAAGAAAGACATAGTGTTAAAGCATGTGACGACTATGATGTTAATGTGATTTAAAAATCAAATATTTAACATAAGAAGCACTACTATAACAATAGTTTAAAAACTATTATTTTTATGCTTACCAATCATACGAGTGGTTAAATCATTATTATTTTTAAACAAAAAATTATACCGACTTCCGTAGTAAAAATACACAAAAAAGTATGAAATAAAACTTATTTTCTAAATAATTCTCCTTTTAAATTTGGCTAAAATTTTAACTAAGTATTTCTCTACTCAATCTTCTGTATTTTGAATTCGGTACCAGCCCAAACAATATCCTACAATATTAATAGAACTTTCGTTCAAATAACATTGGGAACTTTAGTATGGAAAAATGCCCCACGGCGGACAAAGAAGAAACATACTTTATTTCAAAGCTTTAGATCAGTAGGTATATTCACGTAAAGCGCTATATTGTGACATATGGGAATTCTGAGATATGATGAGACTAAGTTGAAAATATTTTTTTCTAAAATGATTAGTTTTTTACATTGACAATTTCGGGATACATTTTTTATACTAAATAATTAATAGTCATCATCATCATCATCACCAATTGTTTATTTATTGTTTGTTGTTTGTTTGTTTGTTGTTTTATTGTTTATTTGAATTTGTTTTTTTTGGTGTTTTGTTTTTGTTATTTTTTTTACCTGACTAGACGCTGCTAAGCCACAGCGCTTATATCATAGACATTTGGCGTATTTTTGTGATCATATTATTAAAATGTAGGTGTAATGTAAAGTGCAAATAGTGAAATTACATCAATAATAAAACCTTATTATCTCAATATTCCCATATGTTACAGAAAAAAAAAATGCATGGTAATAAAGTGGAAAATAGTATCTATCATCAGTGATAAGTTTCGTTTGTGTCCGCTACTTTTCGAAAAGCGGGGCAAAAAGTTCCCAATGTCTTTTGCTGGTTTCGACTTAGTTAAAAATTAAGAAGATTGAGTAGAGAAATAGTTAAAATTTTAGCCAAATTTAAAAGGGGAAGTGTTTATAAAATAAGTTTTATTTTATACTTTTTTGTGTAATTTTACTATGGAAGTCGGTTTAATTTTTTGTTTAAAAATAATAATTCTACCCTTTTTAGTGATATTTGTTAAATTGTTATTAATTCATCTTAAGAACGTCTAAAATCCAGTGGGACGGATAACCGAAACGACTGACGAGAGATCAGGCGCAGGTCGCGTCACCGGCGACGGCGAAGGGCTGACGGGACTCACCCGGGCTTGGTCTGTTACTTCACCCCCGCTATTGGCAGGGCTACATGAAATGCGGACTATAGGTACAATTTAACCGCAACCCCGCCAAGACTTTTTACATGCCCCTCCGATGCATGGATCATCTTCATCATCATCTTGTTAGAAAATCCGGTCGATCAGCCTGCATTGTCCTAACCAAACTCGAAAACAACATTTTTTGTTGTTCCAATGCGGAAATCGAACCCACGAATTCCGAGTCGAGAGCCAATGCTCTCACCACTAGACCACGGAGGCTGTTACGGAACGGAAATCTATAAAATAGTGATGATTAATAATAATAATCAATAGGCTGTAATTGGCTGTAGGAGGTGTAATCAAGTCATCAAATCATTAAGGCCCACTTGCGCCAATCCGGGTTAAAGTTAACCCTGGGTTAAAAATCATGTTATCTCTCTCGTTCTTCGTATTTGTGAAAGAGAAAGCATGATATTTTAACCCAAGGTTAACTTTAACCCGGATTGGCGCAAGTGGGCCTAAGTGTGAGAAATACTGCACTATCTAGCGGGGATAAGATAAATTTTACAAGACACATTTATTGAAATGCAATTTAGCTCGTAAACGGGTATACTTATTACTATGTTTCATTATACCATAGGTACATAATATTATTAATACTCCATTAAATATCAAAGTTATTTCGATGATTACAAGAGAATTGGGTACACGACTACATCTAAAATATTAAGTTTCATTAATTTATTCAGAAATTTTAAGGCATTACTACTTCGTAAATGTAAAAAAATATAATATTTTATTTATAGTTTAGTCATTAGATACATCTAAAAAGTACGAAAAAAAATTTTTTTTTCTTGCTAAATTAGTAAACAAAACCTACATAATTAGTTTACTTACATCATATACAAAAACTTTTATTATGGTATGTATGAACTTAAACGCACAAATATCGGAGATATTTACAAATATGTTCCTGCGGCCGTATACTTCATACGATTTTACATGGACGTGACGTCATAGCTACGTACGACTTTAGTATGGAGCGTTTTCACGGGACTTGCGAAATTTTGCAAACAAATCGCTGTACCTTTGAAAATATTGACTTTTGATATACGGTTTCTTCTAAGAAGTTACTCATATTTAAGAGTACTATTCATTTATGCAATAAAAAAAATTCATTCGTGTAGCCTACTGCCTATTATCCACGATTTTTTTAATGGTTTATTCAAAGCGTACCACTTAAAATGTTTGTATGTATACTGCAAGTATTATGATTTTACGAACCTATAATAGTAGGTTTAAAGTTTTTTTAGGAGAACTAATGCCTAGGTCACACGGTACGAGCTGGCATGCGAGCTGGCCTAGTCAGTTACAGAGGTATGGCAACATTGCACGAGACATTATACATTGGACGATGCGAGTTCACTGGGGTAGTAGCTGTCTACTGCGACGTCAGCAGCTTGCATTGGTGTGACCGAGCGAGGCGAGTCATGCGACTACACAGGCACAGTAGCTGTCTACTGTCACATCAGCTTCTCGCACCGTGTGACCTAGGCATAAGGCTGGGACTATAATTATGATCCGGAATCCGACGCGCCCAGAAAAATTCCAAGCACTAAAAAAAAGAACTCTACGCTAATACAATAAAGCTTTTAATAGAACACACAAGTGTTGAGTCAAATGTCAATGACATTCATGACATTCATGGAAACTTCCATTTTCAACTCTATTGTGTGCAGAGTTCTATTTTCATCTTAATTTTCACTGACGTTCCGGATTCCGGAGCATATAGTCTCAGGCCCCAGCCTTACTCCATTCCTATCAGCATCATTTACCACTTACCTTTTGAAGACCCTAATCGAAATCCCTACCTATAATATAGGCTAGGACTCAGACCGAATAAAACTTTTTATTCGGTCTGAGGGCTAGGACTTCCAAGTTCCATATGAAGGAAAACCAGCCTCCGCCACTGCGGCCTACAACTTACAAGTAATACAAGTGAAGACACATTAATTTACATCGTAAATAAACGGTACACATAGCGCTCTCTACATAATATTACAGTTCAGAAAACAGTTTAGCAGTTTGATCGTCTTCATAATTTATTCGTATTATAAAGACGCGGTCATCAGTGGCCTAATTAGCGTCCGGAAATAGTAACATGGCCAATTTTGAGAGTTCTGATAATTTTCTTCAGTGTACAACAATTTCTCCCATAATCACCATTTAAAACTGGTGACATGCGCCGTCTTATTAATGGTCCTATTAAGATAATCCCTGTTAACAAATTTAAATCAGTTTTTATACATTATCATAATTACTAAGATTATGATAAGATCCGGCTCTGCTATCTCTCTCATAAACACTAAACCGGTCCGCTTAAGAGTTAATTAAATAAGAAGAAATCGCGATCCATGTACAGTTTCTAATTATCCGTTTTACAAATCATTACAGTAGCTGGAATCCAAATAAGCCGCCACCATAATATGATTAAGGACATTAATTAACATTGCCAATATTTTTCTTCTTCCACTTAATTAGGTACCACTTAATTGATATGTTTGAATGTTGAAATAGTAGATCCCATGTTGCGGTATCGTTAGATATTTAAATTATGACTATAATATATTATATTATTCCTCTTCCTTCTACAGTTATAGAAGTCTAGTTTTTTCACAACTTCAAGAGACCGTAGACCTAAATATACGGTTTTAATTTAAACTCAATATCTCAATGTGTTCTCGAAATAAAAGGTCTTAGTAGATAGACAGACGGACGGATGGACAACAAAGAGTTCAGTTTGAGGTACGGAACCCAAAAAACCACGTCACTCCCCCCCGAAGACCGGAGGTCGAACCATTTTTATGAGTCTTGTGCTTGAGTCGCCAGTGCCAGTGAGTCGGAACTGTGATGCTCCTGCACGGGCTCCAGTGAGTCGGAGTGCTGCCGTGCGGGGCCGATGCTACGTGCTGACCAGGAGAAATGTGCTCTGCTTGCTGACCGGTCGTTGTAGTGAGAGTGCCCGTTGAAGCCGATGAGGGTTCGACCAGGCCGCGGTGCGTTGAGGCTGGTGGTCGAGGTACCCGATGAGGCTGGTGGTCGAGGTACCCATGGGGCTGAATGCTGGCTGGCGTGGTGCGGAGGGGTGGGGAGTGATGATGATGTCCTTCAGAAGGAGGCGTGTTCTGTCGAGGGTCACCAATGTGGGATATGTGGTGGCAAGCCCCAAAGGGAGATCTCCGACCGAGCGAAGTGCTAAGCTCGGTCAGGCCGAAGCCCACTTGTAATCATTTCAGCTGTCGTATAATATATACTTTCCGAGCTCAGAAACTTCGATAGCGCGATTCAGGACTGTGCGCTGATTGGTCCGCCACAGAGTCATAGTAGGGGAATATAGTAAGTTTAAAATTATCCTACTAATATTATAAATGTGAAAGTTTGTGAGGATGTATGGATGGATGTTTGTTACTCCTTCACGCAAAAACTAGTGAACGGATTTTGATGAAATTTGGTATGGTAGTAGTTTAGGCTCTGGATTAAAATATTTTTATTATATGAAGTAACAAAAAAATTTACGGTTTTTGCAATTTTTACTTTATCTGTGCTAGACGTTGCGTCATGCCAAATTTCAAGATTCTAAGTTCACGGGAAGTACCATAGTAGTTTTTGATTCCCTTGCGTGTGTCGAACATTTGCGGAAATTTGCGGCATAAACGGCTGTATATTTTGATTGCGTTTGATTGATTACAAGTTTGATTTTTTTACAGCTCCAAGGGACAGTAGATCTGAGTCTTTGATATAAATTCCAGCTTGATACCTCCACGTATTCCTGATAAAAAGTGTCTTGACAGACAGACGGACGGACAACAAAGTGATGTATAGGAATGAGGGTTCCGTTTTTTCCTTTCGAGGTACGGAACCCTAAAAAAGAATTTTACTAAAGTTAATTTCTTAAATTCTAATATTACAAATTACAATTCGTTTCAAACAAGAATACGAATGACAATGATATTTTTCTGTCAAATATCAGTTGAAATGTTAAATAGTAGTAAATTATCTAAAAATAAATTTAATTATCAAAATAGTCATAATTCGAAACAATGTGGCACTGAGTCGATCCTATTCTCATTTGAATCGCACTATACTTCCATTTTAATGAAAAATATCAACATATCAACATTTTTACGTAATAGAGCAATACGTCGAAATGTACTAAAAGGTAAACGTTGTCTCGTGTTTTGGTAGCGGACCGAGTATTGAGTGGGGAAGTAACGAATCAATATTTGATGTAAGTGCTTTTTCGTGCCATGGAGAAGCTTTTATCTGGACAAGGGCAAACACTGAGACTGAGCATTCACTCAGCCCGGGCTTAGCCAACACTAATGCTTTTATTAATATATGATTCTCCTTTAATTACGCTCTTAAATATCTTCTTTTGCTTTTTTTATTGCGTTCATTTGCTACCTACTCTATTTGTAGATTATATATGCGTTAAGATTATAACATCGTCTCAATGTATATTAATCCTTTTTAGTTAGACTCATTAACGTACTAAAATTAGAATATCTCTGGTGAGTGTAATGTATGTGAGGTTTATAAATAAAATAAACCAATCTACATAATGTATTAAATTTGTTTTCCTATCTACAAACGTTCTCGTTAGTATATTGAATGTAAACTTCTTACAACTTCTCTCAAAGCTACCTACTCATATCAATAATTTAATAAGATAATATTATTTATAAATTACATAGCTATCTTCAATTTCAGCACAAATTTACTAACATATTATTACATTATTCAGTTATTAATTAATACGTATACAAATTGCAAAAGTAGATACCTATATGTTAACTGACACTAAAAGTTGGCAAAATGTTACACGAAAAAGATTTAAATTAATTTAGTCAACGAAGGCTGCACGGGACTTAGAACTAAACCACAAGCGTTAATTATTATCTGTGAGTGCTCTTTGTTTAGTTGCCAACTCTAAATTAGTTTTCGAAATGGATCATTCTCACCCCCGGCCCACCCTGGCCCGTAATTGGAATGTTCTAAGATGACACCACTCTTGCCCCTAATCAGTTCAACCCACGCTTTGTGTTACAAGCATTTTGTGAAGACTGGCTCTTTAAAAATGTAGTAAATGCTTAGTATTTAATGAGCTACCTATGCAATGTAATTACTTCTAAGCTGTTTGTGAATAGTTAATTTTATTTTGATTGTGTAGGGTATGAAACACTTTTCAATGCAATTATCACTATAAGGTAATTTGCGTAAATTAAAGCTTTTCCAAAGTGTTGTAAGTCTGTAAAGTATGAAATACCATACACATTTTTTCGTATTAATATCTTAAAATAAATTATTTCTAAATAAAAATAAAATATTTATAGAGGTTTAGGCGATTTTGCATACGATTACTGGCTGTGGCTAGTAATGGACAGGCCGCTGTTTATTATATGGGCTAGTATTGGGATACGTACCTATGCCCTTTATAATAAAAAAAAAATAATTATCAAATAATCTTTCCGTAACATATATTGGTTAGTGTATTATTTTTTCTATTTTTTTTTTGAAGTAATGTTCTTTAGGTACGATGAGAGTATTTTTGAATTTTAAAAATAATGAATGAATTTTCAC
This sequence comes from Glaucopsyche alexis, assembly GCA_905404095.1. Classification (NCBI taxonomy): domain Eukaryota; kingdom Metazoa; phylum Arthropoda; class Insecta; order Lepidoptera; family Lycaenidae; genus Glaucopsyche; species Glaucopsyche alexis. Next base: position 12,964,338 of record FR990049.1, read on the forward strand.
TTCTGCTACGTGTAGTCTGTAATCTGTACAAGTCATGTTATTTTGTTTGTTTTCGAAAACCCCATTATTTACAAACCCTTATCCTCAGTTTATTAATATCTATACGTGCATCGTTTTGTGTAGTGAATAAAGTTCAATTTTGAATAGCTATCTTAAAAATCCAGTCGCGTATCGTCATGGTGTGAACTGACCCTTGCAAATTTAATCGTTTTGTTCATTCGGCAGGATTCGAGCCCGCGACCTTCGGCTCGATCATCTATGCGCTAAGCCACAGAGGTCGTATACTCGTACTTTGAAAACGATTTTTACAAATTAACATTGGTAAGAAGTAAGAACAAATATAATAATGTAGTAAGTTTGTAAGTTTGTAAGTGGGTAAGGTTAAGTATAGTTAGATAAAGTCAGCGCACGAGTTGAATCCAGACTCCAATCAGTTATTCACACTACAGACTACAGAGTAATGCTCTCGACTAGTTTAGTGCAATTCAAATGAGAATAGGATCGAGTCGAAATGAGAATTTGTGTGTAGATAATTGATTACTATTTAACGTTTTTATTTAAAATCGATGCAAGACTATTAATATTTATATGCACATAAGTTTTTCTGAAAATCACACTTTTCAAGTGATATTTGACAAAAAAGGTCGTTCCTATTCTCATTTGAAACGCGTTATACTAGGATTGACGAGTTATTTTTTTCCTTTCTTTCATACTAATGACTGTTTCACTTACACTTTCAACTATGCGCTACAAAGGCACAATTATCACTTAGTTTAATTACGCCGTTAATTACCGATCTCGCCGGTTCAAATTACGTACTCTAAAACGCATTAGTGTCTGACAGCTGGAGATTATCCGGCTCGGGCCTGGCCGCGGCGGGACCGATGCCATAATGAAATTTAATGAGCCTTAATCGCCGACGACTTAATGAAGGAACAGTAAAGATAATGCCATCCATTTACGTACATAATTGCTTATGCAAAAGGCTAGACAGAGCCACGCTTTATTTAAAGCACTAATTACAGATAATATGGTGTGTGAGCGGACATGTCAATCTCGTTTAATTGCTTCGAATCCTATTACTCTGTAAAGGAAGTAGGTAAGCCCTTAATAGTAATTAAGTACCTACTCATCTAACGCATATGCACGGACCTCAAAAAATACTGATGTCGAAACGATATTGATACTTGTTTTAATACAACGCGACGTGGTCGATTTTATTTATATTCGCTTCTTTTATATTAAATAAAGTTACACAATACATACATTTTAAAGTATAATTAGGTATATCGTCTGAAGTAACTAATGGAAAAGACAAGATGTTTCAGATTCCAAACAAAATGAAATTTAAGTTAAGATACACTCGGGATCCGAGCGAAAGCTTTATGTCACTTCAATTTTGTGTTAAAAGTAAGTGTGCCTCGAGTAACCCGTAAGTAGGGGTAATATATTCCCAGATATACATAAGTGAAAACATTTTAAGAAGCTCCACGGACCCACTGCATCACCCTCGGGGATAGGGCCTAAAAGCACTATCTTCAAGCCAAAGCCTTACAACTCTTCTCAAATTCTACTTACTTCGCCCTGTGTGGAGGTACCCGCGTGTTTGTAATGTGCTCGGGAGGTCTTGATAGTTTCGATATGTACAGACATGTGATAGTTATATTAATAGTTGCAATAAACTGAGTTAGTTTAGACCCTATTGGTCAATAGTCATTACTTTGTACTTTTAGGTAATAATACCATGGACCAATAAAATTAGTTATACATACTTAGTTACGTAAATAAATAGACCAACGTTTGTACTAAATCTCAATTAACAAAGGCTTTATCGGTTTTTCGGTTCTTGATATTAAAACAATGGCACATGAGCTGATATTACATGTTTCTAAATATTAAATTAACAAGCCCGCTACAATTTTACACCAATTACCAGATTTAACATACACTAATAATATACGTACATACTTACAAACCCTCACAATATACTGTAAGTATTTGCTATGTTTTTGTAAAACTGTAATACATACAAAAGTTGACTTTTGTTGAGTTTCTGCCATTAGTGACTCAAGATTGTTTGTCTGCAGCAGTCATATGAATTCATGTAACGAATTCAAGTTTGAAGTCGCCTAGAGTGAGAGCAAAACCTGCAATGGATTTGGTTGGAGATAAGTGACTGATGAAAAGGGAATATTTTATTACGTATAGTCGTAACTATTTCCGACATCAATAATTGATGTCTACTGTTAATTAAAATCAAACTTCATGTTTAGATAACAACTTTTTTTTTACTTATTTTTTAGAATTAAAAAGTAGAGTGATTAAAAAAATATTTACTATTAATTCTGTATATTAAACAAATGTTATTTTGGATATAAAACCATGGGCAATTTAGAGCTTCCATATTAAGCTATTTTATTTTATTAATCACTAGCTGTTGCCCGCGGTTCCGCCCGCATAAGTATGGTATCCCTCGGGAACACTGTACTTTTTCGGGATAAAAATATTCTATGTCCTTTCCCGGGACCCAATGTATATCAAATTTCATAAAAATCGGTTCAGTGGTTAAAGTGTAAAGAGGTAATAGACAGACAGATACACTTTCGCATTAATAATATTAGTATAGATTTTACATTGTCGTACATTCATACCTAAGTGTAAATAATAATGGAATCAGAATTAAATTCAGCTCACTCGATTCTATGATGGCGGCGATGTGGCGGAAGTGAGTCCCGATGTTTTGTAATGGAGCTTTTTAAAATGGAAGTCGAACTTTTGTCAGACACTTTTAGCCGCGTCGGAGATACATTTAAGCTTTTTAACTTTTCCAGTCCGGTAATGTATCCCGCTCACTTCGCGTCGCAGAGGTGACGTGTGTTTTTTTTTTATTCGAAAGACACTTTTATGTATACTTTAACGTTGCATTTTCAAACATGTAGCTACTCAGTTAAGCTTTTTATTTATAACAGATCTCGATAGTAAATTAAAAGTCCAGTGATATAAAGCAATTCCGAAAAAAGCTTCAAGTAGAAATCTTCCGACATGAACTTTTAGTATATTCCACGTCGACAGAATAAACATTTCACCTACGATCCATTTAGTAAATGAAATCTGGCCACCACTCAGAGCATTAATATTGGGTCCCGCTAAATCAATATTAGGTAGATACTGTCATTTAATATTACATCGGACAGTAGGTATATATTAGGTTGGGGAAAAAGTTTCTTCGCATTTTATATAAAAATTCAAAAGGTTTTTTTATAAAGTTTATTTACAAGTGACTAAAGTATATAGGTGCCATTTTGTTCGATAACTTTTTGCCATCTTGTTGGTAGGTACATGATCCCATTGCTATAAAATTTTTGGGGCTTCTGATGAAAAAACTGCGACAAGTGGTTTTGGCAGTCCTCTTGTGATGTCAACCTGACACTGCCTAAGGAATTCTGCAGCGACCGAAACAGGTGGAAATCTGAAGGTGCAAGGTCAGGACTATACGGCGGATGCATTAACACCTCCCAGCCAAACTCCCGTAATTTTTTCTGAGTGGCTAAAGATGTGTGAGGTCTAGCGTTATCATGGTGAAAAACCACACCCCTTCTGTTGATTAATTCCGGCCGCTTTCTCTCAACTTCTTGCTTTAATCTCATCAGTTGTTCGCAGTACAGTTTAGAATTGATGGTCCTGCCTGGCGGTAACAGCTCATAATGAATAATGCCCTTCCAATCCCACCACACACACAGCATCACCTTGTTGCGAGTTAACCCGGGTTTCGCCACAGTCTATGAAGCCTGACCGGCCTTTGACCACGATCTTTTTCGCACGTTCTTGTCGTACGTGATCCACTTTTCATCACCAGTTATCAGCTTCTTCAAAAATGGTTCGGTTTCATTACGTCGTAATAAAGAATCACAAATGAGTACACGGTTCATTAGGTTTCTTTCAGTGAGCTCATGAGGCACCCAAATATCGAGCTTTTTTGTGTACCCATCTTTTTTCAAATGCGCCAAAACCGTTTTGTGGTCAATCCCCAGTTCTTCAGCTACATCGTAACTACTAATATGCCGATCTTGCTCCACTTTTTCAAAAATGGCAACAGTTTTGTCCGTAACAGGGCGACCAGAGCGACGTGCATCTTTGATATCAAAATTTCCGGATTGAAAACGCTTAAACCAAATTTGCGCTACTCTCACAGATACTGCATTAGGTCCATAAACATCACAAATTTTTTTCGCGGCTTGTGTTGCATTTTTACCTTTTTTGTAATAAAATTTTAAAATGTATCGAAATTCTTCATAAGAATCACTCATTTTAACAATAAGAAAAACAAATGAAAATCTCAAATTTACCTAATTTGAATTTGGAATTGTCTTCTGTAAAATTAAAACTTTTTAATGATACCAAAATCAGCCAGATACAATTGGTATAGCCCAAGATATTTTATGACAAGTTCATACATACTATAATGCGAAAAGACTTTTTCCCCAACCTATTACTATTAATAATAGAAAGTGCTTATAGTACTGGGCGTCTACTCAAGATGCATTCGTTAATTTCGATGTCGAACTTCGAAATCAAAAATGTATGGGATTTGACATAAGTCATCGTTATGTGACATGTTGCTTGCGATGGCTTATGTCAAATCCCATTCATTGGGATTTCGAACTTCGCCGTTGAAATTATCGAATGCATCTTGACTAGAGACCGTGAAACTTTTAAAATGTGAAAGATGTTTTATTTAATAATATCTTTCAGAATAATCAATAGCCAACTGCAGGGATGTTAATGTAAGTTAAATCGCATACAGGGATCGATAAGTATTTGTATGAGATGTGACTCATGTGAGCGAGTAACGAGCCGCGAGGACTTTTGAGCGGATCAGCAAATGGAGTGCTTCATGCATAATGTAACGAGCAATGCTGTTTTGAAAATCGTTCTGAATGTATTTTCAATACAGCTATGCCCATTCATGAAACATTGAACGCTTCATGTTGCTCGCAACTACGTTCGCGAAGTCCGTACTTATCAGTAGCGTAAGGTTCCTCTCCATTCCTATCGGCTTCACTTACCACTTTTGAAGACCCTTATCCAAATCCCCACCTACTATACTAACTATAGGGCTTCTCTGTGAAGGAGAGATAGCATTCGCCACTGGTAATACGGTAATATGGCGCGAAAACCGCACATTTTGCCACGATAAAAGTAGCCCTAATATTGAATCTATGCTTGTACCATTTATTAGTGAAATCCGTTCGGTGGTTACTGAGTAGCGTAACAAACAGATAGAGTTACTTTCGCAATACATAAAATAAAATAAGGATTACGATGCGATGAGCGACTCGCTGAACCTGATTACTAAGTATTACCAGTATTGCCCAACTTTATTAAATGATAACAGTAGATAACTGGTACCTCAGAATTAATTAATCCACTCAGAGATTGCATCTAAAAGCCCCCCCTCTCCCCCTGGTCGGGTCGATCCGTTTCCAGCCACTTAAACTTCACGCGCCGCGCTCTAGCTTCCGTTTTAATTACAAAATTAATTCAAAATGTAATTAAAGTTAACAATAAGGCAGCAAACAATTGAAGTTATTTACGTTAGTTTATGCTTTATAGCGAGCGCTCGGCGGCCCGTTGTAAAGTGTGCCCTAGCTCCCCGCAATAGGATTACTTACCGTATGAACTGTGGAGTCTATTGTTTTAATTTTTATATAGCTTTTAAAGTTGTAAAGTGATACAGCTATTATTAAATTATGGGGTATGATATTGCATGGAAGAATGGTCTATTATATCGAATTGTTTTTTTAATTAGGCACAGTTTAATGGCTAATTCAGTAGTCTGGACTCTGAAGAGCTCTTTATAGACTTTGTAGGGGAAAATATTAATACAATTACCTATGCATACGTAATAAGTATTAGTAAACCGGCTTTCTAATCTTCATAAGAAGTATAATATGACACATCAAAAAGCTACCAGATGCTGATAGATCCTTACCTACTTGTCCTTAGATACTTGTGCTTACATAGATTCATACAGTTCATACCTACATATTATTATAATATCGTTTTATAAATTACCTTACTAGTTCCCGATGAATCACAATAACAATACCTCATTTTATTAATACGAACAAATTGACTAGGTAACTTAATTTAGCAGAAAAAAACATGCCAAGACGAGCAAAGCGAAACGCAAGCGCCCTACCAGACCACCCTTTTCTCGAAGCGTTTCGTCGATTTTTTTATATCCATAACTTGGGTTTGGATTATACCAGACTAGCTGATGCCCGCGGCTCCGCCCGCGTAAGTACAGTACCCACGGGAACCTTATATTTCCCGCGATAAAAAGTTACCCATGTCCTTCCCCATGGTCTACATTATATCTGTGCCAAATTTCATGATAATCTGTTTGGTAGTTTTTACGTGAAAATGTAAATAAAGTATCCCACAGGAACCGTACATTTCCCCGCGACAAAAAGTAGCCTATGTTCTTTCTCAGGCTCTAGACTATCTGTGTACCAAATTTAATTTAAATCAGTTCATTAGTTTTGGCGTGAAAGACGGATATACAACACAAAGTTTCCCATATTTTATAATATTAGTATGGATAAACAAATTTTTCAGCATATGTTCCCAGTAGCAGACTAATGAAGCGTGTAAAGTTTTGATTCTAAAAACCCCTGATTTCATCTCTAACTTACTGATGATCAACAAATAACAACAAAATTATAGGGTACTTCCGGATGTCCTAGGAAGCTGAAATTTTGTATGGAAACTAGTATTAGCACATAAACAACATAAAAATTGACAAACTTGGAACTTTTATCCACCAACCCCTACTAGGGGATGAAAATTTGTTAGAGACGTACTTACGCTTTTAACTCTAGAGATATAAAAAGGGATGTAGGAATCAGTGGCGAGGGGTTCCTATAACTCCATTCCTATCGGCTTCCCTTACCGCTTACCTTTTGAAGACCTTCATCCAAATCCCTAGCTATTATACAGGCTACGGCTTCCCTATGAAGGAGAACCAGCCTTTGCCACTGGTAGGAATATGTATGTAGGGCGTTATAAATAGTAACATTAAAATAAAGGTACGAGCAATTTTTTTTTTCGAAGTAAATTTGTTTGTTGCAATCTGCGACTACACCTGTTTTTCTCACTTAGCGGCCGGCGGTCCCCCGACGAGGCGACGATTGGAAAATAAAAATATTTCAACTTACATAATATTATATGTGACGATAATAATTATAATAGGTTTAAAATATTATTTATTATTTTTTAGAGTTTATTTTTTGTGTCCCGACACAAAAAATAAACTCTAAAAAATTATAAATTTTTAATTTAGGTTTTTTAAATTTTTAATTTTACTTTTGTTTTGTCCTTTTTAAAGTAACTATAAATAATGGTTACCTTACCATATACTTTCAATATCATTGAAGTAACACGGTACCAAATTTCGAATCGATAGGCCATGTGGAAGATAGATCCCCTCGTCAAATAATAAAGAACTGGTGACTTCAAACGGCTGAATGGACTTTCATGAAACATGGCTAAGAACACTCTCGATTAAGTCATCAATATTCTCATTCCGTGCGCTTTCATTTGAGACTTCACTCGAGTATATTTGCAGACGTTCGGTTATTCTTCCCCACTTTCACCCCCCCCCCTAACTTTTTAACGGCTCAACCAACTTTCATCAAACATGTCTAAGAATACTTGCACATAAGTCACCTTTAATACAAAAAAAACTAAATTGAAATCGCTTCATCCGTTCCCGAACGAGCTATGATGCCACAGACAGACAGACACACACAGAAAGACAGACAGACAGACACGTGAAACTTATAACACCTACCTCTTTTTGCATCGGGGGTTAAAAATACAAATAGCGGTCGTAGACTTCGTAGAATTCTACTACGCAACTAAAACTCGTAGCGAGCTACGAACGTGCTACTCGTTTTCGACAGCACACTTATGTTACAGTTAAAACCAGTTTTTAGATAGTCTTCCCTAGTTAGAACTTGTTTTTACTAAACATACATACATGCATACATATAATCACGCCTCTTTCCCATAGGGGTAGGCAAAGACCGCCTTTTTCCCGTAGGGGTAGGCAGAGACCACTTCTTTCCACTTGCTACAATCCTTACATACTTGTTTCGCTTCGTCCACTTTCATTCTTACCATTCATTCCTCCTCTTACATTCAACGTAGCAAAGCGGCTCTCCATGGGCCACTTTTCGCCTCTGCGAGAACGAGACGTGATGGGTGGCGAACCACATCGCCGCCATTTTGGATAATTAAATTATTTTTATGATTATCCATTGCGTTCCCACGGATTGGCGGAGAGGAATAGGGAAAGGGAAGGATAGATGGTGTGGAAAGGAAGATTGGTAAGTTAGAGTGGGAAATAGGAATGTAGGATATTACCGCCCAGGAGGGCAAGGGATAGGACAGTAATAGCTAGGGAAGCCGGGATCGCATACCCGTATACTATACCACAACTACCGGACAGGTAAGTTGGGATGAGTATCCCATGACAATTTTACTAAACACCTTTGTTAAAACTAGAATTAACTAATGCTCAAAATTTAATATCAGTAAAACTAGTTCTTACTAGTCAAAACGCGTTTTTCCAAAGACTCGCAGTTAAAACTGTTCCAACCGCGGTCAAATTTCATCGGATGATCGTACCTTACTCTGATTAGTCGCGAGACACAAGGTTCTCTAGTCAAGATGCCTTCGATAATTTCGACGGCGAACTTCAAAATCAAAAATGTATGGAATTTGACACAAGTCATCGTCGTTGCACACGTCGCTTGCGATGCCTCATGTCAAATCCCATACATTTTGTTTTCAAACTTCGCCGTCGAAATTATCGAATGCATCTTGACTAGAGGCGCAGATTCGACAAAGCGGCGCCCGCGCGCTGTGCGCAATAACAAGTAGATTCTCATTACTTTTCAATTTTAAGGTTGTTTGATTATTTTTTGTTTGATACCTAATTAATTGTATTCATTTGACTTATTTTTTTTTTACTTTTATTTAATATTGTCACCTTGGCAACTACTAGTCGATGTTCCTTAAACTGTTTCTTTTGTGTACAAGATTATTATTTTACTAGGTATATGACTCTATATATGACTCCTGCAAGAACTCACGAATCTGTGCAACCTGATGCTGCGTGGAGAGGTTGCATCAGATATCGTGGATATTTTGTACGGAGCTAACCTCTGCGCCCTGAAGAAGAGAGATGGAGGCATTCGCCCGATCGCCGTCGGCTGTACATTCCGACGGCTTACGGCCAAACTTGCCTGCAAGTCAATTAGTTCCCTTTCAGCACACTTTCAGCCGAAATAGCTAGGTTTTGCCTGCAAAGGGGGCTGTGAGGCCGCCGTTCATTCATTCAGGACAGCTATCCAAAATCAAGGCGATGATGTGTTTTTGAAGGTCGATGTCAAGAACGCTTTTAACTCAGTTAACCGTGTCGCCATGTTGGCCCAAATCAAATCGAAAGCACCAGCCATTTTACCATTCATGCTTCAGTGCTATAACAAGTTAACAACCCCTCCAAACTCATTTACAAAAATCAACTCATCCGATCTGAAGTTGGCTGCCAACAGGGCGACCCTCTAGGTCCAGCAATCTTTAGTCTTGCCATACACCCGGCCATCGAACTTCTAAATTCTAATTTTAATGTTTGGTATTTGGATGATGGGACTCTTGGAAGCGATGCAGCTACTGTATTAACCGACTTTCGTACGCTGATTCATGAGTTCAAAAAAATCGGCCTAGAGCTGAACCTAGGGAAGTGTGAACTTTTTGTGCCAGATAGTTGTGGGGATAGAAATGCAATTACATCTAGCTTCAAAGAAATAGCTCCACAACTGTCTGTCATCGAAAAGGATTCGCTCTTACTCTTAAGGTTCACCTATTTTAGACGAGTCTCTCCCGGCCTTCATAAATAATAAATTACAAAATTTTAGTGAAACTTTAGATCGCCTTCTCCAAATTAACTGTCACATGGCCTTCACCTTAACACGTTATTGCCTTTTTGTACCTAAATTTACGTATGTCTTGCGGTGTTGTCAACTGTGGAAGTTCCCTCAATTTCTCAAACAGTTGGATGACACCATAAGACATACGCTTTCCGATATTTTGAACATAAACTTCGATGACCGCTCATGGACTCAGGCAACACTTCCAGTAAGGTTCGGTGGCCTGGGTGTCCGAAAACCCTCGGACGTATCCCTTCCGGCCTTCTTGTCCTCAGTCCACGCAAACCGTATACTTATCTCTAAAATACTTGAGCACCCATCCTACACTAATGCAGTTCCATTTCTGGACAAGGCCAAGGACGCCTGGAGCGCAGCTAGTGGTTGTAACGAATTGCCCGCCAATACCTTTTCCCAAAGGCTCTGGGACGAGCCTCTCTGTAGACTGGTACGGAACAATATCCTTAACACATCGTCCAGTCCTACGGAGTAGGCTCGCCTCATAGCTCTGGAGAAATGGGAGGCGGGCCTTTGGCTACAAGCGCTACCGTCACCCAATACGGGCACATTGCTGGATCGAACAACATTTCGATTAGCCACTTCCCTGCGTCTTGGCGTCCCCCACGTCGTCCCCTATCGTTGCGTTTGTGGTACAAATGTAGACAGTCTCGGACACCACGGTCTGTCCTGTCCACGAAGCGCCGGTTGCATCTCCCGTCATCACTGCCTCAACGACCTCATTCGTCGGGCGCTTGTCACTGCCGGAGTACCAGCTGTGCTGGAACCCTCTGGACTGTCGCGCGACGATGGCAAGAGACCAGACGGAATGACCCTGGTCCCTTGGAGACTGGGAAGGGCTCTTGTATAAGACGATACTTGCGTCGATACACTCGCTCCGTTCCATGTCCAGGGCACCTCAAGTACTGCAGGTGCGGCCGCAAATCAGGCAGAAAACCTCAAGCGGCGAAAGTATGAGAACCTTAGTAGGGATCTCATATTTGAACCGTTTGGGGTTGAAACCCTAGGTACGTATGGGGTCCGGGGGCACACAAACTATTCGGAGAAATTTCGAAAAAACTCGTAGAGGCCACCCGAGACCCCAAAGCCGGCACCTATCTGGCTCAAAGATTTAGCATAGCCATCCATCGAGGGAATTCTTTGAGCCTGATAGGCACTCTGCCTGATGGGGACGACCTAGACGTTTTCTTATTTTAATAGCATATCTTGTACTTTAGTTTTATCTTTTTTAGTTTTTTTATTTCTTTATTTCTTTTAGTCTGTAAATAATTTAAAGTAGATAGTTCTTATTATTTTATTGTAAAATTGTTTAATCTTGAAAAGCAATAAACTCTATGTCTTAAATGTTATATTTATGATAAATATTTTTAAAACTAAGTATATCTTGATATAGCAAATTCTTTCTATAGTGCTCGTTTTAACTAAAAATCAGACTTACAACTAGTTTTATCTCAAAATCAAATAATATATTAGTAGTAAACTCTAGTTATGACTAGGTATTCCCAGTTTTAACATAGGCATTTAGTAAAAATGATAGATCATGCTAGAAACTCTTTAGGAAAATTATTTTGAGCGAAATCGGACAATAACTTTTGAAGTAATTCAAACAAAACCTATTGCGCGTTGTATCAACGGTTAGTTAGTTACCCTCCAGACATGCTGTAGTTAAGTTATTAAAATTGTGATTCAAAATTAAACTTTGTTCAGTACACAATAAGATGCACGTTTTATTGCAAAAGCGAAGCCGCGCTATGCAGAGCAGTAGAGATTGACATTCGAACTCTTGTAATTAAACATATACCTAACTTCTTGTGTAGCGAATAAAGTTCAAATTTGAATTGATATCTTAATACAGCGCTGTGTCGCGTACAGTCTCGTTTCAGTGTGATCTGACGCTAAGTTGAATGATATTTATATAATTTTAATTTTCAATTTTCAAAATTTTCCATCCATCCAATCATCCTCATAAATTTTCACATTTATAATATTAGTAGGATATATTATCAACTACCGTGGACTCCCTGCACCTTCTGTACCTTGCACTCCTAGATACGTAACATTATCATGCTAGTTCTTAAAAGGTTCCGTCGTTGCTATTCTAACCACTACACGTTATAAAGCTGTGTTGAAAAGCACTTAACGGAATTGATTCAGGCCATTTACCATTCTTTGTACAAACAGAAAAACCTTTCCATTATCGTAAAGTATAAACCTTTTAACAAATAAGTAGAACTCTCAGATTATAGGTTTTATAATTATTATGCTATTAATTTATTTTATTACACCACGAATACAAAGGCGACGGAAGCGCATTAGCACAAGTACCTGGGTAACCGAGAGCTGTTCTTATTTTATCTACAGAGCCCCACAATAAAGACATAAGGACCAGATAAAAATCTACATAGTGAACTGTCGATGATGCGTGATCCAATGATGCGTGTTTGGGCGCACAGTGCACGAGCGCGCCTCGGCAGCTTTGAACTGCGTTGGATACGATCCATAGGGAGAAGCTGGTACTTTGGCGACCCTGCCTAGAGATAAAAACAGTATTTCATGCCGAACCTGCGCCTTATAGAATTGTTGGCGATGGACAGGACTGAAATACTGCTTTAACCTGTTCAGAACACCAAGATTCTTGGAGGCTAACTTACTTGGCCTTGCCCTCCAGATGATATCGGAACTGGACCTCGCTCGATATGTTAACACCAAGTATTCCAATGTTGTAGGAGACAGTTATGGGTATGCTTTCAAAACGAGGACATACGACCATTGGTAACTTTTTAGCGGTGAACGCGCAAACTTGTGTCTTAGACGGGTTGAATTGGACTAAGTTAAGTCTACCTCATTCAGAGACCTTCTTCAATGAATTCTCAATTTGAGAGACAAGTTTGTTTCGACTTTCAATGACATTTTGCCGAGAGATGTTCGCGTGGCCAAAAATAAGGCATCACCCGTGCTGTCATCTGCATAGCAATGAATGCCATTGGTTTGTAACATATCATTGATAATTATGCAGTATGAACAGCTGCGTAGGTGATAGCACATTCACCGTCGACTACGACCCTTATGCTTCTGTCTGCTAAGAAACTCGTGACCCACTTGCATAATTTCTCGAGGAGCTCATAGGAAGGAAGCTTCGAAAGAAGCGCTTTGTGCCAAACTCGATCAAAGACCTCCGACAGTCACAGTCAGCTCCTCTGATAGGAGCCTCTGGATGCCGGAGATATCTAGCCGCGGGTCCGGTACTAGGGCCTGTGGGGCCACAGGGAAATTAGGGTGGAAAAAGTAGGGGCGCCTTCTATAAGGGCCTGCATAATAGGGAATATGCATAAAATATAAAAATAGCTTAAAATATAATAATATGATACTAGACAGAAAAATAAAGAAAATGGCGAGAAAATTTTCAATATCCGTTGATAAATGAGCAAGATATGAGCGGTCAAAGTTTGTAATCTATCTCTTTCTAGCAAAACGAAATTTAGTATGAACTTTCTATGAAAGTCGTGTTATGTGACGTCACGATACACGTCGGATCTCTCTGTCTAATAGACCACTTTAAACGTTCATATCTTCGTTATTTTTAATGATATCAAAAAACTGATTTTACCATACGGTTTACCAAACAAGATAGATCTATATAAATAAATAAAAAAAATACGTGCATATTCCCTATTGCAGGGCCGAGCCGCCCCTATGTGCGATGTGTGCGGCGCACACAGGCGCCAAGACGATGGGGGCGCACGGTGGGTCGAAAATCGGCTTTCATAGACATAGAAATGAAATCTCGAAAGTAACAATTTTTTTGATGGATATTGCTTCAGTTTAGTATTACTATGTAGAAAATGAAGTTTGAGATAATTTGGCCCAAAAATGAGGGAGTAATAATTTTTTTACGAAAAACTTGTATAGAGCCAACATGAAAAATTCAATTATTTCAAAAACGGCAAGTTTAACCGTAATATCCTGACAGATGGTTATAGTACTAATTATTCATGAATTTTTGGCATACATCATGTAACGGTTTTAGCTGCTCTTTTTTTTTAAAAAATCGTCGAAATTTTTGAAAAAAAGTCACCCTGTATTATTGCACGATTCGATAGTGTTACTATTAAGGAACAATTTCTGGAAAGTAATGGTATACGGCAAACTTAAGGAAAGTGTTGAATTTTAATAAACTACTTCATATTTTGAACAAATGTATGAACAATTATATAAAATGCTAAAATTAAGCACTTTCCTTAACTTTCTCACATATAGTTACTTCCTAGCAATTGTTATTTACTAGCAAGACTATCGAATGCTGCAATAATACAGGTGACTTTTTTTCAATATTAACGGATTCGAATCCTAACCAAGGATGTTGACTTGTCTATAATATGATAATGCAGTTATATTCGTCGTATACTGTGAAGTGTAGGAAAATTATGTCAAAGCAATTTCTTCCCAAAAATACTGGATTTATAACTTTTTTATAGAAAATTTCTATCAAGCCAATGAGAAAAATCCAATTATCTTCAAAACGGCAAGATAAATCCTAATATCCTTTCATGTTGTTATAGTACTATTTATTCGTGATTTTTTTACATAGTTCATGAAACGGTTCTATTGGCCATTTTTTTTTTAATCATCGAAATATTAATTTTGAAAAAAAGTCACCCTGTATTATTGCACCATTCGATAGTCTTGCTAGTAAATAACAATTTCTGGAAAATAATGGTATACGGCAAACATGAGGAAAGTGTTAAATTTTAATAAGCTTCTTCATATTTTGAACAAATGTATGAAAAATAATATAAAATGCTAAAATTTAGTTCTTTCCTTAACTTTCTCATATGTTATTACTTCCCAACAATTGTTCTTTACTAGCAAGACTATCGAATGGTGCAATAATACAGGATGACTTTTTTTTTCAAAATTAATATTTCGATGATTAAAAAAAATGGCAAATAGAACCGTTTCATGAACTATGTCAAAAAATTGTGATTTTTACTAAATTTTTATAAATAGTACTATAATAACGTGTAAGTATATTAGGATTTATCTTGCCGTTTTGAATATAATTGGATTTTTCTCATTGGCTTGATAGAAAGTTCTATAAAAAAGTTATAAATCCAGTATTTTTGGGAAGAAATTGCTGTGACATAATTTTCATTCACATCACAGTGTACGACGAATATAACTGCATTATCAGATTATAGACAAGTCAACATCCTTGGTTAGGATTCGAATCCGTTAATTTTGAAAAAAAGTCATCCTGTATTATTGCAGCAATCGATAGTCTTGCTAGTAAATAACAATTGCTAGGAAGTAACTATATGTGAGAAAGTTAAGGAAAGTGCTTAATTTTAGCATTTTATATAATTCTTCATACATTTGTTCAAAATATGAACTAGTTTATTAAAATTCAACACTTTCCTCAAGTTTGCCGTATACCATTACTTTCCATAAATTGTTCCTTAATAGTAACACTATCGAATCGTGCAATAATACAGGGTGACTTTTTTTCAAAAATTTCGACGATTTTTAAAAAAAAAAGAGCAGCTAAAACCCTTATATAATGTATGCCAAAAAATCATGAATAATTAGTATTATAACCATCTGTCAGGATATTACGGTTAAACTTGCCGTTTTTGAAATAATTGAATTTTTCATGTTGGCTCCATACAAGTTTTTCGTAAAAAAATTATTACTCCCTCATTTTCAGGCCAAATTATCTCAAACTTCATTTTCTACATAGTAAGACTAAACTGAAGCAATATCCATCAAAAAATTTGTCACTTTCGAGATTTCATTTCTATGTCTATGAAAGCCGATTTTCGACCCACTGTGGGGCGCCGCGGGCGGCTAAAACATGAAGATTCGTTAAAATAAGAGGCGCTTCATAGGTTTCGCACACAGGCGCTGCCGGGGGTCGGCACGGCCCTGCATAATTGTAGGTAAAATTTGCTCCCCGGCTTAAATTTTGTAAAAACAATTCATAGCCAGGGAGAAAAGTGACCGCCGCCTTCACAGGCACGGGACCACAAGCCCGTCTACAGCGGAACTCCTGCACAGAGTAAAAATAATTATATACTTACGCACAGAGAAACATGGGCGTAGCCAGGGAGGGTTTAGGGGGTTCAAATAAATTTGCTCGCTCGCTTCGCTTGCTCGCGCTTAACATGAAAAACATAATTACATTATTAATTAGTATCGATGTTCTGTTTTAGCTGGTTGATTGTATGGTATTTTTTTTCGCCGTTATTTAGTGTTTTAGTTTAATGTTGGAACACAATATTTTAACCTGTAAAATGAGAAAAAAATTTTGCTCGCTCGCTTCACTAACTCGTGTTTGGCATAAAGAACATATTATAAAATTCAGTGCCGACGTTCAGCTTTAGGCTATTGATATATTTTGTATTAAAGCTGAAACGGGTAAAAACAAAAAAAATGTGGGCCCATTATTCAAATGCACCTAGGGCTTCTAATAGGTTCGAGACTAGTATAATATGTACTTTTAGTCGTTTTATTTTCTTGAACCCTGTACAAACTTCTGGTGTATTTATTTATCCACATGAAATGGGATGTTATAATACGGATACATCAAAACCAGAAGGAACATTTTCGTAGTTCTGTACCTACCTCATAGACGTATTTGACCTACGTACTGTAGGAAAAATATAAAAACTTATCGAATAGAAAAAACTTTATTTGCAAAAAAAACATACACTTACTTAACAACACATAGGAACTGTACAAAAAGGGGGCCTTACATAGATATATAATATTAAAAAGAGGGGGCCTTACATAATACAGTGTACAGCAGTGAGCAGCATAAATTATCTTTAAATAAATTATACGGTCTAATATTTATTTAAACACTAAGGAACACAACAGTCAGTTCTTTTTTTATTAAGGTTTGTTGTCATTTTAAAATTAAATTTATAGCACAGTTTATTTTATTTGAATAACAAATTATTTTCAAATCATTTAATAACATTAAGGAATACAACAGTCCACGGGCGTAGCCAGGTTTTAGTTTCGGGTGGGGGTTCAAGAAAATAAAACGACTACGGGGAAGGGGGGGGGGGGGGGTAGTATCAAAGTTCTGATGTAGGCTGTTGATTATTTTTCTAAAATAACTTCAAATATCATCTTTCAGATAGGGTTAATGGGGCGGCAAAATATGTTAATTGGCCTCGGGCGCAAAATTTCTAAATACGCCTCTGTATATTGGTCAAATCTCTGTATTATATACACCAGCTGGCCCATTTCGGGGGGGGTTTGAACCCCCTAAACCACCCCCCTGGCTACGCCCATGCAACAGTCAGTTCCTTTTTTATTAACGTTTTTTGTTATTTTAAAATTAAATTTATAGCACAGTTTATTTTATTTGAATTACAAATTATTTTCAAATCATTTAAAATCTTTATCTAATTCTGTACTTTTATCAAGCTTTTATCAGTTGTTTACTTATAAATTCTTTGACTCACCGCCAATAAAAGAAAATTCGTTCCCGCCTTTTAAGCTTCACACTGGTAATGGTTTTTGTACCTTCCGCCATAAATTAAAAAAAAAAGGTGACAACTGTCGTTGTCAAAATCCAAATCCACATTTGACATTCCGCAATCCATGCCGTATTTGACATTTCAAAAATTGTTTTTGTTGTGAAATACTGTGAAATAGGTACTGTGCCGTTGCACAGTATCGAAATCGTAAATTGGCGCGAAACAAAAACACAATCAGTGTTTGTTCGTGCTGAAGCCTGAATTAATTTATCTGCAGATATGCCAACTACAAGAAAGAAAGTCATTAAGACAGTTTATATAGATAAAGATGACAGCGATGAAGGCGGCGATTTCAGCGATTCTGGTTCAGAGGCCGAAATAACTCATCCGTCTAGTTCCGATGATGAAGATATCTCGGATAACAACCATTCGGAAGATGATTTTAAAAACCAACCACGAAAGCGACAACAAAAAGCTCCTAAGGTCAATAAGCCTAGGAAAGTCAATTTTACAAAATCTTTTCTTAGTAAAATTAACAAACAAAGTCATTCACTTGAAGATGAAGAGCAAGAGGAAGAAACGCCTTTCTCTGTAAAAGATTTAACAGAGGCTGATAAATTACTTCCATCTGTATTAAATTTATCTGAAAGTGGTATGTTTCTTATTATCATTTGAATGAATATTAGACTAAAATAACTATTTAGTAATATTATGAAATACATTCTAGTAAAAGAGCATGCCATATAATATAATACATACATTTTTTTTCCCCGTCAGACTGGCGGTTGCCAGTGCTGGACCATCAGTTGGATAAACAGCCAATGGCTTTCTATCTCCACAAAACCTTTGCATCAGATATATTATTTATTTCTTTAAATTATTGCAGATAGCAGTGACGATGAATCAACTGTAGCTCCACGCAAAATAGTTCCTGTTATTGCCAGTTCATCTAAAACACTTGATACAAATAGTGATTCAGAAAATGTTAATAATACCGAATATCAAGATGTAAGTATTATGTTATGATGTAATATAATAATAAATTTATTAAATACTTTATATGATGACTTGCCATTGAAACAATGGTTGGCAACGTTAAGTTTTCAAACAAATAAACAATACATTAAAAAAAAGAATCATATTCTTATGTGATTTTGTTTTGTTACAAGCTTAGGTAGGTATATAATTGTTATAAAAACTTGAATATTAATTTGTTAGAGAATATAATATACAGCGTGTCCCGACACCTATATCGGAGCCTTTAGTGGTAAAAAATATGGAATTTTTAATCGACAAATCGCCCCTCAAATTTTATTTTTCTCACACGTTTGTAAAATGGCAGCCATTTTATTTTTTGGTTACCAAGATTCGGGCTCTCATACTAATTCGACCACCACTACTCATGTAAATGTCGTAGGAACATAAAAAAGGTCTCATTTGATAACTTAACATGTGGACAATAATTCACAATTAAAATGTTTTAATTTTCTTTGAAGAAAAAAACAAAAAAAGGTAATTTAAAAAAATATATAAATTTTTTTCGGTGAATTTTTTAAATTATTTGCTTTTTGTGAAAAATCTAGGCCATTGACCTGCTTGTTTTTTGTTCTAAAACGATAGAAGAGGACGTTTGCTAAAATAAAATACAAACCTCTTTACTCTCTGTGCAATAGTTTAGAAGTTATAACAATTTGTTGGTATTATCTCAGGCAGGGGGCCAGCCAGTCGTCTTTTTCAAATTGTTATAACTACTTATTATTTGTTCTACAACGATAGAAGAGGACGTTTGCTAAAATAAAATACGAAACTCCTTTACTCTCAGTGCAATAGTTTAGCCATTTTACAAACGTGAGAGAAAAATAAAATTTGAGGGGCAATTTGTCGATAAAAAATTCCATATTTTTTACCACTAAAGGCTCCGATATAGGTGTCGGGACACGCTGTATTAATATCTACGTGAAAATTAATCAAAATCAGTATTTTCAATATAAAAAATACAGACTAAACTTTTTTTGGTATTTATATTATTAAATATTACATTTTTAAAATGAAATAAGGAAGAATGTATAATCAATAAAGTTGTTCTTTTTAAAATTAGTGTAAGCGAAATATTATTTAATTTGTTTTTTGTCATGTCAATGTGATGTGATGTGTATACTATGTGATCTCAATCATGGTATAAACTGATACACTCTTGAAATTATACTTTTAATTAAAGAACCTCTTGAGAAGCTAATTATACTTGAGAATGTCTCGGCCAAGATCGGTCTTGAGTTTGAGAATGCTTTATTAATATGGGCCTTAGAATTGCAATATTATAATAATACTTTATATAAAGTTAAAACTTAAAAGTACTTGTAATATTGCTATGTATTAAGTATACACATTTTTTTTGTATAATATATTTTACCTTTAATTCAAGTTGCACCCTATTGCTTGTTTTAGGTATGGTCACATAACAAAGACAATAGTGAAGAAGTTGCTCGCAAAACATATTTAGAACTTGAAATACATAAAAATAAAATTGAGGAAACAAAAAAATCTATTCAGAACTATGTAATGAAAACAGATAATGCTAAAGAATCTAACATTAAGGATTTATTAGCTTTAGGAGAAGAGGAACTACTAGACAAGTCAGGATACAGTGCACAAAATGCAAATGATGATAGTGATGCTGAAATGGAGGATTGGGAGGAAGTTAAAGGTAACTCATTTTTGTAAAGTGTCTAAGCTCTAAAGTAATCACACTAGTACTATAATATGCTGGATCCATAAAGGTTTATTTGCAGTGAATTTTTACACGCACAAATAACTGGCATAATCTTATATTATATAAAAATGAATTGAGGTTTGTTAATCTCGCTAAAACTCGAGTACTGGCTTGTTGAATAATTTTGATCTTAAAATAATTGTATCAGTTCAGGGAAGATTTAAAAGGTGAGAAATTTCAGTTCATAGTTAAGGCAGAACAATGTTTGTCGGGTCAGCTAGTATATCATAATTATTTAGGTCTAGTTCTAACACAGTACTGTATAGTACTGGAAGACAGAGCTTTGCTCAGAGTTTTAGTACCTACATAATACAGAAAAAAATGGTATTATCATTGTATCTGGGTTATTTTATAAATACTGCAGATCTTATTTCTGACTTACTGATCTTGTAAATATTCATTTTATGATAATAAAAAAAAGTATCACAAAATAGTTAGTAAACAAAACATTGTAAAATAAAACATCATTCTTACACACTTATGTATATCTCTCTCGATTCTATTACATTTATTTGTCAGTAAATGAAAACATAGCAAAGTATCATAGATGTTGTCCTCACTGCTAGTGTTACACACTTAGGTAGGTAATTATCCAAATTATTTGACTTATTGTCAAAAAACCTTATTGTTTTATGTGCGTTTATCTCAAGGGACTGAAAGAAACTGAAATGTAGGAGCTAGTGCTCCTCCCATTTTAATTGAAGCAAAGAGTAAAAGTCAAAGTCAAAGGCTGACTAATCTGTCATGATTATCTCTTTCTGATTGGAGCGCAAAATCATGAAGGCTTCTTTAGACTAATTAAATGAAAGTCTATGTGTAAAATAACCTGATTAAAAACTGGATGCCTCAATGACCTCTGATATTTTTTGTGATATTTCAAATTGGTTTTTGTCCAAAATTGTATGGTTTACAAATTTTTGCTACTGCTTTTCGGATAGTATCTACACCAGGAATTATGCCACTAAAATTTTATCACTCAGATTTGTTAAATGCTGTATATTTGCTCAATGAATGAATTGCTCATTCAAAGTAAAAGATTTTAAATTTAATACTGACATGCAATTGAACTATTATACACATAGTACATTACTCCTGTCTACCTTATATAATAGGTCTACCATAATTTAAATTTCTCCTCTCTCCAGAGTCAAAAGGAATACCAAAACAGGGGCTGCAGTTAGTTGTAAATATACCTGATGAATTATGCAGAAAGAGGAAGAAGGTTGATGTTGAAATGATGTTGAAAAGAAAAGCCAATAGGCATACAAAAGAAGCACAAGTTTTTAAACATAAAGTTCATGTGTTGTGCTGGCTAGGTCATGGTAACTATATAAGTCAAGTCATAAATGACCAAGAAATAATGGCTGCTGTTTTGTCTCTATTACCTTCAAATCAATGTTATCCTGGAGAACAAGTGGATATGAAATATGTTGAGCACATCACAACTTGGTTCAAAGACAAAGTAACTCTAAAACAGGACAAATATGAAAATAAATATAAACCAAAAGCACCACCGTTGAAAACTTTATTACTGCAACAAATAAAAAGTAAGGTTTTCTCAACAAAAAAGTATATCTTTTTTGCATTTGTCTCAATGCTTAGGAGTCTTGGATTGCAGTGTAGAGTGATGGTTAATTTTGTAACAGTACCCCTAAGGCCTACAGCTTCTGAACTTCTTTCGCTGTCCACTAAACCAAAAGAGGATATAGACAAACCAAAAGAAAATACAAGTAAAATACAAGCTAAAACACAACCAGAAGTTAAAGCGAAACAAAAGAAATCTTCATCAAATAAAAAACCTAGCTCTAAAACAAAAATAGCACAATTAGATGGAACCTATGATTC
The DNA here is from genome assembly GCA_905404095.1 of Glaucopsyche alexis. Lineage (NCBI taxonomy): Eukaryota > Metazoa > Arthropoda > Insecta > Lepidoptera > Lycaenidae > Glaucopsyche > Glaucopsyche alexis. The sequence goes on from FR990049.1 coordinate 12,986,453, forward strand.
ATACATCAGTGACAGTGAAATGGACAATATTGCACAACTTGATGGTAACAATGACATCACGACAGCAAGAACACGAAAAGCAAAGAATGTAACTAAAAAAAACATTACAGATCAAGAAAATAAAGTTTTAAGTGACAATGATGCTTCGCCCCCAAAAAAACCAAGGCGACAAACTCGTTCACAAGCAACAACAGCCAAAGCTGGTGTAAATGTACCAAATACTGAAGTTTCAAAAACACGTAAAGGTAATCAGAAAGTAGAAAGCGAAGATAATATCACTAATAAAAGTAATGTAAAAACTACAAGAAAATCATTGTCCCTAAAAAAGGATGAAGCAAGTGCAGAAAAACAAAAACTAAAAAATGATGTTATTGAATCTCAACCACAGACAAAAGGTAAATCGTCAAATGTGCTTGCTAAATCAACATTGAAATGTGAAAAACGCAAGGAAAACACCAAACCAAAAATTGTCATAAGTAGTGTTGAGAATAAAACTGTCTCAAGTGAATTTTTTGAAAAAATTGAAGAGAAAGTTGTTACAAACAGGAAACGTTCTCGCACCACTGAAACTAAATCGGATAAAACAGTAGAAACTAAACCACGGACAAGAAGTGCACAGCCTGATAAAAAAAGTACGAGTAAATATTTTCTAAACAAGGAGAAATCTCCAGCAAAGAAAATTAAAGTAGAAGATGACGATGATTCTAAAAGAGTAAGTCACAAAGACCTTTTGAAAACGAAACAAAAACCAAAAAATGATGTGTCAGAAGACCTAAAACACATCATAAAGGATAGGATTCAAGAAGCTAAGACAAAAGCAAATTTGGGAGTTGTGAAAGGTATATCTAATATTTTTGTACAATAATATTATACGGGGTGTAAGGGACAGACTTCCGAAAACTGATAGGGTTTAAGCTCATCATTCTGAATCATAATCAACTGGAATTTTTTTCAGGATTTTTTTTTATGGTATTTTTTAATACAAGTCCTTTATTTCGACGTAAAATTAAGTTTTCCGTACTCTGTACCAGTTTTTTTTTTTTTCAAATAAAACAGCTAAAATAAAAAAACGGCAATGTATGCATATCCGCAAACACTACACACAACGCGTACGTACCGAATCAGCTGTTTCTACGTAACTATCGTTCAGGGAATCGCCCGCGCCCCCTCCCTCACACACACCAGCGTCGCGCTAGCCGCGCGCCCTTCAGCGTGAGAGAAAACGCGCCCTTAGTCTCCCGTTAGGAAGGCGCTGGCCGGCTCGATTCGAGCACGTACCGGAGAACGGATTTTAACGGCACGACCGCGCGCGAACATAGTCAATTTGGTGCTGATGTAGGTACGTGTTTTGTTGCGCGCGCTACTTCGCGTTACATTGCGTAGTTCAAAATAAAAGAAACACGGTTTCTTGGGTTACCTTAACATTCCTGAACTTTTTGTTTATGCAGAGTATCTTAGTATGATGAACTTAATGCACCCTTTCAGTTTTCGGAAATCTGTCCCTTACACCGTGTATTTAAATGTTTTAAATTTAAATGCGACAATATTAGATTACAAAAGATAATATCATAATGAATGCTTTAAAACTCAATAAAATGTATGTTTTATTTTTGATAATTACAGATAAAATAAAAAAAGAATCAGATGACGACAGTGACTATTTACCAGTTGAATCTCCGAAGCGCAAACTGTCTGGCAGTGATGATGATTTTAAAGTAAAAAAGACAACTCCCAAACCAAAGGGTAGTGCTACTAAGAAGAAAGACAGAAGAGTACTTTCGACCGATGATGAATTGCCAATAAATAAAGTGGATATATGGGCAGAGGTATTTGTTGAAGAGTTAGAGGAGTGGATAGCAGTTGATGTTATAGAAGGCAAAGTGCATTGTGTTCCTGATATTTATGTAAGTATGGCTTGTACATTTACTTTTTTTTCCTCTAAGAGGCGAAATAATCCATAACAACCTAACCAAAAGCACGTCAAGACATGTCTTAGGAGGGTTCCATGACTATCAATGTGCAATAGCTTTTCTTTGAATTTAATAGTTATACGATTTCGTTTAAAATAATTTTCCTAAATCAAATATTTTTCATATCCACTTCACATGTATCGAGAGCCACCCCTAAAATATAAAATTATAATTGTTTTTGATGCTCAAACCGTTTCGTCCATTTATATTCTTAATAATTGCAGAAGCTAAAAGAGTGGAGAGACGGACGGACAGAGTAAAACTTTAAGGGTTCCTTGAGTATTACGGAATCCTAAAAAGTTCAAACTTAAAAATTATATTATAAAGTAGTTTTTGCACGGGCAAAAGGGAGGGATACTGTACCTACTTTTTAGAATAGAATATAAATATTATTTATTTGGTAAAAAATAAACAACAAACAAAAAATTTACAACACGTTAATAATATACACGGTAAAAAAAATGTTTTTTCTATTTTACCAAATTGGTGCTGACTCAGCATATTGTTGCTAATCGCTTATTTTCAGTGAGCACCATAACAAACAAACAAAAAGAAAAATAAAACTTAAATAAGTAGGGAAAGTGAAGAATGAGAACAATTAATTATAACTAGTAACATTTATGATATTAACATATTATTTTTAAGTATTTAACAGAGAAACTAGACAAAATATGCAATAAACCATCTATGGCACTAATATAATGCAGTATTGTTATAACCTACAGTTTTCAATAATAACAAATACAAACAGGAATTATATAACATTATATGAAAATGTGAATTTTTATTTCCAAATAAAACTTAAAAAGCTATTTTCGGAAAGTCAACAAAAAAAGCTACCACCGGTTCAACCCTAACCCGCCGAGAAGAACCGGTGTAAGAAACTTGCACGGGCCCATCTTTTAGTAAAAAGATGGATATTGTAAATTTTATATTGTAAACTTAAATCTATGTTAAATATAACAAAAGTCAGTACACAAGTACATAGAGACAGCCTTGCAGGGTTGCATCTTATTCCCAAGGTGTGCAATCATTAACAAAATCATTTTCTTTATAATAAGCTTTAGTACACAAACGTTCTTTGACTACTTTTTAAAATTTATTAATAGAAAGGTTTTGAACGTTTTCTGGGATCCTATCCTAGGCGTATACATTGGCCCTTAAAATATTTACTTACTGTACTAAGTCTTATCACTGGTACATCTAGCTTATTCTTATTTCTAGTGTTTATACAATGACTATCACTTTTCTTCTTGAAATTTCTTAATTTTTTTCTAACGTATAACAAATTAACCGCTCGGGCGTCGCGTTGCCCATTTTTATTGCTATATTTTCTGTTTATTCTCATTTGTAAATATCTGGATTTTTATCTGTGATTGAAATTTATTTACTTAGTACAGGGATAAAACAAAGCTGTTATAGTTTTTTGTCTTTGCTGTTGTACTCAATAATAAAATAAATAATTGTTTGTCTCAGAGTAAAGAAATTTGACACCAATTTCACTCCACTCCACTAATCATTGATGTTTGGTTAATTTTGTGCACAAATCACGAATTTTATATATATATCGTTATTTGAACACGTATTTATTTAATTAATAAAAACTTTCGTATGCGTGTGATATAAATTTTCGCCATAATTTAGCTTCAAAAACCAACATTAAAAAATTCATTTCCAGTGAAATCATGTTTGATATTTTGCATTATGTAGTTTATATTTCTTTTAATTTTTTTTTTCATTGTGTAGAACGATTCTTCTAATTTCTAAAAATGTATAATGTGCCAAGGTTTTACTAACAATTCAATAATAAAAATCGAAAAAACAAGCGCGGGTGCCTTCTGGCGTATAATACCGCGTAACGCTCAAGGGGGGTCATGGATTTTTTTTTACATTGGCCTGTTTTGTTATTAAATAATATGAACAATATATCCACAGAATGTAATTAACGCAAAATCAAATTAAAAATGTTTTTTATTGAGTTTAAAAACTAAGAATTGGGAAAAAAAAAACAATTATTTTGTGTTCACATCATGATTGCTTTTATTCGTTAAGTTTTTTTTAAATTCCAGTTACATCATCATATAAGGAATTTATTCTATTTTCTAAATATATATAACATGCAATAGTTTTAAAATCAATTGATTAATATAATCTTGAAAAACCGGAACCGGAGAAACCGCGCGAACGCCTTCAGTGCCGGACGCCGGACCCGCTGACACCATCCGGCTTTTGAAATTTTAATAGTCCGACGCCCGAGAGGATAATCCAAAATATACTGAGAGGCGACTGTCATATACCTATTTCTTTAAACTTTTCTCTCAGAGATTCAATAAGGGACATTTTATAAATATCACGAATAGCTCGCTTCTGCTGCACAAATATTGAATTTATGTCGGCAGCATTTCCCCATAAAAGTATGCCATAAGACATTCTACTATGAAAATAACTGAAATAGACCAGGCGCGCCGTTTCTTCATCTGACATTTCTCAAATTTTTCTGACTGCTGCTGAGTCTATTCGCTAAGTTAGCAATATGAGAACCCCATATAATTTACAATCTAGTGTAATACCTAGGAATACAGTGGAGTCTACCATGTTCATTCTCTCACCATTGACTAGTAAATTGGTTTGTACTTGCCTAACATTTGGCAAGCTAAACTTTAAACATTTTGTTTTATTTGCATTTCAAAGTAAATTATTAACACTTAACCAGTTTACTATACTTGAGAGAGCACTGTTTACCTCGTCGTAATTTAATTGTTGTCGCTGCACTTTAAATATAAGTGAAGTTTCATCAGCAAAAAGTACTATCTCATGCCTATCTTGAACTAGATAAGGCAAGTCATTTAGTAGATGAGAAAAAGAAATGGACCTAACATAGATCCCTGTGGCACACCTAATAGGCAAGCGGACTGTTTTTATTTTTTATTTTTATTGCATAAATGAATAGTACTCTTAAATATGAGTAACTTCTCAGAAGAAACCATATATCAAAAGTCAATATTTTCAAAGGTACAGCGATTTGTATATCAAAATTTCGCGAGTCTCGTAAAAACGCTCCAGTAACAAAAAAAAATGTTTTTTTTTGCGAAATATATTTGGCGTATTAGATTTTTTTTGTTGCCTTTAATTGAAATGAAAAAAAAATATTTGTGAAATGTACTCTATTATCGATACCAATGACGTGGTAGAATTTATTGTACCGATGAAAAAGTATTCCTGTATAATACAAATATTAATATTCTTACAGAAGATGAGTTTCAGTTTTTGTTTCTTTAGTAGATATTCCCTATATTTTCGTTTGAATGTGCCAATTGTTTTTCGTAATAATGTTGAGTAGTTTTCGCGTGAGTATTTACCCATCCATCAATCCTCACAAACTTTCACATTTGTAGATATCTACTACTAGAATTATTATGGATGAATTTCGACCACATAGTGACTTCGTGACGTTTGAACTCTTACGCCTTTTGCACACCGACCGCGACGCCGCGAACCGCGAAAAAGCAGAAAAAAGCGAAATTTAAGCTATAAATCGAAATGCAAAATAACGGGGTATGTTTCGAAGTGTGGGACAGTAAATCTGTCAGTTTCGCTACTGCGGTAGGAATATATTTATTGTATTACTAACGTAAAGAACCGTCATTCAATAGACTTACACGAATGACAGCTCGCAGTTGTGTGTGTGGGGTTAGAAATGCGGGGTGTGCGCGCGGCCAGCGGGACGTAAGTTTTTTCAAACTAGGACTTAGGGCTGGTCGCTGGCCGTTTCGTGCTTTGGTGTGATTGACAATATGGTTTCATAATAGTTATGATAAATTTGTCTGAGGCGAAGTTTAAATTTATTTCGGTGTTAACCTTAAGCTTACGTCTACATGGTTGATATTCGCCGGTGGTCGAGCTGTCATTTCTAGAGAGTGTCCCCTGTGACCGCGGTTCGCGGCGCCTGTCTGCAAAGGTCTTCAAGGTGCATTTACGTCATCAGCAAATATGTTTTTTTTTATAATCGAAGGCAGGTCATAATTGAGCCCTTACGTTTTTGCGACCAAGTGGATCTATTGTGACTATCAGCAAAATCCTACTAATATTATAAATGTGAAAGTTTGTAAGGATGTATGGATGGATGGATGTTTGTTACTCCTTCACGCAAAAGTTACTGAACGGATTTTGATGAAATTTGGTATGGTAGTAGTTTAGGCTCTGGATTAAAACATAGGCTACTTTTTATCCCAAAAAAATACAATGTTCCCGAGGTATAATGTATTTACGGGGCGGAGCCGCGGGCAACAGCTAGTTAATAATAAAGGACATTTTATTTGTTAATTTCAGCGTCGAGCCACTCATCCGGTAGCGTATGTGGTAGGTTGGGATAACAATAACAATATGAAAGACCTTACCAAAAGGTACGTGCCACATTGGAACACAGTGACGCGTAAGCAGCGAGTGGAACCCACGTGGTGGGAAACTGCTATACGGCCGTGGTTGGCTCCGAAAACTGCTAGAGATAGAGAAGAAGATGAACGCTTGGAGAGAATGCAACTGGAAGCACCACTACCGAAGGCTATATCAGAGTAAGTACAACAGGGTTTTTTATATATGTCACCGTAAAATTCTAAAAACCGTTAGATTGTAATATTACTAGAGATATTATAATATGCTAACAGATTGTCAAATACAAATTTCTCCATACAATTGTACGCATTATTTTTCGTTATATTGTAATATTTACCATGCCGATTGGTTATACGGTATGTACCCCGGGCCGCCATATTTGTTTGCTTTTTACGAAACGAAAAATAATGCGTACAATTGTATGGAGAAAGAAATACAAATTTGCTGACGCATATTATAATATCTCTAGTAATATTACAATCCAACAGTTTTTACAATTTTACGGTGACATACAATAATATGTTTATTGGATCAGATGAAGTATTACATATGGAAGTAGTAAATTAGCCTTATAAAATTGTTTGAAACTCACATATTTTATATAATCATACATATAATCACGCCTTTTTCCGTAGGGGTGGGCAGGACCGCCTCTTTCCCGTAGGGGTAGGCAGAGACCACTTCTTTCCACTTGCTACGATCCTTACATACTTCTTTCGCTTCGTCCACTTTCATTCTTACCATCCATTTATCCTCTTACATTCAACGTAGCCAAGCGTCTCTCCATGGTCCGCTATTCGCCTCCGCGAGAAACGAGACGTGATGGGTGGCGAACCACATCGCCGCCATTTTGGATAATTAAATTATTTTTAATTATCCATTGCGTTTCCACGGATTGGTGGAGAGGGTAGGAATAGGGAAAGGGAAGGATAGGTGGTGTGGAAAGGAAGATTGGTAAGTTAGAGTGGGAAATAGGGAATGTAGGATATTACTGCCCAGGAGGGCAAGGGATAGGACAGTAATAGCTAGGGATGGCGGGGCCGCATACCCGTATACTATACCACAACTACCGGACAGGTAAGTTTTGGGAAGAGTATCACATATTTTAGGCCTCCAGTAACCTCACTCACTCGGCAAAACACAACGCAAGCGTTATTTCACGCCAGTTTTCTGTGAGGCCGTGCTATTTACCATGTCGAGCCGGCCCATACCTCACATTTAAACGTTTCAAACCTTTTTTTATTTGCATGACCAATTTTTACATGGATATCATTGCATTTTTTTAAACTTACAAAAATTAACTATATATGCAATAAAAACAATAGTTAAATATCAGGTTTAAATATAAACACAATGTCTACATTATGTTTCAGGTACAAGAATCACCCGCTATACGCTCTCGCGCGACACTTACTAAAGTTCGAAGCAATTTACCCTCCGGACGCCGCGACGCTCGGCTTCGTGCGCGGTGAGGCGGTGTACGCACGAAGTTGCGTGTACGTGTGCAGATCCCGCGACACGTGGCTCAAGGAGGCCAAAGTGGTGCGCCTCGGAGAGAAACCATATAAGGTCGTCAAGGCGCGCCCTAAGTGGGATAGGGTTGGTATTTTGTATTATTTAACTCTCATATAAAATAGCTTGTGTTTGTGCGTACGCAAACGCCCGGACTTCACGGACGACATAATATGTTTGTACGAATGTTGACACTTGGCTCAAAGAGGCCAAAGTTAAGGTGAACATACACTTTACTTACTTTTGCATCAGATGCTACGGCGACTGCGACGTGGGTTTTTTTTTTATTTTGTTTTTTTGCGTGGCCAGATTTGCGTTCACCTTATAGAGTAAGCCCTTTAGCATGATAAAAAGTAACAGTTGACATTCTTTATTCTTAAATAATGACAACATTATTGCTCCTCTTTATAAGCTATAACAGTTAGCTGTATAATATAATAAAATTAATCACTGTTCCATTGTTAATTTTCAGTTATCCAATAAGCTCATAACCGATAAACCGCTGGAAGTTTTTGGACCGTGGCAAGTTCAGGACTATGAGCCGCCAACAGCTGAGAATGGCGTTGTTCCGAGAAACGCGTACGGAAATGTTGAACTGTTCAAGGACTGCATGCTGCCTAAAGGAACAGTACATATTAAATGTGAGTACATACTTTTTATCACAACAAAACATTTTTGTAATGCGACATGTCATGTTGATATTATTCTTCTTCTTCTTTTATTAATGGCAAACCATCGCTTTTTGCAACATTCAGCCAGTGTCAAGTATGATTAATGCAAAATGTCATGTTGATGTCAGTATTTTTTTTTGTCTGTGTTAATTTGCCAAAGGTATATTTAAACTATTATTTAAAATAAGACACTTATTTGCTATAAGTATGTTATTTTCATATGATATATATTTTATGTAGTTATACCACAAAACTATTTTCCTATTTTGGTTCATACAGAACAGCTGGACATGCCTACACTTAACAATATTTTTATTTCCAGTGCCTGGCTTGAACCGAATAGCTAAGAAGTTGAACATAGATTGCGCGTCCGCTATGACAGGGTTTGACTTTAATGGTGGGTGGAGTCACCCCGTGTATGACGGTTTCGTTGTGTGCAAGGAGTTTGAGGAAATTATCACTGAAGCTTGGGTCAAGGTAGGTTAATTTTTAGGGTGCTAATAAAACTATTAACTGCGCTTAAGGCTTAAAGTTACTAGATCCTTGTCGTGCTAATATAAACTATATATATACTAATATTATAAAGCTGAAGAGTTTGTTTGTTTGTTTGAACGTCCTAATCTCAGGAACTACTGGTTCGAATTGAAAAATTATTTTTGTGTTGGATAGTCCATTTATTGATGAAGGCTTTAGGCTATATTAAGCTGCGACCAATAGGAGCGAAGCATCAGTGAAAAATGTTGCAAAAACGGGGGAAAATTATTCATATTTGAGGGCTTCCGTTGCGTGCGCTGCGTAAACGGTTCAAGTTACCCAAAAAATATGTACGAAAGAATTATTCCTAAAGAGGTGTCTATGATCTAAAAAAATGTCCGCGACAGTATATGTCTATCTTTTAAGATATTCACTATAACCTTTTTTATGGTAATCAAATGTTGTCGAAATTAATGCATTATTGCCAAATATTTCCCAAAGAATTTTATCAAAATAATATTAATCCTTATTTGGTGAAGTGAATTTTAAACTCGTTCAATCGCGTAAAGCGAGTTTTTCGTATACTGATCGCGTTCAATTTCATTGGCGCCCTTAGTTCCTTAAAAATTTACGCAAACGATATCGTAACGTCTAGTCATGCGTAAAAATAATAATAAAATGTGAACATATTAGTACACAATATAATCTACGTCCGATTTTTATTTACTGTATATTTATAAAACGTATTAATTATTCATTTTTAAGGATCAAGAAGAACAAGAGCGCAGAGAAATAGAAAAGGTAGAGGCAAGAGTGTATGGAAATTGGAAAAGGCTTATAAAAGGACTGCTCATAAAAGAAAGGCTAAAAGCTAAATATGGATTTGAAGAGCCTAGTACCTCAAAGGACTTGAAAACAAAAGGTCCCAAGTTAGTTGTTAAGAAAAAGTAAGAGTTAGTATATCGCTAAGTTTGAGTACTTATAAAAAATAATGGTTGTCTGTTAAGTCGGTTTACGGACGATAATTTTACATGATAACGTCATCTCAAGCGGAACGCTTAGGCCGATCGTGCCTCTCTATCGCTTGTTTCGCGCTCTCGCTTGCACGCTCGGCTCAGGCGGAACGTGATGATTTTTCATGCGTGCAGCCGGCGTTCATCGATTTATAAGACGTTATCACGTCAAAATCTTGTTTTGAGAAATTACATTTGAAGAGATTCAGTACATAAAATAGTCTTAGAAGTTAATGATAAAACTTGTTTAGTATAGGTTTTATTGTAATTTTATATAGAAAACGTTTTCTTGTAAAAGTAAGTCTAAACTTACTAAAAAGTAGCTTGTGCCTAGCCTCCTTCATCCAAGTCAACCTTTATTAACTAAATACGGGTATACAGGGGCGTCACTATACCATCTGCGGCCCGTGGCAAATTCTTTGGATATTTTATCATTAGCCCTTAGATTAAGCTGTACCAGCTCTTTCAAATAATTACAGATAATATTATGTCCATAAAGAACATTCGAGTTCATTATATTTGCCATTATTGAAAATGAATTGCTCTATTAAAAAAATAATATTATGGTTTTTCATAAAATTTTTTTAGAGTCACAAAAATGCTCTGTGACTTTTTTAAAAAATCTTTAAAAACAAGTAATCTACTCAGAAGTCAGATTTCAATTTCGAGTCCAAGTTGAAGTGTTTTCAATCTCTCTTTTTCCGCACGTAGCTTAGTGAAGGCTGGGGTATTCTGTGGGCAGGGGGAATAGATATAGCGTTTAACACATTTTATAACGTACGGTCTTTGTGCGTGCTGGCGAGCCTCTGGCGCCACAACACCCCTTTGTTTTAAAATTTATAGTTTTTAAATACTAAGGCGCAAAATATTATTGAAAATGTTTGGTTATTTCTGAGCCCAAGAGACCGTGAGCCCGCGACCCGAGAGGGCCCCGTGGCATTTTGCCAGCCCTGTTACCCTATAGTTACGCCACTACGGGCATATCATAATACAGTATACAAGTCTGTGATATTTTTGTAAACCATGATAAAATTATGTTAAGTGTTTTATTGTACGATAAAATTTTAGAATATTAAAGATGCAGGCATCTGTTGTTTTATATTTTCAACTGCCGAATTCATAATTTTTGTTTGTTGTTTTATTATTAATGGTTGTTTTTTTTCACAATCTCTTTAGGCAGTGACAACATTAAAAAAAACTGCTATAAGAATATAAGAATATGTTCACTTGTTTATTTGCCTGGAGTCCATTATTTTTAGCATGTTAATTTTATTTTATATGTTAAAGTGTAGGAAACTAAAATTAATATCGTGAAGCAATCCTGATTCTTGTTCATGCTTCATGATTTTCTAATTTTAAACATGTCATAAAACCTGGCATACTTGTTTTTGGCAACTGTCCTGGACAATTATGGCTCAATTAATATTACCTCACTTCACAAAATTAGATGTTATGATAATCTTAAAATTTGTGAATCATTAATTAGTACTTGTAAAATTTATTTTATTATGCATGTTAATTTTGTTTTTAATTTAATAAAATGTTGAGTAAGCTTTTCATCTGTTTTAAATTGAGTCCAGATTCCAGAATGAAATAGGATGGCAATATTTTATAATAATGTGTCAATGAAGATTCAGAATTAAAAGACGATTCAACGTTTATCAATTTATTTAAAAAATAAAAACGACAAACGTCGTGCAATAATGCAAAAAGCTGTCTTATAAATTTATCTTTGTTTTTTTATAATACATGTTACAATGCAGAAGCTATAAGCATCGGTAGTTACATCTAGCTGTTTAAAATCGATATAATACGACAAATATGTACAAATTCTTTGGTTTATAATAGACAGTGTATAGTCACTTCAGATCTGCAAAGATCTGGTCGGTCGAAGTGATTGCATACGTGCAATCTTACCGCGTTTACAGGATAGTTTTTTTTTTACCTTCGATATCATATATTATGATATAAAAAGGTATAATCACAATGCCATTTTACTTATTTTTTTATTTATTTTTTTAGTATTTTTATCATATAATATTTTTATATTACATATCTATAACATACCTATTTTAAGTCTATGCCTTACATACTCCCATCATTTCAATATTTTATGATGAATTTATAAACTAAGGGCCCAGACACATTCATCACAGTTTGTACATATTATGAAAGGAATGTAACCTTAATTTATATTTTCTTATCATAAAATATTTGCTTAGTGCTTAATGCTTATAAAATATAATTTTATTAGCTTATTACATAAATCATTAGTCTTATTATTCCATATCAACCATTATTAAAACCAGTTTAATGAATGGTATGATCTAATCGTGTAGCACCAGGTAGCAGTTTTTTTGCTACGAAATCGTATAACATGATTATGTATATTTTCAGTTTTACATCTATAAGTCCAGCTTGATAGATTTAAGCCATGGTTAATGTGCCTGCGCCCAAACCATAACCTACACCTTTAGGACCAAAGTTTCGTCCGTAGCAGCTGCGGCAGTAAATTTCACCATTGGGCCCATCGTTTAGGTTGGTGGAATCCTGAGGACGAATATAATTACAATATATTAATTTACTATAAGATTTTGTAATCTTTACACAGCTTGAAAAAAAATTGGCACACAAATCCCTACATTGCAGTTTTAATCAAGAGTGATTTCGAGGAAGGTTTATTTTATAGGCATAAAAAATAATAATGAAAAAAAAAATACTTTAAAAAGGATAAAATAAAAGGAAAATTAAAAATTTTAAAAACCCCCCGACACAAAAAATAAACTCTAAAAAATAATAAATAATATTTTAAACCTATTATAATTATATTATCACATATAATATTAAGTAAGTTGAAATAATTTTATTTTCCAATCGTCGCCTCGTCGGGGGACCGCTAAAGTTTATAAAGTATTTTTACAACAACAGCTAATTAATTATTACGAATTACATTTAAGTAGATATGAACAAATTTTTTTCGGAGTAAATTCTTTTGTTCATTCTGCGACTACACGTGTTTTTTTCACATAGCGGTCCCCCGACGAGACGACGATTGGAAAATAAAATTATTTCAACTTACCTAATATTATATGTGATAATATAATTATAATAGGTTTAAAATATTATTTATTATTTTTTAGAGTTTATTTTTTGTGTCGGGGGGTTTTTAAAATTTTTAATTTTCCTTTTATTTTATCCTTTTTAAAGTATTTTTTTTTTCATTATTATTTTTTACTTTCAACGTCATTGAAGTAACATGGTACCAAATTTCGAATCGATAGGACATGTGGACGATCCCTCATCAACTAATAAAGAAAAGATGATCTTCAAACGGCTAATCAGGATGACCTGATATTTAAAGAACATGGTAAGGTAACCATGAGGTTACCTTACCATGTTCTTTAAATATCGTTGAAACAACACGGTACCAAATTTCGAATCGATCGGACATAAGAAAGTTAGTCAGATCCCCTCATCAACTAGAAAAGAGCTGATCATCTTCAAACGGCTGATCTTCCCACCACCAATTTTCTCATCAAATGAAGCTACGAACACTGTCGATTAAGTCATCAATATTATCTTTCAGTGCGCTTTCATTTGAGACCTTACTCGAGTATATTTGCACATTCGGATTTTCTTCCCCGCTTTCACCCCCCACAACTTTTAAACGGCTCAACCGATTTTCATCAAACATGTCTAAGAACACTCGCATGTAAGTCACCTTTAATATAAAAGAAACAAAATTGAAATCGCTTCATCCGTTCGGGAGCTATGATGCCACAGACAGACAGACAGACAGACAGACACACCCACAGACAGACAGACAGACAGACAGACAGACCGACAGACAGACAGACAGACAGACACGTCAAACTTATAACACCCCTCTTTTTGCGTCGGGGGTTAAAAATATTTATAAAGATTATGTTACATGGCATTTTCTTATTTTATTATTGTCCTATATAAGATATTTCTATTCTAGTCGCGAGTTGATTTAAAATGGAAAATTTCGTGAATTTACTATCCAGTCGAAAATATTAATTGTTGAAAACTTGAGTTTAAACCGAGGATAAAAGATTGATAATACGGACACAAGTCACAATACACTGAAATTGGTTAGGGATGTAAAAGTATTATAGTTTTATGCCATACTGCAATCTGCCATAAATAAAAAAAACAACTTCAAAAGTGACAAATGACAATCATCATGTCAAGTGTCAGAATTCAGTTGAAAACAGATTTCGACTTCAATTTTCATTTCATGTTTTAAAATAATTTCTGTTTTAATACCATTATTTAATAACGTTTTAACTTATAACTTAAAATGAAAATTTCCTTGTACAATATAATAATCCCCATACTGGGGATCACCCTCTTTGCAACCTGTACGGCAGATTTTACTACCGAAGATTGTGCATCACTGGGATTTATTAAAGCGAATTTGCTGTGTTCCTCGTGTAATCAGCTAAAAGAATTCGGCCTGGATGAAATAGTCGATCATTGTAAGCAATGCTGCCACAATGACGATTCCGCGCCCAAAGAAAAGAAATATGCTCGTGCTATACTCGAAGTGTGCACTTGCAAGTTCCCGGCATATCCACAAATTCAAGCTTTTGTTAAGAGTGACCGACCAGCCAAGTTCCCTAATCTACAAATCAAGTATGTGAGGGGTTTAGACCCGATTATTAAACTACTTGACAAGGATGGAATCGTTAAAGATACAGTTGCAATTGAGAAATGGAACACTGATTCAGTGGAAGAGTTTTTAAACACTCATCTTGAAAAGGAAGAAGACGATGATCGTAGCTTTTTAAAGACTAACCAAATTTAAATAATTCAAAATGTAATTTTTATAATAAAATATGAAATTGTATACATTATACAAAGACTTTTAATATTACAAAAATGTTACTTACAAGAGATCTGTGGCAATCCGCACATGAGAAGCACCGTTTGTGCCATGTGCCATTCTTAGAGTTCATCTGTTCAGCGGCATAAACTGGGAATCCGCATCGTAGGCAACCCTGACCCTTCGCTGCTTTGGCACCAGTGAATGGCATTTGTTCGGTGCTGAAAAAACATTAGTTATGAGTAAAGGTAAGATTTTTATTCTTGACTTTTACAGTCCATTAAACAAATTAATCTTAATTAGCTTTGTAATTATTTTATGAGGGTCAAGAAAGTAAATACATAGGTTAGCATAACATAATAATATAAAACATATTAACTTACTATGTGATTTGTGGTTCGGAGTCTGTAGAGACTAGTGTTGGGGCATGCCCGTAACCAAAACCTCTAGGGCCAAAGAGTTTTGCATAGCATGCGCGGCAATGGATCTCTTTATCAGGACCATCACAAGCAAGCATCGAGTCCAGTGGACGATGACACTCAGCACAGTTGAAACATTTCTTGTGCCACATCTAGAGGATGTTTCAAATATTAATTAATGTACATAAGTCACAGTTTTACAAAAAACTTGTTGATACACTGTTCTACAAAAAAAATTTTTGCTAGACTAAATTATAAAAATTAATTTTTTAAACTAATATGAGGTCGGGCTTAAACTAATAGGGTAAAATATGAGCCACATCTTAGTTTTAAGTTCTATAATATTTTCATCCAGTGAGTGGAAAACTTTAATTCTAGGACACTTTCATGTAAAAGGCAATTTTGATTTTTGTTATTAAAGGCAATATATTAATACAGCTAAAAATAAATTTCTTAACATTTTCTTTATTAAAACACTACAAAAAAATACTTACAGTTCCTTTAGCCAGCTGTTGTTCTGCAGCAAAGACCATACCACCACATCGGGGGCATCCCTGACCTTTTGGAGCTTTGATGCTAGTTGTATCTGGATTGTAGAACGGTCGGTTGGCAGAAATCTCTTCTTCACTAAAATATTATTCATGTCATTTATTATTTGTACAATCATTTTGGCAATTTTAAAAATGTGTTCAGTAAAGTCCTGATAAACACTGTTATATAAAATGCAAAATAGAATACGAGTAGAACAAAATATTTTACTCTGGTTAACACATTTAAAAAAATTTAATAGTATAAATTTTTTTACTACTTAAGTATAGTTTATACAGTAGGTACATTACATCCTCAATAATCTTAAATATCCCATAACTTAAAAATACCAGATGTCTTTCATTTTTAGATTCCACAAGTAAATAACTATAATTCTAGTCCACTTGCATGTAAAAAGCATGTTGATGTACCTACACCATTGTTTCTCAAGCGGAGGGTCGTAACCCTTGGTTGGTCGAGTTTTTTTTAAAGGGGGTCACAGTCTGTTAAAAAATAATAAATACAAACATATGTTTGCAGTAGGTAGGTACAAAAGATTCGTTTTTATCGAATGTCGAAAAAATCGTTTGAACCTTCGAACCAGTGAAAGCTAATATAACGTGTAGCTGATAAAAATAGTGCATAGCACACTATTTTTATCAGCTACATATTATTATAATTTTATAGTGATGGGGTCACAAGCCTTTTTACTTATCTCTTTGGCTTTTGGCTAGACTGTAGTCATCAAACAGAAATTGTCCAGAAAGTCTAGGGATAAACTAGAAATGTTTTCCTCTGATCTACATAAACATCGGTAACTAAAGCATTATTACCAAGGAGGATACTTACGTTAGGCCGTCAGTTTGCAAGAAACCGGAGCCGCATGCGAAGCCATAACCGTGGGGACCCCATTTCTTTCCATAGCAAGTCTTACAGTAGACGTCGCTGTCGGGTCCGTCGCATGCGATGATGGAGTCCAAGGTTTTGGTGCAATCGCGGCATTTAAAGCATTTGCGATGCCACTCGCGACCCTTGGCGAGGACTTGCTCGGCTGCGAACACAACACCTCCACATCGGGGACAACCCTTGCCCGGAGGTGCTTGGATAGCAGCAGTGTCTATGACGGTCGTCTTAGGAGCCAAGTCACTGCGTGATAAAAATATATTGTCTCTTTATTCATCAAGTCTGCTATGTAATAGCATCGTTTACACTCAATGAAATCAAAAGTCGAAGCGTATAATAAAAAAACATTAGCAAATCAACAAAGTGTAGCGTTGGATGATATTTTTATGCCATGTTGTGTCACTGCTGCGACTTATGCAATAGTCGTAATATTAAGGATGTGTGCTACAAAAATAAAGAAGATAAACGAGTGGTTTCAGCGTGATGTAGGTATTATTATGTTGTAAGAACGTGAGGCAAGACGCGTCGGTATTAAAATTAGTCGGTTCGAGAACGAACATCGCGTTCTATTTCTAAACTGGCACTTTGCCACATCTTGTTTGTATTATAAGCCGTTTTTATGAAACTGATGTGATAGAAATAACCAAAAGTTTTGGTAATCTGAGATGTTAGTACCTGACAAATCGGTTAATTTACGAATGTTAATTAAATGTCATGCCTATATAAACATTAGTCAACACTGAAATTTGCTAAGCATCTAAAAGCAAATTACGGTTTAGTCAGATAGGTAATTAATGGAATCGATAGTCCTATAGACTTATGATCTAAATGGGAATGATAAAAATTAAGTACCTTTGCCATTCTTTGTCCTTTAAATCACATACAAGACCCAAGGATGACATTCCCCCGTGTCCAACACCCCTAGGCCCAAACTTTATGGCGTAGCATCCTACAGCGAAAGCAAGTAAGCATTAGCATTTTGCATCTGATGAGCTCACAGCAGTGGAAATTCGGTTATCGTGTGCACAAATATAGCCATATTATAGAACAGAACCGAGCTGTGCTCTCGCCAGAAGAAAGCACTGTTATTATGTCTTACCCATTGGCGTAGGGGTCGCTCTGCAAAACTCCGGCGCCCTTGCCATAACCGTATCCCTTAGGACCAAACTTCTTCCCATAACATACTATAGAGAAAAAATAACAAATTATTGTAACAGTCAAACTGGGACAGGTCGTGCTGTAAATTATATTACGACATTACACATAGGTTCATCGTACTTTAATGCACTATCAGGTATTTGGGCTCTTCGTACAATAACGTTATAAACAAGTGAATTAGGTTACAAAACTTACCTTTACAGTAAATGTCTTTGTCGGGGCCCTCGCAGCAGTTGGTAGAGTCGAGGCGCTTGAAACATTCGCCGCACTTAAAGCACTCCTTGTGCCATCCCTGGACATACATCGAACAGTCAAGGAACATAGGATAAGCATGCGAGGAGAACACTACAGGGCCACTCCGTTATCACAATGATACTTTAATGTTAATGCCTAAACTGTTCACGGTGCGGGTTTCATTCGAATCAAATACAGTTACCTCGACAGTATATTTCGCTATCAGGCCCATCACAATGCATCATTGAGTCAAGGGTCCTGTTGCAGTTTAAACATTTGAAGCATCGCTTGTGATATCCCTAGGGGGCAATGTTAAAATCATAGTCTATATTTGATAAATAAACCAAAATCATTATCTAGTCAGGCATAATTAATTAAAAGTTACAGTGTTTCATAATTTTATCAATGTTAGTACGGTCCATACAATTATATAAGGTATCTTGGTAGCCTTGCACTGTTATAGCATAATATCATTCTACTTATGTACAATCTAAACCGTAATCACTCAAATTGTTAATATTGATAAAGATCATAAAGAGCTTTTCCTTATTTCCGGAAACGCTACAGATGCGAAGATTTGTTTTGCATAAAAAAATAACTCGCATTCGATTTTTGATATTGTCCTTTCTTGCGTTTATTTCTTATTTCCTTTATACAATTGTTGTAATTATATTATATTTTTAAACGCAGTATGTAAGTACGATTCTTACCCGTCCACGAGCAAGCATCTGTTCGGCCGCATAGACGTAGCCGCCACAACGCGGGCAGCCTTCGCCGGGTGGAGCCTTCGCTATCATTCGCGGCTCCATGCAGGCGCCGTTAGTTCTTACACCATTCCTGTACACATACGTCGAGTAACTAATAGCAAACGAGAGAACAGGATAGAGCAACAATGATTATAAATTGTTAAAAGCCGATTCGATGCCGGTGCTGCCCAGTCACCTCTATGATATAATATCCACACAAATGATTGCGAAGCAGAATAACAGCGGCGCACCTCCGCCGTAATGGGAGAAGGTAAAGGCTCCCTGCCGCCCGCTCCGCTCCGGCCCATGAACAAGCCTCGTACGTGACATATCTACACTAGGTATATACAGAGGGCGCTTTCCTTATCCCATCACAAAAGTAATAATCAAATTCGTTATAACTACATGTGATAAGCGTTAGTTGATGTTAGTCCAGTTCAGTGCGCAAAGAACAATACAAAACAGAAAGAAGATAGAGAAAGTAAGAGATATCCTCGAGAACATGCTTTTTGGTGCGTGTCGAGACTTGCGAAGCCGTGCGAAGGCTTACAGTTTGGGTTCTCACCATTTCTCTGTCGTGTTCAGATCGCCCCGGTCAGGAGGGGAAAGAAAGAGGGTGGGGAGGGTGGTTCGAGTGGGCAAGTGTCGTCGGCATCATTATAAATACACCAAATACCAAACAACTCATGCCAATCTCGACCTTCAACTCAACAAGAAATTTAGATTGGTGGTCGACTCTTTTATTAAGTTTTATATAAATAATTATAGACCGATAAACAAAATAAATTAAGCGATAGCGAATAAATAATCCTAACTAAAGTAATTTAAAGTACAGTGGTGGTCGCGAGGCGAGCGCAGGTCTGCCCAGGTGTGACGGCGTCTGCGACTTCTCCCGTCGGCTGCTCCTCAATTCCTGTTGCGACATAAACGAGATATCATGCACGTGTCGAGCGGCGCGTAATGTACAGCCGAGCGCACTTTCTGCTTATGTGATATTATGTACACGCGGTTAATGTTGTTACGTACGGGCCTAGAGGCCGGTCGTTGCGACCATAGATAAGGAAAGACCCTCAGAAGCGCGGGCGGCGGGAGATAAGTGAAGGTGGTGTACTTACGCGTTCTCTCCCTTCAGGTGGTCGCCGGAGTCCATGGACAGACAGCCAGCACCGCCGCCGAAGCCGTAGCCTTTGGGTCCGAATTTACGCGCGTGGCAAACTTTGCAGAAAAGTTCACCTTCGTGCTCGGAACAGTTGGTGGAGTCCAGAAGTTTTTGGCAAAGACCTATTTACAACAACATGATTTACTTTTGAGTTTCGATTATTCTTATTAGGGTTCCGTACCCAGAGGGTAAAAACGGGACCCTATTACTGAGACTTCGCTGTCCGTTCGTGATAGCTAGATAGTTAAAATGTTCACAAATTATGTATTTCTGTTGCCGCTTTAACAACAAACACTAAAAAATAGATAACATAAGTATATATGAATATACAAATATGTAAGGATAGCATAAGTAGTTATTCCATAAAACAAAACGTAATCTCTTGCCGTTTTGCTCATACAAACTCTTTAAATTACATTATCTTTCAATACCTAATTTGTGTATATATGGCGCCTCAAATGTAGTTATAATATCTAATTTTAATATCAATTATATTTGCTTTCATCTAGGGTATTAAATATCTAGGATAGAAACACAAATAGACTTACCGCACTTGAAGCACATCTTGTGCCATTTGAGCCCGCCGGCGACGCGCTCCTCAGCTGCGTATACGGACTTGCCGCATTTCGGACACTTCGGGTTGTCTATTGGTTTGAAAGGCATTGTGCTCGCTTAACTTATCCTGAAAATTACAGGCCAAGGTTTAATTTTGATGTTCACTTGACCTTTTTATAAACGATTTTCTATCCTTTCGGGACACTGATAGTTGTCTTACTCCTAGTATATACTTGTTATTCGAATTCCAGTAACTTTACAAAGCACTACTCTTATTTGAGTAGATTACATCACAACACTTCAACCGTATCTATTAGTTAGTATCAAATGGATCAACGTCAAATAGCTGACTGAATCCAGAAGTAGAGTGATCGTTGGCAAAAATCCAAGTCGCCTGCACCACATCTCGCATTAAAACTGCCACTTTATTACTCAATAAGCACAAGTTCCAAGGGAAATGTTAGTTACGCTAACGTTTAACGCTAGCAGATGTTTGCACATAAACCGCGAAAGGCGGGCGGCGCGTAGGCCGATGTTACAGCGATCCAAATTTGGGGCGTTCAGGTAAAGTTACTGGAATATTGCATCTCTATTTATAGCTCGTGGAGTTCACTCGCGGCATGTTAGGGAACACTTTCACTGCGGCACGGACCTGTTCGTCGAGTCGCTACGAGAGTCGTGCTCCCGAACGCGTGTACAGTGCGGGGCTGTGCCGAGACTGCGGTGCGCGAAGTCGAGTGATGCGCGAAGTCGAGTGATGCGCGAGGGCAGCGCGCACCGTAGTCTATGTGGAGTTGCACACGGCCCGGTGGAGGGGGGCCGCCCTCGCCCTCGCCGCCGCCACCCCTACGCTCCATGTCCTGCAATCCTGAATCCTGACTGTCGGTCTTGAGGGAGTCGCTACTTTAGTGTCTGCCTGAAATAAGTTTGGACAAAAAAATTTATTCCCTGGATGAATTTCTAAGCACGAATAACTTTTTTTTACCTCGTAGGATAAATATCACTACGCCTATACTACTACGAAGTATAGATCCCGTGGATAATACAATCATTTGAACCATTGTATGGCCAATATTGGATCGTTTTTCAGATATTCGCCTTTTTTTTCAGAAGTAGTTGACCTGATCCGATATGATCGTAATAAAATATTGAAAATGGTCTATATCGGCAATGTTTTAATTGCCTTGTAATAATAGAAGTATAAATAAATAATCTGAGCACTATTTTAATCTGAACTTTGATCTTTTATGTTTTAACGTTTAACTTACAAAATATTACTTGTTTTTTATTTCTTAGGACTATGAATATGTTCAATAATAAATTAATCAAGAATTAAAAATATTTAAGAGATACTTACTCGATTGACGGGGATCATGTCTCCTCAGACTTGATCCACCTCAATAGAGTACTATAATATTATGTACCCGGGTGTAGTTTTATACTAAATAGAAAAGTCGCTCAAGATTAACACAGAACACTAAATATTTTGTAAATCTAACGAAAGACATAATGTAAGGACTTTTTAATCTATATCTATAACTTTTATAGTTATAGATATAGTTTTAAAATAACTGTTAAATAAAAATAAAACTTACAAAATAAAAGTTGATTGCAACAGAAATAATTTTAAATCTTCCACCATTTTAAAAATCGCCAGATCTGACGGTTCTACTCACTTTGAAAAGTTAGCTGGTATACTTATTTATTGGTATGTATTTTGCTCTATATTGCATATTTCCACAATGTTTTTGTTTTTGTTACTGTAATTAAAGTAATTAAATACTCACTTGTAAAGTTGTATTTACTATTAGGTAAGTACCTATACTTTTTGATATTAGCCCACTTTTTTATTGGTTAGGTACAATAAAATAAGTCATTAAATAACCTATGGCTATACCTACCTTAAGGTATATTATGTTCATATTCGATAACAGAATCCCTATTTTTGCATCACGATATTGTACCTATCCCATAATTATTTACCTTTCTTCCAAATGCAGTAAGTAGGGAACGGCACACATTCCAGTACTAAAATAGTTGACTGTGTTGGTACTGGTGCTCTACTTTAAGCATTGCTACTCGGTAAAAGTTTGTTTTCTTCCGCATTCAGTCAGGGCCATACGAAGCATTCGGATGAGTTCAATACGATCATATTAAGTACCTAGATTGATTTAGATAAGTGTAGAAATTGGAAACAACATTTTTTTAATATTTTTTATAATCTTATTATTTAACTTTGATTGATTTATATAATCTTATTATTTAACTTTGATTGATTGATTTATTAAGGTATGAAAGCTTTAGCAAGGAGAGTTAATTTCGTAATGTACATCATTTTCCGTAATTAATTATACTTTTTTAATTTCTAAGTTTTTCAAAAATATTTCATACCTACCTAAGTACATTAGGTAGGTACATATTTTTTTTAGTTTCTATGCTTTTGATAGATATTTTTAATAAGTACCTACACACTGAAAAGAAGAGTAGAGTTAGGTACGTCCTCATACACAATCGAGCATGGGTAGCAACTTAACTCTCTTCTGGGCCTCTTGTAAAGATGCATTCGATAAGTTCGATGGCGAACTTCGAAATCAAAAATGTATAGGATTTAAAGAAAGTCATCGTTAAGTGACATTTTGCTTGGGATGCAAATTGCAATATGTCAAATCCTATACATTTTGTTTTCGAAATTCGCCGTCGAAATTATCGAATGCATCTTGACTAGAGGCCCGAGAGTTAGGTATCGACCCATGCTCCATTGTGTAAAAGGACGTACCTATTTCTGCTCTTGTTTTCAGTGGGAACTTATTAAAAAAAATGTCTATCATCACAAACTAAAAAACATAAAAATTAAAAAAATACGTACCTAATATGAGTATGAAACATTTGTAAAAAACCTAGAAATTATACTACCTACTTATATCTAGTTAACGACCATGGGGTCAAAGTATTATTATTGTTTACATCGATCGATAAAAGTTCAATTATTATTAATACAATGACTCATATTCCAAATTCGGATTCATCAGATATAAATACATCGAAGAATGACATGCCTGATTCATAATTTTGGCAAGACCAGTGCCCGATGACTCCACAATGACCGATGATCATAGCAAATTATTTTTACAGTGAGACAAAACTGTGACGCTGTAAGGGCCTCTATAGAATTATTCTTTATTATAAACACAATTAGGTAGTACAGTACCTACTTACCTACATTGCGCGTAGTACGAATTACAGTACGTTTGGTCTGTGCCAACATTAGCACACCTGCTTCTCTATTAATATTTTTTACAAAAATAGCATTTATATGCATTTTGTAATGTAGCTAGGTATTTAATGATGTATCACGGTAACTGTCTGCTACGTTCATTATTTTTGATGGCTCTCTGACAAGCTCCATATAACAGCAAATTGCTTTATTTAATTTGCTTTCCACTGATATTTAAAAATAATTTACAGCAATGAATGCAGATAGTAACTGCTATGCTATAATAATATTTGAGTCCATACTTAGATTTAAGTATTATTAACAACCTACTATCTAGATATAATTATTAATGCCTACACAATATGTAGGTACTTATATTTTAGCTACGAGGATAGCATCTTTCTTAGAACAAATTATTTGATTTATTCGATGAAAATTCTTTGAAAACTGTTTTTCACAGAACTTCAAAAGATGCCTTAAATGGTAAAATTGCGTGAAAAAATAATAAATCATTTTCATTGGAACTTTGAATAGGTATTTAAATCTTCAAAGTTGATAGCACAAGTGATAGTTAAACGATATCAAAGTGACAACTGACAGAAAACAGACACTTTACTACTGTTCTTCAGAGTGTGTGTCAACAAACGTATTTTTAGTATTTTGTGCTCGCAACTATCACAATTTACAACACCAACAAGTTCTGTTAGGGCAATACTTTGATCCTTTTAATAATACCTCAATATTTGTGAATATATAAATTACACAAAATATTTTACATGTAGGTATTACGAGTATAGGTAATCGTCGTTACGTGTTACTACAAATGTCATTCAAAATAGTACTTACTGAGCCTTTACATCCGATAATGGATGATTTATATAGTATTCTCCGAGCGAAGTAACCACTCTTGAAATACTGTAGTGCCTGGGACAGTTGGTTTTTAAATGTCGTATGGTTGCCCAAGCACATACGGCATTCTCACAAGTCACAACACAGTCAGCCTAGTCCAGAGGAATGAACTGGTCAATACGTCTGGGGCCAACTATGTGCGGGTTTCCTCACGATGTTTTCCTTTAGAGTTTAGAGCATCCGTATAATGTACTTGAGATCTGAAAAAGTCTCATTGGTACACGCCACAACCTGGCAATTGAACCTGCACTCTCTCGAGTGCGAACCAAACGGTCTACCCACTAGGCTTCGGAACTACACAAATAGTACCCGTGTGCCACATAATTAACTTTGGTTATTAAAACTCGTAATATCTTGTACACATACAGTATGTTTAATATACTACCTAGTGTTGATAAAAATCACGTTATATCATAAAAAACTTTACTTGGATGCAACCATGAAACACTTTAGGTACGTCAACTTCTTATGACGCTAGTCACAGGAAAATATCAGAACAGGTATCTCAGGTTATCTTTTAAGTGATAATTTTGTCTTAAATAATAATCACATATCGCATTCATTTTAAATCTTAGTAAGTAGGTACCTACCTAATTTCGCTCAGTTACAACCTATTCTAAACAGAATTAAGTTCCTACTTATTATGATTCTTTATGCTTTGCAGACGATATGGTGCTCCTCAGCCCTTCGCACAAGTGGTTGAGAAGACTGATCTCCGTCTGTCAGCAATATTGGTTTTAGTCTCATGGACTGAATTATAATGCTTCCAAAACCGAAGTTACGGTGTTCACGTCTGGGCGGGGTCCGGGGATGCAGGGTGGTACCCAAGGTGTATTCAAATGGATGTGAGATTGGTGTTGTTAAATAGTTTAGGTATTTCGGCCATCTGTTGACGGAAAGGCTGCAGGATGACAGCGACATGGAACGCGAGCGCAGGGCCCCCGGCGTTAGAGGACATTTTGGTAATTGCAGCAAGGATGGTCAAAACTCGCTTTTTATTCTTATTTATTTTTATTATAGGGGAGATCAGCTCAAAGCGGCCACAGGAGGTAAAGCGGCCACGCTTAATATTTCGGTTATTTGTAAAGGCAGAGCGATGTTGCTGCTCTGACGCATAGTGAACATCCCGCCCCGCCCCGCTCAGTGATGCGGTAGCGGTTAGGAAAGGCGCGCACTTGTAGCGACAAAAATATTGAAATTGCACGTTTTGTTAAAAAAATGCAAGGTAAATTCTTCCTGTTTTAATTATTTTTTTGTATATTTGAATGTTTCTATTGTCCCTATGTCGTTGCTTATCTATTTAGCTTTATCTATGTTGTTTTTATTCTGGAGTATGTTAAAAAATACGAAAGAAAATTATGTTTAAAACAGAACGGTTGCCAAAAGGCAAAGTGGACCGGGCAAAGCGGTCTATTGACTGAGTTAAGTGATAGTTTTATATGATACTTAATTACTTAAAAATATTTTTTAGATGGTGAACAACTATAAAGGAAAACTAACCAGGGGTCACGGGAAGATACTATGATGGCGAGAGCTATTAAAGATGTTCAAGAAAATCGGGGTTCAGTCAAATTTGTAGCCAACAAATATGGTCGCACTACTTTAAGGAGACATTTAAAAACAGTATCTTCAACCAAGAAACTTGGTAGATTTACCTACTACTGTATTGATTTATTTAGTTAATTTGTTTTTAATAAATATCATTTTTAGCATTCATTTTATCAAAAAATACATTTATATATAAGAAAAAAATAGCATTTCGCGTGAATATTTGGGCTGGCCACGTTGCCCTTACCCCTATGGCCGCTTTAGGCGGGCCCTCGGGCAAAGCGGTTTTTTGACAGGTTGTCGTAATATGTAAATCATGAGCTAATTTTAAGATTTGGGTCAATATGAATTATACATAACAGAAATATAATAAATGCACTATCTGGTAGTACATTTTTTATTTGTAAATATATAATATTTCGCCTCTTTTTAAAATTTACAGTTAAGGTGGCCGCTTTGAGCTGACCTCCCCTATTGCTTGCGTATGTACACGTGCCTGCTTTGGATAACATTCATGTAGAATACTCAGAGCCGTAGGTATGTACCTACCTATGTTTGTTCTCGATTTTGTCAAGAACCACTGCTGCTATTTGGACGGCGTTTTCGCCACTGAATAGCACACTTGTCAGGGAAGGTTATTGCTTTACAATGTTCCAGGGTCAGATAAGATCTTCAGAGATAAACTATTGAACATTTCAGCAACTAACACCATGCGACGCGCTTTGATCGGCCTTAACTTTTTTGTTTTTGATGCTCTTTGGACGCGGTTTTCATCATTAAATAGCAGTTTATCAAGAAATGTCATTGTTATACAAGGTTTCAAGGTCAATTAAGATCTTCGGAGATAAACCACGGATTAAAAAACTAACATCAAGTGATAACGCGCGACTGCCGTTTTAATTGGCCTGAACTTTTTATTACCGACTATAAAAACAAAAAAAAGAAGGTTCTCAGTTTGACATGTGAACAAACACACACGTATGTGTGTTTGTCCGAAATTTTCTCAAAAACTACTGATGTTATAAATTGGACGGGGTTTTCACGGCGACGGCATTTATCAGGGAAGGTTATCACATTTAACAGGGAACGCTAATAAATCTTATAGAATATAAAAAATGTAAAACCTCAATAAGCAATAACAATAACCTCAAACATTAGTGCTAAAATCTAAAATGATAATAATAATAATATAAGAAAAATACATAATTTTATTATTAAACATAACAAATGAATGAAATAGATATCTATCACTAAAAAGTATGAAATAAAAGAACTAAAAACAAACAAAAGAAAAACGATACTATTAAAGTAGGTAACGTCTTTCTTTTTAACAAAAAAGAGAAAGAAGCCTTCAAAAAACCAACCCACTGAAAAACTAAACTTCAAAAAGTGAATTAAAAAAAAATAAGGAAATTTACTTTGCATAATAATTAATTAATTTAAATTTTGCATAAAAATTATTTTTTAGTTTTTCAGTGGGTTGGTTTTCGACGGTTCTCTTTTTTTATCAGAAAGGAAGACGTTTACGTACTTAGGTAAATATATCGTTTTTGTTTTCTTGGTTTTTACTTTTAGTGTTTGTGCCAATGAAGTTGACAACACTGAGCATGTTGATATAATCTCGCCTTGAACGTAGCACGAGGTTACCGTTACGGTGCAACTATACCACGGCCACCGTCCATATAAGAGCAAACCACGCGTGTGACCGGACCATAAACGTTGTCCACCTTTAATGTAGCTTACTTAGTACCTATTGAATCTTTACTACAGCGTCACAGAGAATTGGCGCGAATTAATAGTTGCGTTGCGTTTCGCCAAGTGAATGAAAGCACTATAGGTGTTTTTCTTCTGGAGTTCGGAATCAGCTTTGACTGTTATACAGAATGTCCCAGAAGTCGACGTCGTCCCTTCGAAGGCTGATAGACCAGCTCATGACTCACCGGAATATCGCAATATGACCTTAGTAAATCTTTAGTTTTCGAGATATTGGCACTTTTAATATTTTTTTTAAAATTACACCTCATGTCAGTTTTTCAACTGCCGCAACTACAAGTTCCCGTATTGTGGGATACAAATTTGTATTACGGAATCCTTACCAGTCCTGCTATCGACCACGGTTATAAACAAAGCTAATAGAGTTTGAACTTTATAGAAAAAAAAAGAAAACATTTCCGGAATCGTGATTTTAAAAACTTTTTCTCCTAACTCGCTATCCATACTGGACAAAAAATACACCACACTTACCTGGGTTGTTACTTTAAAAAAATGCTCATTTTATGTAGTTTTCAAAATAGTAAAATACTTCCTATTAAGCTACGTCAAAATTTTTTTGTTGCTATTTTAAGTGCAAAGAGAGCACATTTTGAATGTTTTTCTTTAGTTAGAATTTCGAACAAAACCACTCGTTACATTGAAATCACCTAGATGTTTACTTAAAATTATTGTACGTTGAAGTGACAGATGCTTACTAAACTAAACTTAGAAGCTAAACAGAAAACAAGGATTTTTTTAAAACTGTAAGGAGAAATACAAAAAAGAGAACACATTAATTGAGTTAGAGTGAGAGAATAGGTGACGCCACGCACGTCTTTTGTTTGTTCTTGACATGAGTTTGTTTATTAGTTACTAGTACGTTACGCTATTGATGTGCATCGTTTTGTTGTTTTCTTACTTTCACCGGATTCAGGTTCAAAATTCCTTCATTTGTGTTTCTGTTGAGCAGTGCAAGGCACGTCTCGACGCATACTTCGCGCTGGCGATCATTGAATTCGCGGGGCACCCATTTGTCAAGCTTTTTTAGCTTGCCAATTTGACGCAAATGGACCAATATTGCTTTGACGCTAACGTCGAAAGCTGCTGCTAATTCAGCCGTAGATTGTGTATCATCAGCTTCCACAATCGCCTTTAACACATTGAATGCCAACTACGTAATATTGCGTAGGCACTAGTAATGCTAGGGGCCAAATACGTTATTCAACGTAGCATTTTCTTACAATTTAAATGGGTATTTGCATTATTAGGCCTCCTGGAAAGGACGATTTTAGGTTCGTTGGCATCTCAAATAAGACATGACATGGAAAAAAAGTAACATTATTATTTTAAAACTATTTTAATCACAAAATTTATAAGACACTTTGAAGGGCCTAAGTACAGTTTTATAATGAAAAAGTTGTTTTATAACTAAAGAGATCGATAACTACATATAAAAATAAAATAGGAACATCTAAGAACATCAATAGAATTTTATATAAAATTATGCAAAACGAGGATCAGTGTGGTAGGTGTAGAAACAGTTTACAACACACAAGGCAGGCTTTTCCGGACAAGTGGCACGTACGAAAGATGACTCCTTTCGTTTTTTATTTTTGGTGCAGACACGACGAGGCTTCGCTGGAACAGCCTTCTTAGTAGGTGGGAGCTTTTCTAAGAAATGAAAATCTCTTAACGGAATACGACTTTTATGAACGGCCGGCGATGTACCACACAGAGGGCCCAGGCAGCAACGGCAATGGGTCTGCTTGAACTTGTTCAGGCTGTACTGGCGGTATTTATGGTCCAGGTGCTTCTGCATTTTTTGTGCCATCTGAGTGTCTTTCTGAGGCAAGAATAATATGAGACCTTCTGGTCCCCTCTGTCAATACCAGACATGCCTATATTATAGTCCGCAACAATGTTAGGTTTTAGTGAGACACTAGGGATGATTCAATAATTCGATCGGGTGGCGTGATCTAGGTGGGAAAGGGATAGAAGATGAAATAAATGGTCATGTACGTACGTCAATCTACGTAATATTGCGAATACGCAATATTGCGTTGTAGGCACCACACATGCCATTTTTAAACGGGGTGCCGAGTACGTAGTGTTACGTAGATTACCATTTGTATGGTGGGAACCAAATATGACCTGAAAATATATTTGGTACTCAATGTGTTAATTCGTCATTGTCGACCAAAGTCTTCGGACACCCGCAAGGTTCATTTTTCAGGTCGAAATTTCCAGAACGGAAGCGAGCAAACCAATAACAGGTGGTGCGTTGGTTTGTAGTGTTAGCTCCAACGTCGTTGATGTTGCGTGCCGCTTGTGCCGCGTTGCTGCCACGACGGTACTCATATTCCTTAATTATTCGAATTTTTAACGTACCTATCCATGATGACGAAAAAGATTGAAATGCGATGAAAATGTAACACTAATCAATAAACAAATGACTACTAATGTAAAAAGAATTCCATATTTTTAAAATAAAATTAATTTGAAATTAGAATTCTTAGCCAAACAAAAATTATTTTGATTTGAAATGGCCAGTACCTACTGCAGAACGGCAATTTCATAGGATTTGAATTAGATTTTAGAACCTATTATTATATAAGGTTCGGTAAAATAAATTACCGATATTTTGGGAATATAAATTAAATATAAAAAAAATTGGGAATATAAAAGAAAATATAAAGAAAAAAATCTAATATGACAATTTTTTTGCCTAAACGTCTTTACATAAGCAGTGGATCATGTACCCGAACTATCCGTAATTGATTTTCGGAGACATTATATAGATAGTACGGAAACCCTCATGCGCGAGTCTTACACGCACTTGACTGGTTTCTTTAATTTGCTAGTTTTATCCGTACTATTAATGATAGTTGATACTCGTGAGTCATCAACTTACAGTAAGCATAGGATTTATAGTGATATAGATGCCAGATGGTATCGAATTTAGGCGTTATTGAAAAGAGAGCTATACCTAAATATTGAGCAAACACTATAAACCTATGACCTGTCTGGAATATTCAAGGGCACCCAAGGTGGGTGTCAGATTATATTTTTGTTTTGTTGGCACATCTACTCGTAATTTTTCGCCTAACGCTTCCACAAGGTTAATGACTGGGTTTTGGACGTCAAATGAAATGTTTTGTAGGAAAAAACTGCCCTGTGTCGTACTGTTTACCCTCACATAGCAATAAGGCAAGGGAAGAACGAGACTCCATGCCTCTCTCGACCTCTATGTATTGCCTCTCGTAACCTCTATATAATTATATCGCCCGGCACTGCCTACATCCCAAGCTGCGGAGGGATCTATGCAGTGTCAGCGGCGTCTTACAAATACGTAAAAAATGTCTTATCGCACGGTTTAAACTATGGAAAATGACTGTGAGCCCACAGTCCAATCTGGCATGTCAATAACAGGTATATTTACACGTACGGTTCGGAGTGCGGTTTGGA
This sequence comes from Glaucopsyche alexis, assembly GCA_905404095.1. Taxonomy (NCBI): domain Eukaryota; kingdom Metazoa; phylum Arthropoda; class Insecta; order Lepidoptera; family Lycaenidae; genus Glaucopsyche; species Glaucopsyche alexis. The sequence goes on from FR990049.1 coordinate 13,017,924, forward strand.
TTTGCGTGTGCTATTTCCCGCGGTCAGAACTGTACTAAGTATGAAGGCCAACGGGCGCTAATGATTTCAATTAATACGATGTCTGTTGTTAAAAGTTTTGCTGCAAACAAGTATCAAAAGTTAATTGTCACTAGGGCAAAGAATGTATTATATTACGTACGTATTGTTTAAAAATATTTTTACAATAAAAAAGAAAGTTAAAGCAAAATAAAAGCTCTCTTCATCCTACATTAATATTTTCATTTAATTTATTCCGGCATCTATCTAAAACAAAATTCTTAGCTTCGTAATATGTAAAAAAAATTAAAATATATTCGTTGGCAGATTCCCAAAGGTAGGTATATTGTAGCGATGAAAAACTGAGACACGTCGAAGTTGATTTTTTGATAAGTGATGTAAACACTAGTTAAATAATAGTAAAGTCGAAAGAAAACACGAAAATACTATAACAACAGCGTTGTTTACTTACTCATTTTCGATCAGTGTTTTCTTAAACTTGAGTAACCACTCTTCCTTCATTTCAGAAATATAGCTAATAAAAAATGAATACTTTCTATTATTGATTCTTGGAAAAAACTATTATACTGCTGTCCCGGCAAACTTCGTACCGTCTTAGAATAAAATTTGTTGACGTACTGACAGCAGCGCTACCTACCGGGTCCAATTGCAAATCTAAACCATTCTCGAATCCACCTGAAAACACACAAAAAGAAGATTGTGTCAAGTTACAATAGACTTGGATAGATTATCAGTTTACTGCCTAGCTAATTAATACACTACATTTAAGTCTGTCCAAATGTAATTCAATCACTTTTACCAAAAAAAAATGATTTAAAATTAATGTATATTGCTCTCTCTGTGGTACCGCTTTAGATAAAGTCTCTGTATGGGACTGTGATTTTCCACAGGATTTTCCACCGATCTCAGATCAGACTTGAAGATAGCAAGGTTAAACACCGATTTAGGAAGAGCGAGGCGATAAAATAAAACCACCAATATTGAGGAGAATATTTTTTACAAAAATTGGTTTACTATCCTAGCTCATGGCAATACTCTTTCAAGCCGATCTGCTATCTCACTTTTACCTTTCTATACGGCTATTTTCCGCAGTTTTACCTATTTACCATGAGCTAGGGATAGTGAAACACATGTGAAACTCTTTATTTACTTTTCCACGTATATAAGTTATAACATAGTCACATTTTTTATTTCTTATATTATATTTTGTTACTGTAAAATCTCGAACTACGGCAAATCTTAAGATTTAACAGTAAGTCTTAGGATTTACCGACATGACAAGGTAAATGTACTTAAGTATTTCTGCAAATGGGACGGTTTTTCCGGGCTTTAACCATTCGAATTCAGTATACTCGTATTATGCGGTAAAACCGCTGTTAGCTGGTAGATATTGGTTTTAGGGATAAAACAATGAATAATTCTTAATCATTTATTTCAATTAATTATTATTTAGTCAAAACCTTAGGTACATATTATTATACAAGGTACAAGGTATCAAACGAGTAATTAAATAACTAATCCTAAGACCTAACCTATTTAAATTATTTTCATTTCGAATATTATTTTATTAATAAATTTAGGAACTAGTAACTTAAAATTTTTTGAAATACTTCCTAACTAGTAAAAATAACACAAGTAAAATTATCTTCTCACAAACATAACATAGCGCTAAACATGTTATGATTATGACATGATTTTTTTCATCATTTACCGTGCCTTGAATGTAAATCCTAATATATACCATTACCAAGTGAATGGTGGTAAAAGTTCGAATCGCAAACCCTTTTGGACATTTACTATTAAGAATTGGTAAATCTTAGGTTTTACTGGAAAATCTTAGGATTTACCGTAGTTTGAGCTTTCACAGTAACATAATATATAATTACAATATTCACGTTACAAAGTCACAAGTACCTACTTACAACAAAAAGCCATGTGTTTTCAACACTATTAATTTCTTAATAATTTTAAAACCGTTTACTTTATGATTTAAGCTTTTATTATATACCTATTACCTACTTTAGTTATTACTTTTATTTACACAGTACAAAAAGGGTGAAATTATTATTTTTAAACAAAAAATTAAACCGAATTCCAAAGTAAAAAAAAAAACAAAAATGCATGAAATTATCTTTTGAAGCCCATTTAATTAATTAAATTTTTTGAAGCCCATTCTATATTATTATGTTACTTAAAATGTTATTATGTTATTTAAATTTTAAAGTTGAATGGAAACGAATACCATATAAAACACTTCTGAAAAAATTGTCCCTTGTAGATAGCTCTTGCAAAGAAGAATGTACCTTGACCAAATGTTTCTTTACATAATAATTAAAAAAATTTAAAAACCCGACTGCGTAAAAAGTGAACCAAACTAAGTAGGTACATAATTAAAACTGAAAAGAAAAAAATATATATATATGAAAAGATATAAATATATAAAAATAATAAATTCTATAATATATTATTGAATTAATACTATTGGAACATAACAACTAAACAGTCGGGATCCATTATTCGACAGCCAATCTAATTTTTCAATGGATCCTGACTGTTTAGTTGTTATGTTCCAATAGTATTAATTCAATAATATATTATAGAATTCTAGACCACCGGATATCTAAGTGCTTGTTTTTTTCTTTTCAGTTTTAATTATGTACCTACTTAGTTTGGTTCACTTTTTACGCAGTCGGGTTTTTAAATTTTTTAAATTATTATTTTTTATTTTATACTTTTTAGTTATAAGTACCTAGCTAGCTATTTACCAGACTGGATTTCCTATCAGCATCAGTACTACATCACAATTGCACTGGAATGTGAGAATGGTTGTTACGCAACTTTAAATCGATATAGATCCTAAACGGTCAGTCGAATCGAAAAATGTTGAGAGAAAACTAACAATGATTTTTAAATACCTATTCAACGATACCCCACTTGATATAGTTTGTTGACTTTCATTTTTTTCATTTTCACAATATTGCGTCCAGTAGTCGCCATATTGAATTTTTACTAACGTTATGTCTTTAGTGACACTCGCCGGACTAAGAGGAATCGATTGACGTGTGAATCATAAAAATCGGCCCAGGCGTTTGGTCTGTATAGTGCTTCAAAGGAACATACATACATACATACATACATACATACATACATACATACATACATACATACATACATACATACATAGGCTGTTAAACACATTACCACTCCTTTGCGTCGCGCAGTCGGGTAAAAATCTGATAAAATTAATTGGACTGCAGTTGGTAAACCAAATATACCTTCGCATACCTAGTCTTTCCCAACGTATTCGTGACACCTATGCTCATAAACTATATTTTGCTCCTAGGTATACCGAGTAGGACAAACGCTATTTTTGTTCCTTCGACAAATACATATATCAATATAACAAATATTACTGCGTACGTTCCGAAAAAACAGTTGTTGAAAAAGTTAAGTTATAATTAACGAATCTTGTTAACATAATACATATAACAAAAATATACCTACTGTAACAATAGTACGTTAGCCAGATTAATTTTATTGTACCTTTTAAAATACTAATTTGAATTAGTTTCACTGTCTTGAATTAAGATGTCAGTTGTCACTGGTTTGCTATAGTTTGATCTGTAACTTAGATTTAGTATAATTTTACCAATATGTTATGTTGTGGATAACGGTTTTGATTGCGTAATTACTTTAAAGTTTTTAAGTGTTAGAATTACGCATATTGCGCAATGGTTTTTTGTCCCAAAGAAAATAAAACAAAAAAATACAATAAAAAAGTGCCTATAACGTATCTCTAAAGACATGTGACTTTTGCCGAGATCATATTGTTAGATTTATTCGAAACGTCTAAAGGAATGTCTACACTCTACGCTAGGTTGACTGGTTTATATTTTGGAATAGCCTGTATACCAACGCGAATATCTCGCATTAATAAAACTAATAAGACTATGTAATAAATAAAAAAGCCACCTAATGTGAAATCCTATGTAGGTTTTAAGCTGCGCGTCCACTGGATCGGAATCGGAGCGTACGGAGCGTACGGATTTGTTGCTTTGTATTGATTTCTATGGTACTGCGTCCACTGGATCGGCATTTCTGCGCCTGAGACCGGTATTTATGCCGATGACGTCATCGGCAGTGAACTCGTCATTCGGATTCCGAACGTTTCAAGTTCTGACGTGTTTGCGACGAAGCGACGCGACGGCTATACATAAATACTTATTCACGATGAATGACGATATTTTAATTACTTTAGTGGAAAAATATGAAGAACTTTACAATCTAAAACATCAACATTATCATAACCAACTGAGGAGAGACGATATTTGGGGTGTAATTGGGCGAAGTATAAATAAAAATTGTAGAATATAGTGAAGTTCAAAAAACTTTTTTCGAGTCATATGAATGTACCCAAAAAATCTATTTTCATCTTCTAATAAATCAGAATATAATGTATGAAATTCTCCGAAAATTAATATTTTTGAGTTTATAATATTATGATTTATGAACCCATATCTTTCGTTTCCTCTTGTTTCTCTTTTCCTCTTCTGATAAAATACAGCTAATTACAACAATATATCTCGTCACTATCCTCCATAATGCAAATGCACGTTCAGGCTGACGGACTAAAAATAACTAAATTGCCGATGATGAATCCGAATGCAGTGGACGCACCCCATCGGCATTTCGTAAATGACGACGCTCCGTACGGAGCGTATCGGATCGTACGCTGCGTACGCTCCGATTCCGATGCAGTGGACGCGCAGCTTTAATATTATGTTGTTTCCCTACATATAAAAACTTTAAAGCACCAGTCACGGGCTACGCAGTCGCGAATTTAAATAATTTAGATGAAATTTCTTTTCGAAGTGTTCTTTAAACCCTAAGCACTTTATTTTGTAGAATTTTATATTTTCATGTCACAAATTTGACGTCGATGGAATCTCATAAGAAAAGATATTAAATAACACTCAGGTGTTTACAAGCGCTGCCACAGGTGTGGTAGATCTTCATGGTCCAGCGTGGGCCGCTGCCAAAATAACATAGAAACCCTCGTGCAAGTTGTTACTCAGCGATTGCACATACACACATAGGTACATATACACTTACATACACCTTTAAACACATAACACGCACACACACCTATGCTCATCCACCGCTTACTCACGTCCCGTCGTGGGCAGTCTTCGCCTACGCGTTATCAAAATTACATACACTATTTTTAGACCTATGTAACCGAAAATCCAACAAACAATAGAACTTTTGTAGTGAATCTACTATATTATATTAGTTATCATGAATCAAGCATCTAGATACTTTGACAGCAACACACACACAGCAAAGGCTTTAATATATTTTTTTTATTTTTATGTAATGAACCAGGAAACGAGCAGACGGATCGCCTGATGGTAAGCGATTACCGCCGCCCATGGACACTCGCAACACCCAAAGGATTACACTTGTAACTCCTCTGGTGCCGCGACTTGCGTTCCTGGTCCTTAAAATCCCCAATCCCCCATGGGCCTCCGGTAACCACACTCACTCGGCGAAACACAACGCGAGCCTTATTTCACGCCGGTTTTCTGTGAGGTCGTGGTATTTACCCGTTCGAGCCGGCCCATTCATGCCGAAGCATGGCTCTCCCACAAAATTAAAAACTAAAATATTTTTTATTATTTCTAAGAAGTATTTCAGATTTTAACGCCGGGTTTTTCGGCATAACATTTTATGTCTGATGCTATAATTATTTCATCAATCATCTCATGTATGTGATTGTTATCAGATATCAAATGCTCGGTTTCCTGGTACAGGGCGGGCGCGGGCGGGCGCGGGCGGACGCGACCCGTGCTATTTCTGGCCGTCCGCGCTGGAGCCCGACTTCCAAAGAATATCCAGTTTGCATCGAAACATGCTATTTTTACACTCATTACTGCTTGGCAACTGTCGAAAAATAATAATTAAACTTTATTGACAAATTAATACCTTCCTGATGGCTTGGTTATAAAAGTAGGTAATGAGTTTTGGCATGTATTTCCGCCACTTCATATTAATTATTATGTTTGTTTACCTAAAAGTTATTTGAGGGACATTGGTTTGACATGGTGCTGCCCATGTCAAACCAATGTCCCTCAAAACATTACCTGATTATGTCAATATAACGTACGTCTATAATACCTTTAATACTTTTGTCACCTCTGTTTAATACAGAAATTGACCCTTCTGATTACAATTATCATCCGATAAAAATCGAGTAGAACTAAGATATAAAACTTTCCCATTTACATTTATTATTGATAACTAATAGAAAGATTTTCGGAAATCTTTACCCATTTAAAGAATATAAAGCTGGGAAGATCTTTAAAATTATTGAACTTATGTTTGTTTTTGATTGTACTGTAGGTTCTTGGTGGAAATGCATGTTCCATAGTAATAATATATAGAATTTTTTGCACTTTTTTCACTTTAATAGGTATTTTACATTCATTTTAAAATATTACAAGACGGGGTTCAAGACATTATAATAACAATAATAATATCTATGGACGCTTCACACCAAGTCAATCTGATCCCGTGGTAAGTTCTCGAAGAACTTGCGTTACGGGTACCAGACAACGGAAATATATTTAATACTTTAACCCCCTTACTAATAAACGCTGTATAAGCTTTGAATAGTTATACAGTATTTTGTTCACATCACACAAGTGACATGTTTAATTCGATAGAAAGAGACAAAACACTGTGTAACTATTCAAAGCTTATGCAGCGTTTATTAGTAAGGGGGTTATACTATACACATTTAAGATTTTTATTATATTATACACATATTTAATACACATCCATGACCCAGGAACACAGAAAACCTTTTTGTTCCTTCGGCGGGATTTGAACCCGCGACCCCCGGCTTGAGCACCAACACGCTCAAACAACTGAGCCACAGAGGTAGTCACAGGTTATTATCAGGTTGAACTTATGTTGAACATACATTTAAAAATGTAATTTAGCATTATTTATTGATTAAACTAAGTAGACGGTGTTTTTTTTTTTGACAATCCTACATCTTTTTATAATTAACAGAAATTAATAACGTAATATACTAGATATATTTCGCTAAATTAATTTAGGTCAAAAAGATGTGCTAAATATTTCCACGAATAAACTTCAAATGAAGCTCAGCAATTATGCTTTCTCGGTGACGGAATAGCAATTACGAGTGGCCTTTAGGGGTTGAGTCATATCACTGGAAACAGTCACGGCAGTTTTCTATAACTAATTACTGGCTCACATAATATGTATCATTGCATGATCTATTTCTAATGAAAATGTAACAATTAAAATATTGCATGCCGTTCACACCCCATAAACGTCCCTTCAAAAATAATTTTGAAGAAGACATACTTATGTATTTTATATTAAAATGGCCTATAGTGCTGTTCATCTACGAGTCTTACAGCCGCACTCAGAGACGTTCATTAAATTAGCCCTAATCAGTATTTAACTAATGAACATTAAATATCTTAATGAAGCGTGTCTCCCAGAGTCAACATTTAATGGATCGTTAGCTAATGACAAATTTAATCATTCGTAGGGCGGTGCATCTTCGAAATAAGTTGTCGATTACTTAAAAACTTGGAGAAGATGTAGCCATACTTAAAATTAATTAATATGAAACTGTTAAGTTTGTCTTTAATAAACATCAGAAATCATGTAAAGTAGTAATATAGTTAGAATTTATTTAATAAACAAAGAAAATCGACAAAAAATCATCCAAAATAGCTATTTATCTAATATTTTGGTAAAATAATTTCAATTTTCTAATATGGCATTACAGTTGCTAACTGTCAAATCTTCAGTTCAAACAAAACAAACAAAAAATCTAAAGTTTAAAGTTTATTGCACTCTACATGTTTAGTATTCTGTATTAGTGTAATTTTGAATTGTGTTTCAAATTATAATATTAATATTAAGGTGAATATCCGTCCATGGTGAATATATGATTACCAAAATTGAAATTCGTGAAGGAAGATTGAAGAAATAAAACAAGAAGCGGAAAATAATTAGAAAAGTTACAAAATAGTAATAAATAAAAGAAATTATTTTATATGTATTGTCTTTTATTAATCAAATCCAAATTGTGCTAAATGATGCTCGGCGAGAAGAAAAATTGTTCTTTTCAAAAAATATTTTTTTACAATATTATAGTAACTTAATCTAAGACAAAAGTCAATATAGGTACATAATAAGTACATACATAGAAACAGCCTTGCAAGGAGCATCTCATTCTCAAACCATTGACCTTATATTAAGCTTTGGCACACAAACATTCTTTAACAACCTTTTTTAATTTATTAATGGAAAGAATCTGAACGTTTTCTGGGATTCTATTGTATACACCTTTAAAAATTAGTCTGATCACTCATCACAGGTATATCTAACTAATTTCTATTTCTTGTATTCCTATATAATGTGATTGTCGCTTTTTTTTGTAATTATTTAAGTAGATTTTTTCTGATATACAACACATCCATTTGTCCATTGAATTGTGTATTTGTCCAAATGTATTGTGAAGCGATGGTCAGAATACCTATTTCTTTAAACTTATCTCTCAGAGATTCAAAGGAAATTCATGAATTGGGTAGCTCGGAATGGAAAGAATGATGACATCTTATAAATAGAACATAGGTATAGCTTGCATCTGTAGCACAAATATTGTATTCTATTTCTGTACACTTTTGAAGTGATTCCTCCAGGACTTTTTATTTTAATAATGATATTTAATTCAATACACCCAATCACCCCAGGAAAGTGTGCAATTTCATAGAATTGTCGTCTGTAACAAGAATATAATATTTAAATTACATAATTATAATCATTAGATGTAGTTTAATTAATATTATAATAATACATTATCTTGGCATACATTTAGTTCAAAACGAATAAAATATATCAGTAGTAGTATCAGTACCTGTACAGTAGCCGGGAACTTGACAAAATCTTGCATTTTCATAGCAATTAATGCAGAAACTTTGCTGACAATTCGTGAGACCGATTACTGACAGATATTAATATAAAAATAAGATAGCAACATACAAAAAATATTATTACAAGCACATAGTAAACTCTCATGATTCTAGTTTTGTTTATTATTTTAGGTAAGTACTATAATTTAGAAACTAACCTGAAAACTGCCTGTAGCTAAATATCTTACAGTAAACAGAAGCATTATTTTGGGAGTAGGTAAATGGTAATCCTCTTCTAATAGGTATCTGATCTATTTAAATCAGATTTCTACTACATATTATTATTAAGTTTTTTACAACATAGGACTTCGGAGTGAATCTATATCTAATATGGAATTCTTGGATTGAATATTTTAGTGAAAGGATCCGAATAATGTCTTCTATAGCGTCTTGGTCATCTTGGTCCCACATTTCTGAATCTTAAAGAAAAATTTTCTAAATCTATAAAGTCCATCTGATTAGACATTTTGCATAAAAATGCTAAAAACAATGTAGTAGTAACTGAGGTAATAACTACAATAACTAGTAATAGCGTATTAGTAAAATTCAAATGTAAATTATTTACAAAAACAAATAAATAACCTCAAATTCGATCGACTTAATCCACAATTAGCAAGTTAAATAGTGGTTTTGCGGTATTTAAATTTAATGATCATTAAGTCACGTTAACGATCCGTTAACTGACTCTGAGAGTGAGCTTTTTTAAATCTATACTAAGTAATGGTTTAAGTAACAATTAAATGACTCTGAGTGCGGCCGTTAGTTTGGATTTTATATGGATTCACTAAAAACGCGGGTTTGGAGAACTCCACGGAGAATCAGCCATCTACGGGCTACGACATTCTCAGCAGGACCGTTATTCGTCATGTTCATGGCAAACGCTCCCGAGCGAAATCCCTGCGATTGCTACGTAGAAATGCCTGATCACGTAACGGTCTTCGAGAATGAAGAACAATTTAATGCAACCTCCTTCGCACGGTTTGGTGGATTTCCAATAGCTGATTTTCCTCCTAGAGCCTTTTTACTAGTTTTATCACTATGACATTGGACTGTCTTGGCCGCATTATTAAGTTTTGAAATTGCCTGCACAGTCATGATTTTGAAATGATGATAAATGTTTACTTACATTATATACAAAAACCGGTCAAGTGCAAGTCAGACTCATGCACCGAGGATTTTGTACAAACCTGTAGGTATGTATATATAAGTAAAAGTTCACCCATCACGACAATCGATTCATGGTAGGGGTAGTAAGTTTAATTTTTTTTTTATATTATGTAACTAAAATTTTACAGTTTCGCAATTTTGCCTTTATCTGTGCTATAAGACGTTGCTTTGTAGTTTGTAATTTCAAGATTTCACGGGAAATAGATAAATAGATATCCTGTAGGTTTTGACCTTGCGAGTGTCGAAAATTTACGGCATAAACAGCTGTATCTTTTGATTGCGTTGGATTACAAGTTTGATTTTTTCACAGCTCCAAGGGACAGCAGATCTGAGTATTTGATATAAATTCCAGCTTGATACCTCCACGTGTTCCTGAGAAAAAGGGACAGTTGACAGACAATCGGACGGACAACAAAGTTATCCTATAATGGTTCCGTTTTTTCCTTTCGAGGTACGGAACCCTAAAAACATTAATTATAGGTATGTATAGTATTAACTTTAACGCATAAACTTTGAAGTATTATATTTCATACACTTTTACCTAATCGTGACGTTACAGTTAGGTACGACTTTTGTATGGAGCGTTTTCACGAGACTTGTGAAATTTTGTAAACAAATCGGTTTAATTGTAACAGTACAATAACAGTCGATAGTGCGGGTAGATTTAAAAAACCGTCAAGTGCGAGTCGCGCATATATGGTCCCGTACCATTGTAGGTACCAATATTTTACATGTTTACTTCTTATTTCGTTACTTTTGTACGAAGTTTCCAAGAAAGTGGATTTTACAAGTTAAATGACTAACACTAATTATAAAACCTAAAATAACAAAGTTGTATAAGCTGTTATAGCTTTGGTTTTAGTATTCCTTCAAATTTTATCGCATGGAAAACCATCATGAATTTTTACAGACTTTTCGAGCCAGCTGTTTAGCTTTTAAAGGTCGGTGGACCTTTAAAAGCTTATTTATTCTAACAAAAAAAATTCGCTTAAGTTAAATATCTCGCAAACGGATAACTAAATTAAAAAATTGTCTTTTCAACTTCTTAATATTTTTAAAAGACATAATATCTAATGATACCTTCACTATGGGGTAGACGTGAGAAAAAAGATCATCCGCACTTTACGCGTAGGGCAGGTAAAAAGAAAATTTCGTGATTTTATTTTAGCACTTTGTCGACGTGGTAAATACATATATCTATGCAAAGTTTCATTTTTTAGCAATAACCGTTTGGACGGTAAGTCAAAGACGGACGGACGAACGAACATAATGAAACCATAAGGGTTCCGAGACGTAAACTACGGAACCCTAAAAACTTAAAGAAGCTAGTACCTGTCTTTGCGTATTAGATAAGTATTTCAAAATAGAATTTCATACTTCAGTTTTACTGCTGTACATTTCCACAAGCGAGTTCGTTGATTCTATTTACCTGGATGACGCAAAGGCGAGAATACCCGGCGCATGCGTCATATTTAAAAAATAACATTCGGCAGCGAATACTTTAGACATTCGAGATGGCCACTAGCTTGTGCCAAATTACATCCACATACACCGTTGGCTGCAACTTTGCAACTTGTACAACAAAATACCAATTAAGGCCAAGCGTAGTAATCGTAATTAACTCAGTACAATCGTTTGTCATCCGCCCGAGACAGGATGACATCGAAAATTAAGTGCTGCTTCAGTTTTCAATCATGTAGGTGGCTACCTAGTTCCGAAGACGTGGCTTTTAATTTATGAGTATGCATCATCACATTTTATGTGTATATGATGACAGTCTTCTAATGTTCTTCATGATTATATGATGATTTTAAAGACCAATATAATTTCAAATTTATTACCCATAGGTTTACTGAAATTAATCTTGTCAATGTCTTTTATACGGTAGGAGTTACAGAATAAATAATAATATAATTATGTTGATTCAATTTCAATATATACAAATACGATAAATATACAATGTAACTTACATCAAAAAGTAAATATTTAATATTACATAATTATATTTTTTTATTAAAAAAATAGTTTTGCTGTAGCTTGGCGTAGCATAAAGCTGCGCGTCCACTGCATCGGAATCGGAGCGGACGGAGCGGACGGATTTGTTGCTTTGTATGGATTTCTATGGTACTGCGTCCACTGGACCGGCATTTCTGCGCCTGCGACCGGTATTTTTGCCGATGACGTCACCGGCAGTGAACCCGTCATTCGGATACCGAACGTTTCAAGTTCTGACGTGTTTGCGACGACGCGACGGCTATACATAAATACTTATTACTTATTCACGACGAATGACGATATTTTAATTACTTTAGTGGATGATGAACTTTACAATCTAAAACATCAACATTATCTTAACCAACTGAGGAGAGACGATATATGGGATGAAATTGGGCAAATAATAAATAAAAATTGTAGAATATAGTGAAGTTCAAAAAACTTTTTTCGAGTCATATGAATGTACCCAAAAAATCTATTTTCATCTTCTAATAAATCAGAATATAATGTATGAAATTCTCCAAAAATTATTCTTTTTGAATTTATATTATGATTTATGAACCCATATCTTTCGTTTCCTCTTGTTTCTCTTTTCCTCTTCTGATAAAATAAGCTAATTACAACCTATTCGGTCTGAGATTACAACAATATATCTCGTCACTATCCTCCATAATGCAAGTGCACGTTCAGGCTGACGGATTAAAAATAACTAAATTGCCGATGCTGAATCCGGATGCAGTGGACGCACCCCATCGGCATTTTGTAAATGCCGACGCTCCATCCGCTCCGTCCGCTCCGATTCCGGTGCAGTGGACGCGCAGCTTTAAGCGTAGGCCGTAGAGGTCCGTAGAGGACCGTAGCAAACGTAGAACGTCGCGTCGTAGCAATTAGCATACAAAACACCTAACGCATCGGAATACTTTTTTAAAATTAATACAAGTATATGATATAAAAGTTATTTCTCATACTTTTAAAATGATAGAGATTGTTTTTGTTCAACCTATTTCTTCATAAATAAAAATATATATACCACAATGAAAGAAATTAAAAATTTAATTATAAACTTACGTAGTAAAACAAAATCTATTAACAGTATATATTATTATTATGAGCTTTGTTCGAGCTTTTAAGATAAAACAACGCCATCTTCTGTGTTCAACATCAAAGTGAATTGTAAAACTTTTTAAATACTATACTAGATGGCAGTATTAGATAGTGCCATCTAGTGGTATTAACATTAATTTAGTACCGTTTTTTTAAATTTAGGTAATACAGGAGAATGCTTAGTTATTTTAAGAATCTACAATTATAAATAATTAATTCGTAGATTTTTAAATGCCTAATAGCGTCGTGTTGTTGAGCTATACATAATTAAAAAATATTTAAATCGGGATACCAGGATTTAACAACATAGCTATAATAAAGCTCATCTTGAATTTAATTTTACACCTAAACAAAAATAACCCACGCTCATTATTTTGTGTAAAAAAATTAAGTGTAAATACGTACCTCCAGAGCCATCTTACTAAGCATTGATTAGGCCTCTTTCATTTTGTGTCCTCGTATCTAATAAAGTTCTTGTTGTAAACAAGAGAGGGCACTGCGAGGAGAATAAACGCCATCTATTGGCAGTAAAGTGAGAACGATGTATCAGGCTCCGTGGCTTTCGTTCGACTAACGCGCAGGCTTTTGCTTCAGGCTGAATTTTATTTCGAGGTTTCGCTACAATCTATTAATATATACAATAACGTCCGTATGCTTATAACGGGCAACGGCGTAGTGCGTCGCTATTTCAGTCGTCGTTACGTTTGACGTAAGATTCCGTTATTAGCGTCAAATGTGTTTTCACAGCAGGCGCATATTTAATATTTATTTTCATGTTTTGAGGAAATTTGAGATTTGTTGGATGAGTGAGTGTGAGTGAGAGAGATGAGTCACGTTATTTTTGCAAAAACATATGTACCTACACCTATATACTACCTAATATTTATCCGTACTTTATAAAATAAATATTATGTTAATTTGGACACAATTTATATTCGAGGCTTTCTCTACAGGAAAGAGTAATTCGACCGTGATTCATATTTTAAATTTAAAGTTTCAACTTTTAGGGCTCATTTGCCTCTTAGATACGCAATAAAAATATGTAAATGTTGTTTAAGGAATGTTGAATGAAGAAAGATTGTCAATAGTGTCAAACCAACACCTACTATTACTATACAAATTACAAATGCATGGTAGTCTGATTGAGGTAGTGCGTGAAACTTTATTTTTTAATTTATTTTATTAATTTTAACGTGTTTCTAAGCATTCCTTAAAATATTAGCTTTCTGCACACCTTCCTCCACACAAACTTTAACTGTGCTAAATTTAATATTTAACATTTCCTCCGTTCCCACACTTCTCGTAAAACGTGAAAGTTTTGCTTCCTTTGTTAATATATTTATATTTGATTGACAATTTATTTTTTTAATATAAAAATACATACAACTTAGTATTTCCTTTGATTTTAATTAGGTATTATAAAAATCTTCGGTTTAAAGATTCAAAAACTTAGGCCTTTACATCCGTTAATGGATGATTTATACTGAATTCTCCGAGCGAAGTAACCACTCTAGAAATACTGTAGTGCCTGGGACAGTTGGTTTTTAAATGTCGTATGGTTGGCCAAGCACATAGGGCATTCTCACAATATAGTCAGTCTAATCCAGAGGCATGAACTAGTCAATACGTCTGGGGGCAACTATGTGCGGGTTTCCTCACGATGTTTTCCTTCACCGTTAGAGCGTCCGTATAATGTACTTGAGATCTGAAAAAGTCTCATTGGTACACGCCACAACCTGGGATTTGCACTTGCACTCTCTCGAGTGTGAACTAAACGGTCTACCCACTAGGCCACGGAGCTCTCATTTAAAGATTGTGTATTAAAATATTATAATCATGGGTGTCGATTACTTATTACCAGGACAGGACATGGGTACCGGGAGGCGTAGCAAAGGTTGCCCCTTTTTTTAAATTTTTAGGGCATTGCTGCCTTGCACGAAAAAATACATAGGAAAATTTCTACATAGGTAATATTTATTTTTATTATTAAAGTAAGTTTTTGTCCTCATTAACACGCCAAAATTGACGTTGCATTGCAATACAATTTACAAGAATTCTACGACGTCATTTGTGCGATGCGATGTCGCAAATGAGCGTTGTGGCTTTTACCTTTGTCAATGTTATCCTCTTCTACTCAAATCAGTTAATAGTATAACACAGAGAATATATTTTGCATCGGTGTAAAAGTTATCATATTATGGCGTCCATGGTTAGGTACCAGTGCTCTCTCAAGGAGAAGGACGAGGCGAAGACGGGCGGTCAATCATGACGACCGCAACGTCCCGCCTTAGCAGGGGAACTTGAGGTGGCGGCCGCGGCGTGGGGATGCCGTCGCCCACTGCACTGAGTGCCCGAGTTGGTCGCGATGCGTAATGTACTCCTGCACATTGCGGCACAGAGAGGAATGACCCATACAAGCCCCGATGGGGCATCTGTTTTGCCTGAGGGTCATAAATGTCCACATCCAGAAGAGCCTGCATGATAGCAGGCGCTCGCCGGCGGAGTCGCAGTGCAGGCTCACGCGATCCCGTGGCCCGCCAAGGGCGGTATTGATTGGAGTGCCGAGTGATTTAGTGAGTAGGGGTTGCGCCCATTTACCATCTTATCGGGCGCAGCAGAGCCTCACATCCCTCGTGAGATGCTTCAATGCATTTTCTCGGCGAAAAAAAAAGGTACCAGTACTCTCTACAGGTTATGAGACGGATATTCTCACAGACTTTCTGCAGCGTATGCTTTGCAGTAGGTATGAGTTTGCAGTGCCTATGTTACTGTAAAAGCTCGAACTACGGTAAATCTTAAAATTTTAGAGTAAGTCTTAGGATTTACCGACATGAGTTGGTAAATGTAAGTATTTCTGAAAATGTGACGCTAGGTGCTAGGTTTTACCGCTGTCAGCTGGTAGATGTCAGTTTTAGGAATAAAACAATGAGTAATTTATTCATTTCTATTACCTATTACTCAAAACCTTAGGTACATATTATTATATAGTAATTAAATAACTAATCCTAACTTATTTAAATTATTTTCATTTCGGATATTATTTTATTAATAAATTTTAAGGTACTAATTTTAAAATCTTTGAAATACTTCTTATGTAGTAAAAAATAATACAAGTTACAAGTAAAATTATCTTCTCACAAACATAACGCTTACGTTGGCTAATCTAAGTTCTAACTAAAATAGTATTTTTCTTGTTGGCATTTAACAACGAAATAAAACATAACGATTACAATATAAGCTAGTCTAATTGAATTTATTATACGTTATTCTTCTTATTAATTTGGTTTTTAACAAAGTAAAAAAGACAATTAATTGTAGGTAGAAAATTTTTTTGTTATTAGGTCTTATATATGAATAACATATGAAATATAACATATATATGTTACGGGTAATGCTAGAAGATAGAGTAAACCTAGGTGTTTTTGGGTTTACCTAGGATTACCCAAGCTTGGTGGATAAAGTCCGAATATTTATTTATATTCGGCGTTTACCCGTATACAACTAAGTTTACCCAACACTGGTTGGGTTGGGCTGCAGGAAAAATCTGCAATTCAAAGTGTTCTACTAGATTTACACTCTCGCGCGAGTGGCGAGGCGAGGCCCGAAGTGAGTCGCGAAGCGAGTGTGTAAACATAGTTTGCCTCGAGGCGAACTATGTTCGCCTCGCCACTGGCGCGAGAGTGTAAATCACTTATCACAGTAGTTTGTCTTGCTTAAATAAATAATATTATGTACTTAGGTATATATCATGACATAATTAGAAATTTATTAATGTTTTATTTACTTGCCTCCATGTACATTAAGTACGTGTGATTTATTTTATACTATTTAATAATTTATTTAAATTTAATTAAAACGGGTGATATAATAAAAAAAGCAATAATTGTTTTGTGTACGTTTTTTCAATTAAACAAAAGCTATAAATGCACATGGTTTTTAATTTCATTAATTATTCTAACATTACCCAGCCTGTCTTGAGTAGACTTAGGTGAGTAGGTATGGGTAAACTCCGAATTAAAATTTATTTCAATTATTATTACGACCAACACTAAACATTACCCAACCAGTGTTGGGTAAACTTAGTTATATTATGCTGGTAAACTCCGAATATAAATAAATATTCGGACTTTATCCACAAAGCTTGGTTAATCCTAGGTATACTCAAGTAAACCTAGGTTTACTCTATCTTCTAGTATTACCCGTAACATATATAACATATGAAATTGACGTTTTGTAAAGGAGGAACCTTGTCATAGCTTCAAATATGTAATAAACTGTAATGTTTTATACTTGCGGTTACATCCATCCTCGTTCTTCCACCGCGCACCGTGTCCAACAGAAGTATACGTTTCTTCGAGAATGTTAAATAAATCTTCGTAACAAACGTGATACTTGATAACTCCATAATTTTCCTTCATTGGCATTTGGCATTTTCTTCGCCGCCTATAGTCAAAATATCATAGCGCTTTATACGCCTGTAATGAACAGCTTCCTTCTTTTAACGTTAGGACATGATTTTTTTCAACATTTACCGTGTCTTTAATGAAAATCCTAAGATTTACCAAGTGTATGGTGGTAAAAGTTCGAATCGCAAACCTTTTTGGACATTTACCATTAAGAGTTGGTAAATCTTAGGTTTTACTGGAATATCTTAGGATTTACCATAGTTCGAGCTTTTACAGTAACACCTATACAAAGTTCTAATATTTCGGTACCAAAAGTCGTACAACGATTAATTGTATACAATTATACTACATAAATAAACACTATGTTTTATCTTGAAATGGCATTAGCAGCAAAAAAACTCTTCAGAGTTGCACTTGAGCTTTGTTGAACTAGCAACTCATTATATTATGTGTGCGTGTGGTTTGAGGGACCTACCTGAATATCCCCAATATAAGTATAGCAAGTTTTAGTAGAAGTCTAAAAAAAATTGTAGAACAAATCTGGGAATTTGTAAAAAGATAGTTTAAAAGATATAGCCCTCAGAGTGTGGTCCCTCAGTTCACACACCGCTATTTTCCAGATCTCGAAAAGTATGTGGAAAATTATGGTTTTTTCACTACAGAATTTTAGTAGAACTTTTGTAAAAGTTTTAACAAATTTATCAAATACATAGCATTAGAAATAAAAAAGCTACAACCGCCGAAGTGTGGTCCCTCAGTTCACACAAAAATGACATACTCATTTCGCGATATATTACTGACATTTTTAATTATTTTTCTACGTAGAGTTTTAGTAGAAAATTTGTAGAATTTGTAGAGAAAATTTCAGCAAAATCTATCGGCGCATTTGGAAGATATATACCATTATGTTGGGTCCCTCAGTTCACACATTTGTGTATAAGAAAACCTCAAATAACTAATAAACGAGAAAACTAACAGAAAGTCTACTATACTTAAATTTTAGTAGAAGTTTTTTTCTCTTGGATTAGCACATAAAATATTTAATTTCTTGCTTCCTAGCTGAGATAATGTTAATTTTTTGATTGTATGAAAATGCAGAGTAGGTTACCACACAAGAGGCAAAATGAGGACAAGTCCTAATATTATTGTGTATGTTATACCTTATTAAATTTACGTTTTGCTCGCGGTTTCGCACCTTTTCACTATTTTAGGGGTTCATAGTACTACAAACAACCCATATACTTACCAATTATTAACTATGTACCTATTTGTGGTTTTGCTCTGCCCGCCCTTTTCTCTGTCCGTTCTTTCTAACTCCTTATATTATGTAATTACATATGTATTATATGAATAAAAACTGGCCAAGTGCGAGTCAGGCTGGCGCACAAACGGTTCCGTACAAAAGGGCAAAAAAAATCACGTTTGTTGTATCGGAGCCCTCGTCCTCGTCTCGTCGTCGTCTCGCCCCCAGCACCAAAGATTATACATACTCAATGTAATATTATGACTGCACCTAATATTTTTGTTATATTAGCTTTTGCTCGCGGCTTCGCCCGCGTGGAATAGTGTTCTTGGAGAAAAAACTACTTCGGTGAATAACTCTCTAAGTCTCTACTTACAGCAATATACTTCTGATACAATACTGAAAATGTTTTTAGGTTTACCCAATGCAAATGGTTAAAAAATGGACCCTTCCGAGTTTTGCCTCGACACGATATGAGCGACCGCTTGATATATACATAATATTATATTTGTCGCGCTTGAATATACATTCGTTGCGTCATGCTTTCGTTGTTGGACATCTTCAAAGTGGTAAAAAATACTAAGACCACTCGTGAACTATATTTTAAAAGTGGAATGCTATCGTGTGTTGGTGTACCTACAAAAAAAATGCACACAAAAAAAGCACACACACTTAAGAATAACATTATGTACTGTTGTATACATGGGTAATCACTTTAGTTATAATTAATAAAACAAGATCTTCCAAAAGCTAACCTTTTATTGTTTCTTGACATTGCTCTAGCCAACGACTTCCGGTTGGCATAGACTATCTTAATATCTAACATCCCCCCATACAAGCTAATACATAACATAATCATTGAATGCCTAAGGCCTTTTTACATAACGACCTGAGCGAGTCTTCATAGGGGAGGTCACGTTTACCTCACCCGACGAAGTCATGGTCACCCTACTTGGTGATGTTAACTCATTATTAACATGATTATTAATAGTGTCATCAGTTGAGTTACTCGCATTACAATCAGAGTAATTAAATGAATGATTTACTGGTTTTAGTACAAACTTATTTTTACTTAAATTAATATGCTTAGAATTTCTTTGCACTACTCTGTCATTTTCATTTTTTATCAAATAAGATCTTGGCCCTTTAATATCTACTATTTTTCCTCTATTCCAGATTACCTTTGGCCTATTCTGGAAATTGACTATATCACCTTTTTTGAAATCTTTCTTGGGCTTAGCAGTCCTATCATAGTATTTCTTAACTAACTGTTTATTTTCCATCATTTTATTATATACATTACTATGAGGAATATTAGGTTTTAAGTTTTTCTGTATACTAGGCAGAGTAGTACGAAGAGCTCGTGACATCAATAGTTGTGCAGGACTGTAATCCAGTCCTGCCACTGGCATACATCTATAATTTAATAATGCTAAATCAAAATCTGTATTACTTTCATTACATTTTTTTAACATACTTTTGACAATTCCCACAGCTTTTTCACTTAACCCATTGGACTGTGGATACCTGGGACTTGAATGACACAACTGAATATCCATTTCAATGCAAAAGGCGTTAAACTTGTAACTATTAAATGGCATATTGTCACAAACTAATATTTTTGGAATTCCATGAACTGAAAATATATTTTTTAACTTTTTAATTACTAGTTCAGCTGTTTTATTTTTTAATTTTCTAACCTCAATCCACCTGGAATAATAATCAACAACCACCAAATAATCCTTACATCCATATGAACAAATATCCATTCCAACTTTATAAAATGGTAAGTTATAAATTTCATGAGAAATTAGTGGTTCTTTGGGACTACATGCTCTAAACTTTTCACAAATATTACATGAAAGTACAAATCTCTCTATGTCGTTTGACATTCCCAACCAATACACTAAATTTCTAGCTCTTTTCTTGCACTTAACTACACCTGAGTGACCTTCATGTAACTTGGTAAGTATCTCTTGCTTTAAGGCTTTTGGAAGTACAACCCTATTCTGATAATACACTATATTGTCTTTAACATGTAACTCATTTCTAAGCTTATAATAATGTTTTAGATTACCTTTTAACTTTTTATCATTTTTAGGAAAACCTGTGTTGTACCAGAGAATTATTTCTGACAAGTCTGAATCTTTAATAGTTTCATTTTGAAATTGCTGTAATCTCCTATCTGAAATAGCTAACTCAGTCTCAAAGCTATGAACTATTTCCTGTAAACTTGGTTCCGGTTTGCTATTATTTACAAAATTCCTTGACAAATAGTCAGCAACATACATGTGTGACCCTGGAACATACTTAATTGTAATATCATACTTTAATAGTTTAAGAATCATACGTTGTAACCTTGGACTAACTTTATTTATATCTTTGTTTACGATTGCTACTAAAGGCTTGTGATCAGTTTCTATTACTATCTGACGTCCATACACAAACTGATTATATTTCTCGAGTGAAGAACAAATAGCAAAAAGCTCTTTTTCAATAGGTGCCCAGTTTTTCTGAAAATTAGTATAACTCCTAGAGTAAAATGAAATAGGTCTGCCACTCTGTAACAAACATGCACCTAACCCATCTTTTGAACTATCTGTTTGTAAAACAACGGGCCCCTTTTTAGTCAAAATACCCAATGTTGGAGCACAAGTTAACTTCTTTTTAATGCTAAGAATGCTTCGTTCTGTTCACTACCCCAATACCACTCATTATACTTTTTTAACAATCTTCGCAACGGTTCAGTAGTAACAGAGTAATTTTGTATAAACTTACTTAGATAATTAGTCATACCTAAGAACTTTTGTAACTGCTTTACATTTTGTGGCACACTTAGCTCTGTGATAGTTTTAACATGTTCTGGATCTAGCTGTATACCTGCTTTTAAAATAATAAGTCCTACATATTTGACTGCATTTAATTTAAATTGTAATTTCTTTTCATTAAATTTAACATTGTATTTCCTAGCTCTATCCATCAACTGCTGTAATATTTTATCATGATCTTGGTGATTTTTCCCAGCCACTATAATATCATCAAAATAAATTTTTACACCTTCAATATCACCAAAAATTTTTACATTTAACTTCTGCATGACTTCTGGAGCAGATGCAACACCAAATGGTAACCTTAGAAACCTAAATCTACCAAAAGGAGTTCCAAAGGTACAAGTTTTATTAATATCTAGTAACTTTACCTGAAAAAACCCATCTTTTAAATCAAACACTGAAAACACTTCTTTTCCTGCTAAGTCATGATATATTTCCTCTGGAGAAGGAATCAAGTATCTTTCTCTCATTATATACCTGTTTAAATCTTTTGGATCCAGACACAGTCTTAACGACCCATCTGGTTTTTCTACTATGACTAAATTATTTAACCAAGCCGTAGGCCCTTCTACTTTTTCAATTACTCCTATTTCCTCATACCTGTCTAAAGTTTCCTTCAGTTTAATTTTAACTTTTTCTGGAATTCTTCTTATCGCCTTACAGACTGGCTGTGCACCACTCGATAATCTAATCTTATAAGTACCTATTTCACCTAAGCCTGTAAATATATCTTTATTTTTCTTGATAAATGACTCTTTTTCATGCTTAATTTTTCCATTAGTTACTAAATCAACCCTTTTAAGTAAGTTTAACTCAATACACTCTTTTAACCCTAACACAGGTTGCACTGGGAGATCTATGACATTAAAAGAAATTGTCTTTTTAATATTTCTAACAACACAACTCAAGTTTGCCACTCCCTTGGGCTTTATACACTGTCCACTGTAAACTACTAAAACAGTTGAGCTTGGTTGCAATACTAAATTGTTGACATTAATTTTCTCTAACAAAGTTACAGGCAATGTGTTACATTCCGCACCCGTGTCTAATTTGAACAATATGCTAGTACCTTCCACAAACACATTTTCTTTCCATTGTTCCTTAACTAAACTATCAACTAAACATATACTCTCTATAGAAAATTTTTCTTTATATCCATCATTTTCCTCTCCGGAGCCTTCTTCTATCATCATAACTTTTCTATTTTTCTGTCGCTGAAACTCATCCCTCTTTTTCTTCGCATCTGGGCTCCTACACATTGCAGCAAAATGGTTGAGCTTAAAACAAATTGCGCACTTTCTTCCATATGCAGGGCACTTGTACATAGCGTGTGAGTTCCCACACTTGTTACAACTTCTATCTCTTTGGCCTGTCTTCTGCCTAATCACTTCAACACGTTCTTCTGTATCAAGTTTCGTTAGTTGCCCCTTTGCAATTTCTGACCAACGACAAATTTCCAATGCTTTCTCCAATGTTGGATCCTTTTCTCTGAGTAACGCCTCCTTTGTGTACTTATTTTTAACACCCAGCACTAACATCATAATAATGAATCTTTTTTCCAAGGTGCCCAACTCGCACTCTGTTGCAGAGTTCTTTAGTCTAGTGATAAAATGATCAATCTGTTCTCCATCTTCCTGTCTCAGATTTAAAAACTCATACGTGTTCATTATTAAATTTTTCTTTGGTTCTACATATTCTTCAAAGAACGTTAACAATTCCTCAAATGTTTTCGGCGTTTTCTCAAAAGTATTATACACCTCAATAGCTTCTTCTCCTGCTGCATTCAGAAAAATCGATATTTTTCGATTCTCATCTAAAGTTTCATAACCAGCTGCACTCAAATAGATTTTGAATAATTGTTTGAATTTTTTAAAATTATTCTTAGGCCCCGACAAAATTAACTCTTTAGGTGGTCTTAATGCCTCCATCTTGACGCATTACAGTGAGCACTGAACGAAAAGTTTTTCACTAAGTACGTGAGTATTTCACTAAGTTTCTTATATGATTTATTGAGCAAGACTTTTAATTATTGTTTTCCACCTGACACCATGTTGTATACATGGGTAATCACTTTAGTTATAATTAATAAAACAAGATCTTCCAAAAGCTAACCTTTTATTGTTTCTTGACATTGCTCTAGCCAACGACTTCCGGTTGGCATAGACTATCTTAATATCTAACAGTACACCGTACATCCCACAAATTAACTTTTTTCTTTTCATAAAAGCTTGACATTAATTTGAAGACCTAAGATTTCTATTTTTTTTTTATAGAAAATAGGTAGGTATAATAAAAATATGAAATTTCATCAATGAGGGTTCCGTACCCAAAGGGACCCAAAATATTATTAAGACTTCGCTCTCTGTCCGTCCGTCTGTCTGTCACCAGGCTGTATCTCAGGAACCGCGATAGCTAGACAATTGAAATTTTCACAAATTATGTATTTCTGTTGCCGCTATAACAACAAATACTAAAAACAAAATAAATTAAATATTTAACGAGGGCTCCGATACAACAAACGTGATTTTTTTTGCCGTTTTGTACGGAACCGTTTGTGCGCCAGCCTGACTCGCACTTGGCCAGTTTTTATTCATATAATACATATGTAATTACATAATATAAGGAGTTAGAAAGAACGGACAGAGAAAAGGGCGGGCAGAGCAAAACCACAAATAGGTACATAGTTAATAATTGGTAAGTATATGGGTTGTTTGTAGTACTATGAACCCCTAAAATAGTGAAAAGGTGCGAAACCGCGAGCAAAACGTAAATTTAATAAGGTATAACATACACAATAATATTAGGACTTGTCCTCATTTTGCCTCTTGTGTGGTAACCTACTCTGCATTTTCATACAATCAAAAAATTAACATTATCTCAGCTAGGAAGCAAGAAATTAAATATTTTATGTGCTAATCCAAGAGAAAAAAACTTCTACTAAAATTTAAGTATAGTAGACTTTCTGTTAGTTTTCTCGTTTATTAGTTATTTGAGTTTTTCTTATACACAAGTGTGTGAACTGAGGGACCCAACATAATGGTATATATCTTCCAAATGCGCCGATAGATTTTGCTGAAATTTTGTCTACAAATTCTACAAATTTTCTACTAAAACTCTACGTAGAAAAATAATTAAAAAAGTCAGTAATATATCGCGAAATGAGTATGTCATTTTTGTGTGAACTGAGGGACCACACTTCGGCGGTTGTAGCTTTTTTATTTCTAATGCTATGTATTTGATAAATTTGTAAAAACTTTTACAAAAGTTCTACTAAAATTCTGTAGTGAAAAAACCATAATTTTCCACATACTTTTCCAGATCTGGAAAATAGCGGTGTGTGAACTGAGGGACCACACTCTGAGGGCTATATCTTTTAAACTATCTTTTTACAAATTCCCAGATTTGTTCTACAATTTTTTTAGACTTCTACTAAAACTTGCTATACTTATATTGGGGATATTCAGGTAGGTCCCTCAAACCACACGCACACTTATATTATTACTCTCTTACTAATAAAAATATTAATACAATGGATAAGCTATACAATGCTTCGTCCTTGTCCGCTGGAAAAGCCACTCGATAGACAAGGACAAATATTGTATAGCGTATGCATTATGTAAATATTTTATTACTATGGGGGTTACTGTTTAACTTGTAACTATAATGTTGCAAAAATATAGCGAAATTTTTATTACAATTTTGATACAATGAAATTGAAAATAATACGACAGACTCTTTAGTCTGTCGTATTATTTTCTCTCTTTAGATCAGTGGTACATAAATGCACAGATTGACCGGAATTATACACTTACACCAGTAGGAGGTGTAGAAGTGCAGCTACCTTATACCGGGAGCATGCGTTAATCCCGGGCTTTAACAAAAGGAGTAGGAATCCTTACCAAAACCCTAACTGAGTTCTGCAAGCTCCACAAATACCTCAACAAACAGGAGTCGGTGACACAACGACTTGCAGATTCTGCAGGAAAAAGGGCGAGACACCACTCTACCTTCTCCTCGACTGTCCAGCACTTCAACAGAACAGAAGCAGGTACCTTGGGCATCACAAATACTCCACCACATAGGAAATTCGTAGCATCAACCTAAACCGTATGTTTAATTTATGAGCAGCATAGGCCTGGGGCAGGTACTATAACGCAAAGGACTCACAATAGCTGATCTACTTGTGTCGCAGTGGCTCGATTTTGACCTGCCTTCGATTCAACTACAGACGATATGTGAAAGAGTACACAATTTAAGAGGATACCTCTTAAATTGTGTGTACTATGTTTCACAACATAGTCGATGACTGTCAGTGGTCACCCACTGAGGTTTGAAGATACATACAGTACTAATATCGTTATTAATGGGGGTTGGTGTTAGAAGGGTGAAATTTTAAAGTCATATTTAAGTATTTTTTATGCCAAATCATAAAATAATAAAAAATGTAATAAAACTCTTCTAAATTTTGTTGTAATGATAAAAAACTAAAATGTTTACACTTTTTTGTTGTTTTTAATAGATACAATTAACGATGAGTAAATATGTTTTTTGTCTATGAACTCTACATATTTATAAATTTTGAAAGAAACTTCGTGAAGAGCAGAAAATTTAATAATAAAAAACTCTTAACTTCCGAAACTCTATCTCTACTATTTATAACTTATCAATAGCTAGGTTTTCATTACGTAGTTGGGGGATGGCTCTAATAACTTTTTTATTAAAGTTTATTTTTTAAGTTATTGTAAAACTATGTGCGCAGGCGCGCGGACTGTTACCGCTTGACAGGAGTCACCGCTTGTCGCCCGCCATTTCGCAGTCCCGCCCCGTCACGCCACCGTGAATTTCGAGGCAGTGCCTAACTCGACCAGATAAGTACCACGGCCTCACAGAAAACCGGCGTTAAATGAGGCTTGCGTTGTGTTTACTGTACCAAGTAAGTGATGCTATCGCTTATCATCAGGCGATCCGTCTGTTCGACTATTGAACCTTAAGCCAAGTTGCCAGCGCTAGTAAGAAGGAAGGTTCACCTAATAGGTACATTATTATTTTATTATCTTTTAGGTTATTTATTTATTTTATTCATTATAGAATCAATAATAATAATATCTATGGACACTTAAAACACAAAACGTCAATCGAGTCCCGTAGTAAGTTCTTGAAGAACTTTTGTTAGATCATACAGGTTGGTACCTGACAACGAAAATATGTTTAATTCTTTTATACTATACATATATTTTAGATTTTTACTATATTATACACATCCGTCATGGATGTGTATAATATAGTAAAAATCAAGGAACACAAAAAAAAAATTTGTTCTTTTGATCCGAACCCGTGGCCTCCGGTTTGAGCACCGACGCGCTAACCGCTGAGTCACGAAGGTCGTTGTAGGTTTAACAAAGAACTATAGGCGAAATAAAGATCGGCTATGAAACTGAAATTGTAACTGAAATTTCATTTCATATTACAATTATACCTACTTACAATTATACCTACTCAGTATTTTAAATTCATTTTTATTGACAAAATAATGAAACGATCGCATTAAAAAAATATTTTATTATAAAATGTTTGTAATAAAATGGAAATAAATAAAATTTCTTATCCTAAACGTATGGTTTACGTATGGTAACGTATGTTGGTGATGGAGGTAAGATATTACCCGAACGGGTAACTTTTCAGGGTTTTCTTGTGACAAGAGAACGCACAATCTTACACAACAAACTCTTCAAACGACTTGCAGTCTCACAAATGAATTCGTGTTCATAATTAATATCTTATAATTAATATCACGTGGAGGAAGGCGGATGAGCTCCTTACTTTCCTAGGAGGATCTTGCGGCCAGCGCCGAGGTTCTGTCCGGCCTGGGTGGCACCCTTGTTGGAGCCAGCCTGGAGGCCGATCACGGTCTGGCCGGCTTTCAGTACCTCATCGGAAAAGTCACGCTTGCATTCATCTGAGGGCTTGGGTCCGAGGTAGGGACCCTTCCATTCGGCGTGTCTGTAGGTCTGTTGACAAAATAATTATTTAATAAAACTCTGGAATGAACTGTCGCGAGCAGTATTTCCGGACCATTACGACCTGCAAATCTTCAAGAAGGGAGCGTATTTCCTCCTAAAAGGCTCTTCTCGATGTTGCATGTTGCATGGGCGACGGTAATCGCTTTCCATCAGGATCCGTTGGCTCGTTTGCCCACTAGCTTCATTAAAAAAATTACCTCGCATATATTCGTCAGCGACTAATGTTATTTTATCAGAAAGAGGTCAAGTTTATTGGGGTAAAGATGATGATGAACCGAAGTCTGGAATAAATGGCCTCTTAGCCCGGCCTTGGATATTTGTAAAGTTAGGTAATGTTTACAATGCTGTAAATCTTTGTTATTTTTGGCAGAGTTTCAATACAGGCGAGCCGTTTGCACAAATATTTGTAACGCACGATCTGGAGCTGTTTCCAGCTTGTTTATCGTATTTCGCATGAACCGATATATTATTACGACTATTTCAAACTTATAGATAATAATCAATATATATCCTAAATCCAAGGACTAAGAATATTCAAACTCTAGGAACTAAAAACTTTGAACATAATATTATTCATGTCATTACGATTACTTTAAGCCTGATTATATTTTCATGATAATTACCTCACGGCCGAGGGCGAAGAGTGTGCTGACAACCTGGGCGATGTCCTTCTTCTCCCACAGGTCTACGGTCTGGAACACGTCGATGTCGGGAACCCCGTACGCTTTGATAGCTCCTTGGAAGCTGAGAAAAGAATATCTTATTAGTATTACGTCCCTCAGTTACAAATAAGACTGCGAGTGGGAGATTATTCTGTGAGCAAATATAAAATCCTCATAGGATCTTTTGTTGGCTCCCATGCTCTTGTTTTTTTTTTGTCAGGGTCCAGATGGAATAATCTTTCCAAAAATGTATGTTAGACTTTTCTAATGATTGAACGGAAGACTTATACTTACTTGGTGATGTTCTCCATCATCTTGAATTGACCACCAGAGGTGTTTATTTTGTTGACGGAACCAGGCTTGATCTTGTTGATCAGCTGGCAAAGGACAGTGCCGTCCTTAAGAACATCTTCAAAGGATTCACCAGGGGGGAACTTGGCGCCGAGGATAGTCTCAATCCATTCCTGAGCCTCCTTCTCCTGCTCTGGGTTGCGCTTGGATGCCAACTGTTGGGTGAAATAAACATAATAAAATAAACTTGGCGTATGGTAATTTTCAAATGCATTTTAATTAACGCATATGAAGTAGTTTGGTGATTTGAAAAATGTAATTAAGATAAAATTAAAAATTAACGTGGTTTTAGATTGTAAATAAAAGTAATCATTTTCGAATATGAAGTCGAATTTCGAATAAGTAGGCAATAAATAGACATTAATAGGCATTTGGAATGTTGTAGTAAAGTGGCATTTGGAGTGTATATTTAGCGACACTGACCTTAAGACGGACTTGACGTTCGAGAGACATTTTGTAGTTTGTTGTGTAGTTGTGGAGTGTCGAGATGGCTCCGATAGACTGAGCTCCTGAAACAGGGAAAGCAGTATTTATAGAGCGCGGGGTTTCGCCCTTCTGGAAAACACACGCGCATCGCCACTGACGAGGCTACGAATTGAGCTTCTGACTCAACAACCTTTGTTTGAAGGCGTTATACTCGATATACTCAGATTCTCTATTAATTAAGACTTCTTAATTAATAGTATTTTATTTAATTAGATTTTTCTTATACTTGAAACAAGCTAATCTGGTAAAATATAATATATATAATCGTAACGGCTGCATTTCCATAAAGTACTTACTTTATTATAAATTATTCATATTGGTAAATAAAACAAAAATATAAAGACTATAATTTCCTTTGTTTGTAGAGACATTCTGATTTCAATCAATTACTTTTAATATCATTTAAAAATGTATTTTAAATCATTTAAATTTAGTTTTATTTTATATAATATATATAAAAAATTAAGTTTGAAAACAAGATAGATAGTAATTAAACTATTGCTTTGTTTACTTTGCGTGTACACTTTACAGCTAGCTATTTAAGAAAACTTGCTTGTATTATAAACTTGTATTATGCTAATAATTATTAGCCTAAACCAGTGCTTGGCACTTGTCGCTAAACATAGCAAACACCTAACCTTAGAATCTAACGGCCCGTTTCAATAACTATTTGTAGGTAGATAGGTTATTGAAGCGGGTCGTAAGGATTATGTACTTTTTGATCTATCAGTTTGGAAACTTACATTTTCTATTTTTTAAAGTTTAGGAATACTAGAGACCCAACTTATTCTTATCGACGTTCAAAAAGAGTATAATAATACCAACTTTGTATAAAAAAAATGATTTTGATTTTATAAACCACTTTAGAGGTCGTTTAATTAAATACATTGTATCAGAAAGCGCGGTTTTCCCTTTTTGGGGTAGGTATAAAGAGCAACCCCTAAATTATAGAAAATAATATTATTTTATGATGGCAAAACCAATATAAATTTTATACAACCTATAACTACACTCTATCTTATATCTTAAGGCATATGGCATATAAACATATCTTATGGCATTATGTATATTTTATACACTCAACACTTTACAATTTATTTTATAGAAAAGTATTTGCGTGGTGTGAAAATTCGTAAAATGCAAATATTACGAATTTCCTGAAATCTGAAATAAACAGGTATCGTTTATTAGTTTCTATTCGATTGCCGAAAGAAAAGTAAAATATTTTTGAGTCACGATAAATCCCATCTACGGCCAAGTTCCTTCTACTTGCTACTTTTTGTGTTATGATTTATGAACCATGTCTTTGATGGAAAGCTTAGAATATCAAGTCTCGTAGAATATCGAAATTTTATGACATATTAATAAATAATAATTTATCATATATAGGGGTAAAACGTCACTACGAGCTTTCGCTGACGCGTAACACCGCCGCCCACGGAGTTTTTTTGAGCTCCCGATGAGTTATAATTGTCACCAAAATCTACGTCCGAGGACAGTGTTACACGAGAGAATCAATTTTATAATAACTAATGCACTCTTTCTCTGTTATAACTCTTATTATAGTTGTGAGAACTAACGGCCACACTCAGAGACATTTAATGCTTACAGTGTCACAGATTTTGACACAAAATATATGAAAAAATGATATCAAAACCTCTATTGAGTAGCTCTTTAAAGTAACCATTAGATGTCGCTAAGTGACTACTATTATTGCGATAAAATGTCGCGTTTCCGTGGGATATACAGAAATTATTTTTAAATAAACTCGCATCCAAAGTCTGGTGAATAGTGTACAGAATTCAAACGGTATCTGTGAGTAACATTTTATTTTTTCTTACTTTCTTTCATAGTTCTGCAAGACTGCATGCACTTAACAGGTAGCTAGCATAAAGCTAGCTACCTGTTAAGTGCATGCAGTCTTCTCGTCACTCAGACCTCCTCTTGTTTCTGTCTTATAAGGTTGATAAACCTTAGCGGTAGCACGCGGCAGTTCTACTATAAAATAGGTTTATCGACTAAAATATATCATGTTTTAGTGACAAAACAAAAATTAATTTCCAGGTATATTGTGGTTCTAGTTACCCTCAATCTGTTCGTGCTGTAAAGTGCAAAGATAGTATTTTATTCAATTAGATTTTTCTTATACTTGAAACGAGCTAATCTGATAAAATATAATATATATAATGGTAACGGCTGCATTTTGTATGCAGGGGGTTTTGGAGAGAAAAATCGATCTATAAGTTTTTATTAAATTCTTACTTATTTTACCTGCACTATCAATAATTTCGACTCTCATTTGTCAGTTCGATTGGTAGTTTGGTATGCTTATGTGTAAATTTTGGGTTGCTATGAAATACGCACAGAATACAGAAATCATCCAGAAGCCGTCAACACGCTTGAAAGTGAGGCCGTCACAACCACTCCAAATTGGAATGGTTATCCACACATAATATGTTGCCACAGAATAACGGAATATTTTACCCAACTTTTTTCAATTAATTTGTATTGAATTGCTAATTGTCATAATATAACAACGCGATTTGTTTTGAAAGTGTAAAAAGTAAAAATTAATAAATTAATATTTAAAAAAATATATAAATCGACTTCCAAAATAAAGCAATGACATTCTTATAAATCACTTAAAAGTATAAAATAATTCTTCTTGTCGTAAAGTTCCTAATAGGTTCTGCTTAACTATTTCTCTACTCAATTTTCTTATTTTTGAACTCGGTACCAGCCAGTTTGAATGGAAGTTCTTTAAATATTGTTTGTGTGTATTTGGACGTAGTTGTGTTAAAATTGTCAATTTTTCGATTAAAGGGTATAGACAATTGTTTGGGCTGGTACCGACTTCAAAATTAAGAAAATTGAGTAGAGAAATAGTTAAGCAGAACTTTAAGAGGAACTATACGACAAGAAGAATTATTTTATAATTTTAAGTGATTTATAAGAATGTCATTGCTTTATTTTGGATGTCGGTTTATATATTTTTCTAAATATTAATTTATTTTTTTCTTTTTAGTGGAAGATCGAGCTTTGCTTAGCGATTAAGTACGACGATAAAATATTTAAAAATAGGATAGAAAGGATGAAAAAGAATCACAAAAATATTTATCTGACCGGGATTCGAACCCGAGACCAATGCGTAAACAATGCACAATTTACTTATTTATCATCCAGCTGTCATTAATAGTGTCGAAATTATTGAATGAAGTATTGTTGTACAACGAAAGAAAAACATAAAAACTTAAAAATGTGTGATTTATCAGTGATAAGACCTAGCTTTGGAAGAAGACACAGACATTGCAGATCTTTTGCATACATCTTTGCAACAGTTCTTTAACAATTCCAAAATTTACAAACGTGTAGGTATCGTTAAAGAGTTCCATTCATTGCTTTTGGAACCAGGGTACCTTGGTATAACGTCACTAGTTGGTACCATATTATGCTTAGGTTAGGTACTGAAAAATGAAGTTGTCGGCAGAAATGATGTAACAGTTGACACACAATATATGATGATGATGATGACGGGACTAGTTCAAAGAAATCGAATAAAGGACTAGGAGATACTTTTTTCATCAAATTATTATGTATGGTGTAATGATGGTGGTGGTGATGATGATTGTTTAATAGTAACTTAAGTGCTTGCAGTTCTTAAAACAATGCCGAAATTTAGAAACGTGTGGATACGGAGGAGTTCTGTTCAGTCCTTTTGGATCCATGGTATACCTTGGCACAACATTTTACTTTTTGGTAGCTGTGAATGTTCAAAAAAATCGATGTAAAAGACTATGAGAAATACCTGTATCAAAATATCATGATGTATGGTGGTGATGATGATGACTATTTAATTGCAACATATGCTTGCAGTTTTTTAAACAATGCTGAAATTTCCAAACGTGTATCTTTAAAGACTGAGGAGTTCTGTTCAGTTCTTTGGGATCCAGGGCACACCTTGATACAAAATTTCACTTTTTGGTAACTGTTAATGTTCAAAGAAATCGATACCGGTGTAAAAGACAATTAGAAATGCCTATATTAACATACAATGTATGGTGTGATGATGGTGGTGGTGGTGGTGATATTGATGATGATTATTTAAAAGTGACATATGATTGCAGTTTTATAAATAATCCTGAAATTCCCAAACGTGTTTCTTTTAATACTGAGGAGTACCGTTTAATGCTTTTGGATTCAGGGTATACCTTAGCACAACATTCACTTTTAACAATTCATTCACTTTTTGGTAGCATATCCTCAAGTTATTTCAAAAAAAAAAGTCAAAATCACTATAGGTGTCCCTATAAATTTTGAGGTTTTCTCTCGATTCCTCATAGGTCCCATCACCAGGTCTACCATTTGGTGACAATGGGACCAATCCGGGAGTCAACCCTTCGAAATAAAAAAAGAATTTCGAAAATCGTTCCACAAACGGCGGAGTAATCTCGTAACATACATACAAAAAAAACATACACACGAATTGAGAACCTCCTCCTGTGTTTTGAAAGTCGGTTGAAAAGTGCGGGCGGGGCGGTATTTCGCTATGCTTTTGGACACAGTGCGCTGCATACAAATGTGATCGAACACTCATTCTGCATGTTTTGAATTCTGTGGAAATACGGAATGTGGGTTTCGAACCCCGATATAATATTTTGTGATTCTTTTTTTTTTAATCTTCTTGATGCAAAACCTAGGTACTGTTTATTTAATCATAATATAATGTGTCGCCTCTTATAAAAATATTTTATGAGATAAGTCTTGGTAACATTTCTGTGCGTGTTAATCTTATCTTGGCTCAATTTCGCAGTTTTCTTTCACATTTTTAGAATATTTTCAGAGAGCGTAATATGTTTGAAACATCGCGACGATTAATATGTTGAACACGGTGCATTTAGTCATATCCAAATCTGTGCCAGTCATAAACACTTTACTGAAAAATTTTCGATCAGCAATCTTGGATTCAAATAAGCAAACAGAATTTGTTTATAGAGCGAAGAGCTACACTTTAAAAAATTAAAATGAAAAACCAAAACCAAAGGTTTTGAATTGAAAATATGAAACTAAATTCTAACCCCCTAAAATAATAACTCCCCACACCGATATCGGTGACGGACAAGAGTAATTTTATAGTGCCCAAGTATGTGCGCAGTACACAAGAGCACTCTCTCTTCCTTTACTCTCATAATCCAGTGGAACGGATAACCGACACGACTGGCGAGAGATCAGGTGCAGGTCCGACTTTTTACATGCCCATCCAACGCATGAATTATCATATTTTCAGACAATCAGCCGATCAGCCTGCATTGTCCTAACCAAACTTGGAAACAACAGTTTTTGTTGTTCCAATGCGGGAATCGAACCCACAACCTCCGAGTCGAGAGCCAATGCTCTAACCATTAGACCACGGAGACTGTCTCAAATAACTAATCCAACGTATCAGACAAAAACAGTGACGCTGTATGTTATCCGTTAGTCCGTTATATTTTTATTAGAAAGAGTGATTTTTTTTAACTTAGTTTTTAAATTTATAGATACTCACGTCTACGGTAATAAGATGGTGACAACATTGCTATGTCTTATATTATCATTTCAATTTTCAGTTATTTTCAACGCTGTTAGCAGCGTCTTATACAATAATTAATTTAAATGGTAAAAAGTGTACAGATATTATATACTAGCTTTTGCCCGCGTCTTGGTCCGCTTGGAGTTCGGTTTCCATACAAAGTTTTAACCCCCTTTTCACCCCCTTAGGAGGCGAATGTTCAAAAATCCTTTCTTAGTCGATGCCTACGTCATAACAACTATATGTATGCCAAATTTCAGCAAAATCCGTTCAGTAGTTTCGGCTGTGCTTTGATAGATGAATTAGTCAGGTTTGCATTTTATATATTTAGATTAAATTAAATGTTTCATACATAAATATAGCGAGCAATTTACGAACACTTTGGAGTATATGAAAATATATTTTTCTGAAGTGTTCGTGACTGCGAACTGCTGAGAAAGATTGATGTACCCATTACAGAGGCGAGAGATCTTTGATGTTTTTATTCAGTACTAGCGACCCGCCCCGGCTTCGCACGGGTACAATACTGATACTAATACTACAGATAACAGAATGTCTTTAAACCTCTAACAAAACGGGTGAAATTTAGTCAAAACAAACAGAAACAAATTAATATAGGTACCTACTAATACTTAATGAAATAAGTAAGTGGGTATACTTTTATCGTATGAAATACCTACACTTTTCAGAACTAACAATACAACAATCACTAAATAAATAGTTACTCAAGTATCTATCCATCATAGTTACAACGAACACAAAACAAAAAATTTACTCATAGATCTAAACTCGCACGCCTTGGCGACGACGCGACGCCCACTTCGCAACGGGCCGTGCAGCAGAAATCGTAATATTTTAATTTCGCCATAACTTCAAAACCAAACATCCAATTTTAATCATTAAAAGACCAAATATTATCTACATAAACTGTACTTAGTGATGAAATAATTTATTTTGATAAGGATTAATAACATGAGTAAAATAAACGCGTTTAAATGTAGTCCAAAAAAAAATTCAAGATTTCTAAATAAAAAAATGGTTGTTGTGCCTCACTCGACATAGATAGGTATAGTGTGTCGCGGACTTTTTTGTAGATATTTATAAGATCTACAATTAATTAGAACATTTTATGGTTCTATCTTTTATAGTTTAGGCAGCGTACGCAAAATAAGTAACTTTTCTGGTTGATTTTTTACACCTTGTGTCCGAAAAACCCAAATATCTTACGGAACCCTATTTTTTCCCAAAATAAAATTTAGCCTATGTTACTCGTGGATAATGTAGCTTTCGAATGGTGAAAGAATTTTTGAAATCGGTCCAGTACTTTTTGAGCCTATTCATTACAAACAAACAAACAAACAAACAAATAAACATACAAACAAAGTTTTCCTCTTTATAATATGGGATATATTAATTAATCGAGCGAACAAAAAATAAGTTGGCGGCTGCACGTGAGCATACTGTATTACTGAATTTGGCAGCGAATTAATATGTTGGCGACTAAATTACTAAACTGGCGAAAACACTCGATTGACAAAAAATTCAAAAGTTGGCAGATAAAAAGAGGCGAAATTTAATCCAAATTAGCACCGACATTTATAAGTTGGTGACTTAATTTCCGAGTTGGTGACCATTATACCATATAAGCAGCTATAAAACCAGATTTGGTTGATAAATTAATGGCTGCTAAAAATTCAATTTGCAGGCTACGGAAAAGCCTATTTTTTGATACTGTTGGAGAATGTTTTTCTTTGGCATGGGTGTCATTTTCTAGGTTTCTGGGGGTGCAAAATAATATGAAAATAAAATCTGTTTTGAAATTCCACAATGGCGTAAATTTTTGTTATTAATATTAATAAAGTTGTCCTTTTCCAGGTTTCTGGGGGTTCTGATTACAAAATTGTCTTCCAATTTCATTTTTCCAAAATGGAGAATATTCAATCTTCGTAAAATGAATATGAATACTAATTTAAAAGATCTTGGGGATGCTAATTAGGATTGATGATTATTATTACAGTATGTTATGTAGTTCAAGGTACCAGCTATGTATAGATTTTTTCAAAATTCAGGATTCATGAATTTTTCTGCCATTCATGAAGAAAATATGCGATTTCTAGGTTAATAAGGGAGAGGAAATTTTCATTATTTTTGCAGTAGGATGCACCGTTTCCGAGATAGAATCAATTTTATAAAAAAAAGAAGTAAATGCTGTACATTGGGATACGACGGATGTTTATAGCTATAGGAATGTTGGAAAATTCAGGATTTTCGAAATTTTTTTCTCCCATCATGAAGAAAATATGATGTTGCGGTTTTCCTTAAGGGGATGAAATTTTCATTATTTTTTCAATAGTATGCACCGTTTCCGAGATAGAATCAATTTTGTAAAAAAAAGAAGTAAATGTTGTACTATGAGATACGACGGATGTTTATAGCTATAGGAATGTTGGAAAATTCAGGATTTTCGAAATTTTTTTTCTCCCATCATGAAGAAAATATGATGTTGCGGGTTTCCTAAAGGGGATGAAATTTTCATTATTTTTTCAATAGGATGCACCGTTTCCGAGATAGAATCAATTTTGTAAAAAAAGAAGTAAATGTTGTACATTGAGATACGACGGATGTTTATAGCTATAGGAATGTTGGAAAATTCAGGATTTTCGAAAAAAAATTTCTCCCATCATGAAGAAAATATGATGTTGCGGTTTTCCTAAAGGGGATGAAATTTTCATTATTTTTTCAATAGGATGCACCGTTTCCGAGATAGAATCAATTTTATAAAAAAAGAAGTAAATGCTCTACATTGAGATACTAGGAATGTATAAAGCTATAGAAATGTTGGAAAATTCAGGATTTTCAAATTTCTTTTTCTCCCATCATGACGAAAATATGAGGTTGCGGGGTTACTAAGGAAATTTAAAATGGATGACTTTTTTGTAATCAACCCCAGAAAAGGACACCCATATTATTTTTATTAAATTAAGTATGTCCGCCATATTGGAATTTCAAAACGAATGTCATTTTCGTATCCAGCACTCCCAAAAACCTGGTAAACGACACCCATATCAATTTTACGAAAAATAAATATCCGCCATTTTTAAATTTAAAAATTAATCTACACAATAATCTACAGCCCCCTAAAACCGAGGAAAATTAAAAATTGGGAATTTTGTACGCTCCTTTATGTTTTTTTTGTGTGCGCTCGTTTTGCTGCTTGTATGGTTTTTGAGTTACCTACATGAGGGAAAATATATGTGCCTATTCTTAAATTAAATGTGTACTCACAAATTGTCGCCAAGATGGTTATTTGTTCGCTAAAATATAATCTGTCTGCCAGTTTGGAAAATTCAGTGGTATTATTTAGTCACCAGATTTGTAATTTTTTTGTTCCTTACATTCTGTCGCCAACTTGGTAATTTAGTATTCAATATTGGGTATTTTCACATCCAAAATTTAATTGTTTTGTCGCAAGTTTAAATACATGCCTTATAATATTAGTATAGATAAAGTATCTACTTACGTACCTACATAGTGTATCATGAGTTTTAAATACATATTATACGTACTGCAAAGTAGTCTAATTTGTAGGTTCCGTAACTGTAAACGCGTAATATGTTTTTTTTTTTTTTTTTAAATTACTTTAATAGTTACTGTCCGATTTGGTTCAAAATAATTTTCCTAAGCAGTTTTTAGCATGATCTATCAGACTAGAAAATTGCAAATTTTTATATCTCATAGTTTAGAAATGCCAGAGGGGGGCCAACTTATAAATCACTTTGAATATCTTCAAATTATGTCTGTCGATTACTCAAAAATGGTTCACTTTATAAAACAAAGAACGTCAAAAAATTTTTTTCATCCCCACTTCACATGTATGGAGAGCCACCACTAGAATATAAAATTATTATTTTATGATGCCAAATCCGAGATCTATACACCATCTATGACTATACCAAATTTCATCAATTTATGTTTTTAATTAATTACCGACGCTAGAAGCGCAGACAGACAGACAGACAGACAGTCGGACAGAGCGAAACTACCCTTATCCTCAAACATTGGAACCCTAAAAATTTATTTTAGGTCAGAGCCATAAGTAGGTAGAGTGTAGACTTTATTTTAAACTTCATAATATAATACACTATATCTTGCATTTCTTGATAAAGCAAAGTTAAAATCTTTATGGTACAATAGAACTGAGAAGTAAGTAAAAAACATCATTATGATTCATTTCTTTATTAAAACACCCTCCAAATCATCATCGTTATCAATACATACACTCAAAATACGTCATTACAACGCATGATACATATTTACATGTTTTACATATTTACAACATTGTTCACTACGACACTATTGAACAATATCATAAAACTCTGCTGACTTCAAATTATCACTAATACAAAAAATCAACCAAATAAATTGACTATGGCTCTTTGACTAGATCGTTTCAAATTGCTACTACTTATCACATTGCATCTGCAGTTAAGGATTGTAATGGTATTGAAAGCTAAATATTAGTCGCGGATTCCCCGTATACAATGCTCCTATATTTACAGTACTTATCACAAAAGTTCATCCCTTAAACGTAGATAACCGTCATTCGTTACGACACCAGAAAAACATTTACACTTATCTTAATACTAATTGATCTAATTTAAAATACACCGCTCTATATATTAGAAACTCGACAACGTCATATTGCTAGTTCATATCATGGACACTTGGCACTTATTTCACCTGGTTTGTAAACACTTGTAGCGTCAAATTCTATAGAGCTATGCGGTCTGGCCACATACAAAAGCGACGAGTATGCAACCAGACGGCTATTAAAGTCCATTGTCAATTTAAGCTCACGTTTAGAATTAGAACAGTTGTGACCATTAGAAAAGATGGTTGTTCGTTTTGGCGAGAGTCCCGAGGTGGTCGGACAGGAGGTAGTTGGGGGGCGCTACGCCCAGCAGTGGGAAGCCGGACGGCTGCCGCAGCAGGCCGCAGCCGCCGGCCCACTTGTTGCCCACGCCCACGCCGCTCGCCGCCTCGGACCCCACGGAGTTCAGCTCCTCGCATAACTTGTTAGCTGCAATAAAAAAATCTCTTATAAGCGCACTACTCAACAAACTCAATAACGGCGGGTACCCAATAGTCTCTTGGTACACGATCCGATCCCTCAGCTTTACCTATGGTTGAATTGTTATTTCTTAAAAGTATTTTAATTTCATGGCTTTTTCAATACATAAGAAAACTGGCTGAGCTTTTTTTGATTTTGATTTGATATCAATATCGTAAAGGATAATAATCATAAATAGCATTCCGAAACTTGAAACTAATGCACTAAGCGCAAGCTGATTCCGTATTCAAATTGCAACGCGGATATGAAATAATCGCGCTAACGCAATTAAGCGCTAATCACTAATCCTTGCTCGCTCGCTCGCTTGTTTATTCAGCCCTGAGCGACAATCGCGCAATTACAGCAAATGAGCCGCGCCAAAATCTCGCGCCGCCCGCCTGCTAATGTGATTAGTTTACCGCAAGTGTCAGACCAGGACCTATGTTATTAGGCTAGATTAGGATGCCTTTAATAATCTGATCTGTTACTTGTACGAATGGGTTTTTATCTTTGATAGGTATGAGGACTTTTTTTCAAGAGAAAAAGAACTGTCTTTCTTTGTTGATTTTTACAGCTTATATTATTATTGTTTAAATTTGTTGTACCCGATTTATCGTATTATTTAAGTGTAAAATGATATCCAAGAAGCATAAGAATATTATATTGTGCAAAAGTTTAAAAACTGAAACTCATACTTGACCTAAATATAAACGGCTTAACCAATTTAGATGACCCTTCAGAAACGTAACGTAAGGACGTTATTGAAACGTCTCCTAAAGAATTTCTCAAACGCTGATATACTATTTAGTTATTTATATTTCGTTGTGGGAGTTCGCAAAATAATCGCACATTTGTTTCAAAGCTTATTCTTTTGTGAACAATGTAATGTGACAAACATTAAAGTTTTTAAAGTTATGCCACGAATATTTGCTACGTTTCGTAGTTCTAATGTAGCGCATAAGACACTACCACAACACTTAGGTTACGCTTATTATTTACCATTTTTATGTAATTAGATAATTTTTAATGTTTTCAGCGAAAAACATTGTAAAATTTTAATGTTTTCAGTGAAAAACTTAAGTATTCGTAAATAAATATAATATTAACTAAATTTAATAACTGCAAACATAAATGTATATCAAAATGATCATAAAACGTACGAATTGTTACTTAATACTAAATATAGAAAGAGTGCTGCAGACAGGTATAAGATTCTAATTTTAAATACTAATTTGAAGACGTATTGAAATATTGTTGAAATCAGCCTTGTTATGTTCTCCCACGCGGCGGGGGCATGGCGCTGAAATAGCGGCACTCACGGCGTCTCACCAGCTCACTGGCTCACTAACTCATTGCTCACCGCTCACGGTATGAGTGACTCACGCGATTATAATATCATAACCATCGATTCACGAACTCACACTTATTTTAGGAACTCTAAAAATAATTTTATTGCATTCTCGCACTATAGCACAAAATAACATTTTATTACTTTACAATAGAAAACTATAAATTAAACGAACATTATTTTTTGTAGCACCTTGTTTGCAATACCAAATAAAACGTACAAAATAAACAGGTTTTTAAATAGCGAGCAAAAAATTAACCAAGAAAATTAATGATCTTATTACGTGATCCTTGAATAGCAATTAGTAATACCTGGGTAACCGAACTTTACTCGGAGTTCTGATAAATAAAAAAAAAAGCTTATGTAAAGACGTTTAGGCAAAAAAATTATTGTCATACTCAAAGTAAAAAATCATCTGATATATGGGTGACTCTCCGCAAAACGCAATATCCCTATAATTTTTTT
The DNA here is from genome assembly GCA_905404095.1 of Glaucopsyche alexis. Classification (NCBI taxonomy): domain Eukaryota; kingdom Metazoa; phylum Arthropoda; class Insecta; order Lepidoptera; family Lycaenidae; genus Glaucopsyche; species Glaucopsyche alexis. The sequence continues at coordinate 13,059,716 of FR990049.1, forward strand.
ATTTATATAATTTTTTTTCTTTCTTGTACAACAATTATTTTTCTGCTTAAGGCGCTGTGAGTAGTCAACTATGAAGTATTCGAGGGGGTGAAGGAGATGAGTGGGGGACGTGCCGCCCCCGCTACTGCGGGGGACTTCATGCGAAATACGTCAAAGTGATGTGTCTATAATGTATAAAAGCGTAATTTCGATAAAATTGTAATGTGATTCATAGCCTAGCGGAATCTTGCCCGCCTAAAGCAAAGCGTAGCGTCTAGGTTCAAATCTCATTACAATTTAATATATTTCAAAATGTCTATTTTCTGTCTAGGTCGATTATAAAAAGTCTAATTCCTAATTTTGTGCCAAATTTAGCCATTGCGATTCGAGAAAGTTAAGTTTTTTAGTAAGTAGTTAAAGGGTAAAAAAAAATCTAAAAAAAAGCTCAAGTAAGTCAATGAACTACTAAACGGCTGTACCGATATTAAGTAATGAAAAATTTTGTGTGTCTTCAGGTTGATTCGAGAATGGTTTAGATTTGCAATCGGACCTGGTAGGTGGCGCTGCTGTCAGTAGTCAGTACGTCAACAAATTTAATTCTAAGGCGGTACGAAGTTTGCCGAAATAGCTAGTATTATTATAATATGCAGTCGAAGTACTGCGGAGTGCGGAATACGCACACTACAACATGTAACACATTACACAGTACACTTTATGACATCACACACATTGACGTTTCTTCCTAGGACGACATTTCAAAATTTTATATATTTCGCATTTTTCAGCGGTTACAAAATATAAACTTGCTTTTGCCTGCAACTTCGTTCGCGTAGCACAAAGCTAAATTTTATCGACTGATTTTATACAATACATAAATACACAATAAAATTCAATATCAAATATTCCCATTCTACATACATGAAACTTCGGCTATCTGACAGCAAAAAAAAAAATTCAAATACCTAGTTTCTGACATTTGTGGTTTAACCAAATAGTCTCTTCGGCTACATCATATTAATTGTAAATATTGTTTTATTTCATCTATTACTAATATAATACAGAGAGAAGGTTTATTTGTTTGTATGTATGTTTGTTTGCATTGAATAGGCTCCGAAACTACTGGAATGATTTTGATGAAATTTAGGACAGATATAGAATAGACAACAGGGAAGCACATAGGCATACTTTTTATTGCCGAAAAATGTACGGTTCCATCGAGATTTCCTTTTGCGCGCATGAAGTCGTGGGCAACACCTAGTCTAAATATATAAAAGGCAAACCTGACTGACTCATCTATCAAAGCACAACCGAAACTACTGAACAGATTTTGCTAAAATTTGGCACAGATAGTTGTAATGACGTAGGCATCCGCTAAGAAAGGATTTTTGAAAATTCGCCCCCTACGGGTGTAACAAAGGGGTAAAAATTTTGTATGGAAACCGAACTTTACGCGGATGAAGTCGCGGGCAAAAGCTAGTAAAAAATAAACGTAGATTACTGAATAAGTACATGTTCCTAATATCTGCTCATGGTGATTAGAATTAGAATTGATTATAATAATTGATAAATTATATGTATACAAACCAACAGAATAATATTTAGGTATATATATATTTACTTATTCTGTTGTCAATCAATGTTGTCAATTTTGAATCAAATATGTTTTTTCTTTCGTCGTGTAATAAATTATATCAATAATTTCGATTATTTTACGTCAGTCTGACTGGCAGCTCGGTTTGCGTACCGACGTTTGATTTTTGGTGGTGAGTTCAAATCCCGGTAAGATAAATATTATTATTTTTGTGATTCTTATAATGTCTTTGTTTTTCTTTAATATTTTTTTATTTATTTTTTATTAATTTTTATCGTTGTACTAAAACTACGACCAAAGCTCGGTCTCCCTAGTATCTACTTATAAAGAGTTTTTGTACCTCCATCTTAAAACTTTGGACTAAAAATTTGGACATTCATCGAATACAATCTTTTCATATTTTATATAATATAATCTACCCTCATATTAACAAAAACTTAAAGTAACTAATAATAAAATAAGTACATAATTAACCATATACTTTTATTACTGGGAAAACAAGCATCGCTCGGAGTTTTATAGTGCGACAAAAAAAAAGAAAAAAAATCGTCTGACCGGGATTCGAACCCGAGACCAATTGGTCTCAACAACGCAAAAAGCCAAAGGGCTACCAAGCGTCTTACGTCAGTTAGCGAAATTACGTATATGTTATAAGTATTACACGACGAAAGAAAAACTAATATTTACCACCGACTTGACCTTTATGCAGACGACATAAAGGTCCATTCGGGGGTAAAATAAATTTGAACGGACTTTCAACAATAAATTCGAATAATTTTTGAGCAGAAAAGAGGGGAAAAATTTGACATACGTCTCATTAGCAAGAGGCCTAAGCCGGTACTGTCTTATTCAATAGATATGAAAGAGAAGGAATGACAGGTCGCCATTTCGCGATGTTTCATTCGACTCGTACGAATTATTTATCATTGAAATAAATTAATACTAACAAATATCAGATTCTATACGAAAAATCAAAACAACAATTCCCTTCCTTTTATTATGTTTTACGAAACTGCAAATAATTTTATCATTTCTGTTCACAAATAATACAGTTACAACTCCAAGAATTTCTATTTTAATGGTTACTTTATGATTTTTTTTTATCGAGAAATTTTTCAGATAACGTGTTTTGAAAACAAAGGTCCCCTAGCAAATATGATCAAAATTAACATATATTTTTTTGTTGCACTAAAATGTATCTATTCGTCTCAAAATTTTTTTGAAAGAAGCGTGTTTCTAGGGTAAGAGCGCCTTAAACGTCTTTACGTTAGCAATATATCATATGTACCGAACCTTATATATACACGATTGTCGCATTTAAAATTATAAGATAAAACCTGCACATAGGAAGTTTCATTTTTTATAACTTCTGAAAATAATCTTAGCAATTCAAAACAATTTTTGAGTTCGAATCGGCGCATGTATACTGTTTACAATTCCACCTCATTAGGTATATACTAAATGGTCCATTTAACGCGTAGGCATTTTATGATAATATCTGAATTGATACAAAGTATATTACATGTAATATTATATAATTATATAATATTATACGTAATATGAAATACCCGAAATGACCTTTTAAGCCTATGCAAGATGTCGGTTAGAACGTAGTCAAGCCGATAAAGGAAGGTCCCGCAACTATATTATTCTACTAGATGTAGGTACACAGCAACCGCCTGTAACTACCAATTAAAAAACTAGATGAGGCTTGCGACTTTATATATTCAAAAGTATAAAAAAGTAGCCTATATACTTTCCCGCGGTCTAATTTACTAGCATACAAACAAATTTTACACTTTATAATATCTATTAGTAGGTACGTAATAAACAGAAGTATAAATGAAATAATCCACCAATTTACCTGCAGAGGTGATCGGCTTGAGGTCCGGCGGAGACAGATGCGGTAGCGAGTGGTGGGTCTGTGTCCCGGGGGGGACAGGATGCGGGGACACGGCGGGGGAGCCCGGCTTGTCCCGCTTGCCCTCCGCCTTCACCGGCGCCTCGCCTGCCTTCTGCTGCGCCAACCGTTCCTGTTTCCGAAACTTCGCCCTTCGGTTTTGAAACCATACCTGAAATTTTGCATAAAATATACCTAATTATTGGATTTTTTTTAATGCAATGAATCAGGAAACGAGCAGACGGATCGCCTGATGGTAAGCGATTACCGCCGTCCATGGATACTCGCAACACCAGAGGAGTTACACTTGTAACTCATCTGGTGTTGCGACTTTCCTGGTCCTTAAAATCCCTAAACCCCCTATGGGCCTCCGGTAACCTCACTCACTCGGCGAAATACAACTTTTCTGTGAGTTCGTGGTATTTATCCGGTCGAGCCAGTCCATTCATGCCGAAGGGTGTCTCTCCCACAGTTAAATAAAGATAAATAAAGTTTTATTGTAAATTAATAAAGTTAATTTATACTAGAGATGTCACGAATATTCGGCAACTATTCGGTATTCGGCCTATTCGGCCACTTTTTTTGCTATTCGGTATTCGGACGAATACCGAATACCAAATCAAGTAAAAAAGACACGTTATATTACTCAAAATTATATATTTATTTCCAAATTACAACACTTTAGTAATTAAAATTGATCAGTGGTAAGTTGTGATGGATAAAAACAAGCTTTTCAGCATTTTTTGGTAGCAAACGATTACGCTTTTCATCTTAAATGTTACCAGCCTCAGAAAATAACCTCTCACTATTCACGCTAGTCGTCGCCTGCTGCGCCAACACAACGAGGAAAACAGGTTGAAACAGGAAAACTTGTCTTAATCCAGCTAACGCGCTATGTATTTCGTGCCAAATATTCGGCGGCCGAATATTCGGCGCTTCGGCCGACAGCGTTGCCGAATATTCGGTATTCGGTATTCGGCCAATTCACTATTCGTGGTATCTCTAATTTATACTAGTTAGAAAAGAAATTATTTTACAATATTCATAATATGAAATTTGAGTTGCAACGATAATATCATAATTATAAATGTTGGTTTAATACTCTGTTATAAATATGTAGTTACTTTATAATTACTATGGTTTTAAAGGGTTTATCTAGTAAAATGATCACAAATTAAATATATTTTTAACGTGTTGATGAACGATATTGCTGGACATAGGCCACTCGCAATGACAAAACCGTCAACACCTCATTTGAAATCTTTGAAATACACATCAATTTGTTTTATTGGATATCTCATAATATTATGAAGACAAGTTAAAAATAAAACATAGGCGTTTATTCACTTTTATTCTTATAATTAAAAATGCGAAAGTAACTCCGTCTGTCTGTTATCTACGTCATCATGCCTAAGCCACTGAACTGATTTTCATAAATTTTGGTACAGAATGGACCACGGTATAGAATGGACCACGGAGGGGAGGGGATTGTAGGATACTTTTTGTGTCGCAACATGGACGTTCACCAAGCGATATACGACTTTCTAAGGGAACGAAGTTGTAGGTAACGTGTCTAATATTAAACAATATTGAATTTATATACAGTAAAGTAAAAACATAGAGAGTCGAAACTCCAATCCCAAACTAACAATACAAAGCCCTATGTAAGCTGTAGGCGTAATATTTAGGTTCGGTGGGCGGCCGTCAACTAAATGGGTGTTTAGACAATAACACATAAACACGCCCAAAAGGTAGTGTATTAATTAATACATACCTACATAATTATAGTTTAACATTCTCTTTCATCGTTTCTAATTCAAATTATATATCTACAATCTACATTTATTACGAAGAGATTAAAGTAAGTTGTTTTTAAAGAAAACTAAGTAGGTACCTATAATATAATCTAACGCAAAAAATATATTTTTAGTATCTGTAGCGAAAACTATATGCCAGCTAGTTGGTAAAATAAAAGGAGATTGAAACAATATCGATGATCTGTATATGAAAACTACGTTTGAAGCTATTCCAGTAATTTACTATGCGGTTTTTATAAACTCAGTCTACTATCTGAGTTTATATTGCCGGATACTTAACCTACTTTAATCTATCGTTAAATTCTCAGTAATATTTTACACATCGGTAGGTACATAAATTTTCAATAGCATTAATTCTTCATATAATTTTTTAGTTTGTTTTGGCAAACGTTAAAATTATTACTTGTCATCGTATTGATTTATGTTTGGTCATTAGTATCTGCTTTTGAGTTCGTACCATCATCAATCTATGTCTAGTATGTTGGTAGCCTAATAATGGGTACCTTTTCAGTGAAATTAATAATTTATAGATTGCGTCATTACTAATATATTATAATTAAAAGTAATAGAGAAGATGCATAATTTTTTATTGGCTTTTCGAAAAGTACATAATAAGCCAGGAAATATTGTCATTCAATGGCATAATATCTACGATCAACCGTTGTCGAAATGGAAAAAAGTTAAATTTTTTGGAGTGTATTCATAGATATATAATTAGAGATGTGATAAACGGCTTAAAATCAAAAGTTAACTTATCCGTTATTTAATATTCAAAAGCAACTTATGTTAACTGCTTAGCTGCTTATCTGCTTATCTACTTATTGCCATTTATAATGTTTTTTGCACTTATTTGCGATCTATTATATTTGAGATAACGTTAATATAATAATTTCAAACTTTTTAATAAAACTGACAAAACTAACCAGAAGTTTTTACAACTTTAGGTTCAGGGGCAATTTCAAAACATATAATAGCTAAAATTTACCGCTTACATTTTTTAAAAACAAAAAATCTTTACAAACTTGTTGGATCCTCTTCTAGATTATCTCTTTGTCAGATTATTTTTATATACGTTTCTATCTCATAAAAATAAAATTTTAAGAATGCGAAATTATCAGGAATTATAGTTATTTAAAATGATGATATTTATGTATTTTACTCGCTACTTTTGTTTCTTACTTACATAATCTATGAGAAGAACCTTTTATCTTTAATATGCTAATAGGTTGGGGAAAAAGTCTTTTCGCATTATAGTATGTATGAACTTGTCATAAAATATCTTGGGCTATACCAATTGTATCTGGCTGATTTTGGTATCATTAAAAAGTTTTAATTTTACAGAAGACAATTCCAAATTCAAATTAGGTAAATTTGAGATTTTCATTTGTTTTTCTTATTGTTAAAATGAGTGATTCTTATGAAGAATTTCGATACATTTTAAAATTTTATTACAAAAAAGGTAAAAATGCAACACAAGCCGCGAAAAAAATTTGTGATGTTTATGGACCTAATGCAGTATCTGTGAGAGTAGCGCAAATTTGGTTTAAGCGTTTTCAATCCGGAAATTTTGATATCAAAGATGCACGTCACTCTGGTCGCCCTGTTACGGACAAAATTGTTGCCATTTTTGAAAAAGTGGAGCAAGATCGGCATATTAGTAGTTACGATGTAGCTGAAGAATCCCCAGATTGACCACAAAACGGTTTTGGCGCATTTGAAAAAAGCTGGGTACACAAAAAAGCTCGATATTTGGGTGCCTCATGAGCTCACTGAAAGAAACCTAATGAACCGTGTACTCATTTGTGATTCTTTATTACGACGTAATGAAACCGAACCATTTTTGAAGAAGCTGATAACTGGTGATGAAAAGTGGATCACGTACGACAAGAACGTGCGAAAAAGATCGTGGTCAAAGGCCGGTCAGGCTTCACAGACTGTGGCGAAACCCGGGTTAACTCGCAACAAGGTGATGCTGTGTGTGTGGTGGGATTGGAAGGGCATTATTCATTATGAGCTGTTACCGCCAGGCAGGACCATCAATTCTGAACTGTACTGCGAACAACTGATGAGATTAAAGCAAGAAGTTGAGAGAAAGCGGCCGGAATTAATCAACAGAAGGGGTGTGGTTTTTCACCATGATAACGCTAGACCTCACACATCTTTAGCCACTCAGAAAAAAATTCGGGAGTTTGGCTGGGAGGTGTTTAATGCATCCTCCGTATAGTCCTGACCTTGCACCTTCAGATTTCCACCTATTTCGGTCGCTGCAGAATTCCTTAGGCAGTGTCAGGTTGACATCACAAGAGGACTGCCAAAACAACATTGTCGCAGTTTTTTCATCAGAAGCCCCAAAAATTTTATAGCAATGGGATCATGTACCTACCAACAAGATGGCAAAAAGTTATCGAACAAAATGGCACCTATATACTTTAGTCACTTGTAAATAAACTTTATAAAAAAACCTTTTGAATTTTTATATAAAATGCGAAGAAACTTTTCCCCCAACCTAATATTTAAATTTTTAACTAAATTAGTTCGACGAATTTTATATGAATTTTTAAAACTACTAAATAAATCGAGGCGCACGAGCGTTTACAAATACTGTTGTACAATCTGACAAAGAGATAATCTAGAAGAGGATCCAACAAGTTTGTAAAGATTTTTTGTTTTTAAAAAATGTAAGCGGTTTTAGCTATTATATGTTTTGAAATTGCCCCTGAACCTAAAGTTGTAAAAACTTCTGGTTAGTTTTGTCAGTTTTATTCAAAAGTTTGAAATTATTTTAAAATAAATGATAAGTGAAAAATTAGAATACAATATTTTCTAGTGTTTTTTTACATGTAAAAATCAGAATAACCAGTTTTTGTTAGATATAGACGCATTTGAAAAGTAGCGTTTTTCGTGAAATCTGAGTCGCGCGCCGATCAATGCTCTTAAGGCAGAATACTTAAATTGACATATTATTTATTCTATATCAAAGGCTTTTATAATTATACTAGTGAAGAAAAGTAAGATACAGCCATAACGATTAGGTACTAAGCTCGTGTAAAGCTATGCTGGCATAGCTAGTATTTCTATTCAGGAAAATATAATAAGAAGTAATGATCTTGGCCAACAAACATACCGAAAGCGGAGAGAATACGAACTGGCATGACAAACAAAGTTAGCTTTTGACTCGGCTAATGGGAACGCATCCCGTGCATCCAAAATTTTAATGCAAACCGTTTTATATTCGTTCGAACGCGAAAATCCGAATTGATCGTAATTCGATTTGGGCTCGGAGATAATTGCAACTGCCACGGCGCTGATTGGCAAAAAACTCTGGGCAACTCCGCGCGCCGACAATCATACGCACAATGTTTGCGCCCGCCTGATGATGTTTGCCCGCCATGTTTTCACAGTCCCGTTACAATTTTAACCCTTTTAATGAACCTCTTACTTCATATTATTATGTAACACAGAATTAATTCGTTGTCGTGTCCAATATTTACTCGTTGAGTTTTTATTATATTATTTTTGTTTCCAACGTGTGAAAAGATTATTATTTTACCAATAATTTGTAGGTCGAACGTTTTATTTGCAAAAATAGTTAGGTTAGTATACATGATCCGCTCTTTTGTTTTTTAACTTTAATTTCCATAATTATATCCTATTTGAAAAAAAATGGCACTTAAATACGTGGAACTTATCTGGCTACAAGAATATGTGTTAACCAAAAGAATACCAGTTAACAACATACTAATTTATCCCGTTAATAGACCCCGTTTATTTGCACGGTTATATTTAAATACAAAGAATTGCAATATTTTCAAATCGTAGATAGAGCTTAAGCAACGTACCCTATGCAAACATTAATAATGAAAGTAGATTTATCAATACTTTAAAGTTGAACTACAACGTCAAAGTAATTAGTATACTACACGCTTTAAGACAAAAGACAAAAGTACAATTTGAATTTAGTGATTACGAGAGAACATTACGAGGTGTAATTTAGGTATAATAATTATAAGATACTAGCTGACCCCGACAGACGTTGTTCTGTCATAAATATGAACTGGAATGAATAAATGACTACCTAACCTACTCCTACACCTACTCCTTAAAAAAAGGTCCAATACCCTTCTCTGGCTCATGCACAACTTTGCTAAAAATCATCACATGCTTTAATCGAAGCACGTCCAAAATAAAATAACCGCACGAATGACATAACAACATGCTTGTACTGTCAACACTGAAAAAAGTTTCAATTTGACAGCAAAATCCCCATTATCAAAATGATCCGCCATTTATTGAATTCATTTGTTACAAAAAATGTGATAAATGAAGAACCGCTCAACCGATTTTGTGCAAACTTCACATAAACCATCTACTAAATAATCCGAACAAAGCTTAAACATTTGGTTTGGATAGGTGAGCCCGTTCTCGAGTTATAAAATTACAACGAAAAGTGGCATTGATTTTTATATATATAGAAGAAGATATACCAAGTCTTTGACGTGGCTCGAAAATTATGGTTTTGTACGTAAATCATGAATATTGTAAACAACAATTTCCTTACTGTCATAGACACATGTCAACGTGTATAATCATGGATCACTAATTGCGGATCTCAGCCAAATGTTACGGTATTTTTACAATATAATGACCAAACGGTGCCACACTGAATTGGCAGTGATGAGACGATCAGTCCTAAGGCTCCACAAGTATGTTTTTCCTTCATGTAAATGCTGTTGGTGATTTACTCTAAAGTCACACATTATACACCCAAATTTTAGCGAAATATTGATTTCTATTACACCTATCTATATGGTCGGTATATGCATATATTTCAAAAATTTTAATTAGTTCAGAACATACCTTATAAAAACTTAGGCCTTTGCATCCGTTAATGGATGATTTATACAGTATTCTCCGAGTGAAGTAACCACTCTTGAAATACTGTAGTGCCTGGGACAGTTGGTTTTTAAATGTCGTATGGTTGCCCAAGCACATACGGCATTCTCACAACATAGTCAGCCTAGTCCAGAGGAATGAACTAGTCAATACGTCTGGGGCCAACTATATGCGGGTTTCCTCACGATGTTTTCCTTCACCAATATAGGCTATCATATATATAGGAGATTATCCTCCAAATATCAGATTTTAGCGCAACTTTGACCGTAAATAAAATTCAAACAAAGAATGAAGATAAAACAGCAAGTACATACGGAAATAGTTTAATTATTCAGCAATTGAGATAGCTTTACTTAAGACAAAAATATTATAATTATATCTTTTTCATGAAACACCAACAACTGTGTCGATTTGCGTAATTTGAGGACGCCTTTTCTGAAAAACTTTACAAAGCATCATAAAATATGTAATGCACTGTAGCTTCTCTTATAAGTATAGAATATAGATTACTATTTTATCGGTAAATCCTTTTTTCCCCGATGTTAGGTGAAATAACAAGCATTTTCCCCGCGCGCCACACTGAGTTTGAGACGTGACTAGCGCCCTCCGTTTATAAAATATGCTGTTTAAAGCGGCCGACATTTCTTTAGAAACGTTTGGTGCAAAAATCCACACAGTAACCAAATAAAATAAATTTATAGATCCATGCATGCCGAAGACGTAAAAAAATTGAGCAGACTTTTTATGCTAATATATATTTTTATGTTGCTAGATTTTTTTTGTCGATTTAAACAAACTAAATCATCAAATAAGCTACTTATTAGCAGAAAAATGATCCTGAACACGACCTCTTTTTGTAAACTTATGGTGAAGAAATTATGGAAATTATTTTTGTTATAGGTTCGAAAAGTCATAGTTTTTTATCATATTTTTAAACGAATTTTAGATACACAAGTTCTCTTTGTTCTTTGATTGGATTGGATTTGATTTCATTTTCTCGCAAAAACAACTAAAAATAGCTAAAAATTAAAAATTTGTAAACGCGTAATTAATAAGAAGACATTATAAAGTTACGTGATTATTACGGATACGTGACATGGCGCTGCATTTTTGTATAGCTATTCAAAATTAAACTTTATTCATTACATAAGAAGATACACCTATCATAAGAAGAACTCTATAATCTCATAATAAGAACTCTTACAAGAGTTCGAATGTCAGTTCGAATGCACATGACTGATGTCATATGAAACGTGTATTTTTCTGTTTACTGAATAAAGTCCAATTTTGAATAGCTATCTTAAAAATGTATCGTCGCGGTATGAACTGACCCTTAGAGATATTTAGCACCGCCCACCCGTAAGCTTGCCTTGGCAGTGGCGACGAGACAACGAACTTTACTTCTCTAGAATAATTCGAAATGTTTTATTATACGCGTTACCGGTTCATCACATCTTTGGCTGTTATTGCGATCGTTTTTCATGTTATTTTTGACCTTTTACTATATTTAAACTCGTCTGTTTTGCACGCGTAACGTAATACCTACGCAAATTACATAAAGCTATCTCATTTCGTTATGAGTCGTGATTAATAATAATCATTACCCGCGGTTCAAATTTAAATCTCAATCAAATAATTTTTAAACTTTCTTCTTCAAATTATTAGTCACAAGTAAATTTAAATTATATACTGAAATGACAACCTATTTACAAAAAATAATTATGCAAAATACTTTGTTTACTCATAATATTGTGTTAAATGAATTAATGCCAATAGCTTTAACTAATCATCTGGTAACAATTTTTATTTTATTTTCAGTAGGATATATTGGCAAGAGTTCTTATGATCGTAATACACACAGACGTGAACTAATTTCAACATAATTTCTTTCAATTATTGACCAGTCTATAGCGTTTATCTATATGTCGAGATCGTAACTAGTTTTAACAACAAAAACAAACAATCAACTGTTTTTCTTTTGTTTCAGCAAAACATCATAAATTGCATCCCTTTTCAAAAAGCAATTTTGTGTCAGCCCTATTCCAGCAGCACATGAACACAAATCATGAGAGCATCAATGCGGCGCAGCAGATGCAGCGACCTCGTCCGTTAAATAAATTATAATTACTCAGATAAGTAATTAGTGCTAATGTGCCACTACCGGTGAAACTATCCAAATAAACAACGCCTTGAATGTCCTACGTAAGAAACATCAATGAAACATGTTATGAGATTATTTTGTGTGAAATAAAGCATTTATTATGGCTTTTTAAATAATATTATTACTAGTATAATGCCCAGTTTCACAATCTACTGAAGTGTCAGATTATTTACATGTTTGGTCTCTGTCGCTCGATATGAAGTAGGTAAGCAGAAACAAAACTTTCAAATAAAACTATCACATAAGGTTAAGAAACAGACAATAAAAATATGACGAATACCTACAATCTGTAGCGAGTATGCAATATCTACCTATCATTCAAAATTACTGTAAATCACAAGTCAAGCCTTTCATTAAATTCTGGCTTTACATTCTTAATCTTAAATAAATAATTTATCAATTATGTATTAACATTTAATCCCAAATTATTTTTCGTGGACCTATACTAGCTATTGGAAAATGGCACCTTTATATTATTTGGTGCCAATATACTTATGCCAATATATTTGGTACCTACCCACTACTTTTGACTAATTCGCAAATGACTATAGTATATTTAATTGTGGAAGATAGTACGAGTATATAATATATGGCATGACATCGTGGCTGCGCTTGCTGGACAAGTATCAAATGTGTATACCGATTATAACTACATCTGAAATCTCATTAAATTAATGTTTTATAACTTCCGTCTGTCTGTGCTGAGCTATTTTGAATTTTACATCTGTTTTGAAATTTTATTTGGCAACTATTTTAGGTTAGGTAGTATTTAGTAATAAAATATGACGCATCGACGTGACATCATTTATTACGTTTTCATTTGAACAAAGGGCTTTTCCGATTCTAAAATCTAAGGCAGAAAAATGTCTTCCAATATACTCAATTAAAAGTACCTATTGGAAACTTCAAAGTTCAAACATTCGAGTTGGTACAAGATTTTCATCAATGTTCCCTAAAAGAAAATCAGTGCCTTCGAGTGGAAAGGTCGCGCGTACGTGACCGGGTTAGGCTAACGGGCTAACGAACAGAACTCGGCTGATTGGAGCTCGCTGCGATCGCCCCAAGCGATCTTCCGCATTATTTCCGAATAAAAAAAATCAAAGCTCGTATGCGGCACCGCAAACAAACAAATAATGCGGCACAGTCGCCAATACAAATGAGCAGCGATACGAAGTCGCGTGGGCCCGACGTAAATAACCGATGTTTGTGGAAATTCGTTTCGATGTTTACCGAAATGTTCTAATGTAAATGTTGCGTCATATTTTATTTATATAAATTTTTTCGAAGCGCCATCACGTCTTATTTGGCAATAAGCTAACAAACAAAAAACTTATTTATCCAAAATAAAATATAAGGGATACCTTTTGATACGGTACGTACCTAAAAGCGTGTAAAGAAGATAACAATGTTTGTGGCAGATTTCTATACATAAGATCTTAAAGAGTATCATTAAGAACAGTCGGTTTTTTCGGTCGAATCCATACGATGATCCTTATAAGGTCGAAAATAAACGTAAATCTTTAGTGTTAATAAATGTAAAACAAAAGAAAATATTGACAATACCTATTAATTGATAAACAATATTCAAACTATTGTCAATCAATAACGGGGCACAGTCGGGGCACACTGGGGCATAGTGGGGCACGGGGCAATTAAATGCAGGGAGCAGGGAGTCCGACAGTGCACTTCGCAAATGAACCGAATTGCAGAGGCCAGGGGGCGCTCGACACAGCAAATGTAATTAAACAAGAGATGCACTCCCAGATGTAACTCCAATCAGACGTCGCAATATATTTTGTGCCTATTTGCCCCAAATCTCTATACAATGATTAGAAACTGTTAAGTGGCGGACGCTATTATCGTAACTTGAATATCTGGTGATGGCCCCATTTTTTTTCTTATCGTATAAAGCATAAGAAAATTATTTATTATCTTGTTTGGAGAAAATCATAATTACAACGTCAAGACTTATTGAAACCATCAAAATAATAATTGAAATATAATGCAACAACTAAGCCAATAATATTATTAATGTTTTATTTATTATAAAAAGCCTTTAGTACCTACTCCACTGTTGTTAGGTAAGAGTTGTATAATATTTGGTAATATTATTATTTCTAATAACAGGGTTATATCTATACTAAGAAGTTTGTTTGTTTGTTTAAACGCGCTAATCTCAGGAACTACTGGTACGAATTGAAAAATTATTTTTGTGTTGAATAGTCCACTTATCGAGGAAGGCTTTAGGCTATATAACATCATGATAAGTTCAATACGAGCGGAGTACCAATCAAGAATGGTTCAAAATTGGGTTTTACTTTTCTTTTGAGAGCCTTCGCTGCGTACGCATATAATGTATGACAGAACGTACGTAATGATGTATGAAAGAATTGTTCCCCTTTAAAAGTTTTACAAAAAAGTCCGTGACAGTATATGTCTATCTTTTAAGGTTGGCTCCAAAGGTTGGCTCACTATAACCTTTTTATGGTAACCAAATTTGTTCTAAAAGGAAGCATTATTTGTGAAGGTGTTTTCGTAAAGATGATATCCTTATCCAAGTTGATACGTTATTCATTACAAGCCAATTACAAGCATTTAATCTAGAAGAAATTTGCCGTTTACATCATTTGATTTCAATGAGTATTTTAGAAGATATCGCAGTAATAAAATAATAATGAACGGCGCGCGGCGCGAGCGGGCAGTCGTGAGGTGGAAGCGCTTCTTCTTCTACGTTAATGAAGTCGCGGGTATATTTTAGCGATATCCCAAAGTAACTGTTCCACGCAGACGAAGTCGCGGTCAAAAGCTAGTATTTTAATACAATGGGACCGAGAAATACCTGCAACCGAATTAATATGATTTGTTTACAACTTGCTACAAACTACGTAGGTAGGTATTACAACAAGAATAGTAAGTTGCAATAGGCACTGTTGTTGCAGTAACGAAAATAGCTTCACATTCGGCAAACATTTTCGTAAGACCAATACTGTTTATATTTTGGTTTGCTCGGTCTAACGCCACACATGGGACACTTTATTTTTCGGCAAATAGTGGCAAGCAATAATGGTTGAGTATTAAAATAAACAAGACGCCATGTGGCGACAGTCAACAGTAAACACGGCTAATGTATTCAGTGTACAACTGACTAACTCGTGCCGTTTGTCTTTGCGTGGAAACTGCAAAAAGTTTCTCGTAGAATTCGCTTCATGTAGCAGAGGAATTGCTGCATTAAGCGGACAGCTACGTATCTGGCAGCTATTTTGCTTCACTGGACACAGCTGGACACCGATGAAAAGGATATTTTGTTTAAGAACAATACGCCTAAAAGTCTGAACACAAAATTTTGTATAACTTTAAAAGTATTGTCGTCTCTAAGTATTTTAGAATAGGGAACTACTTACTTATTACTAACCTTTCAATCAGCATAGGTGGATTATACAAAAGAATTGCCCTGACAGCCCAATTTTATGTGTAATTCGATGTACTGATTATAATTTTCTCAATTCAGACGCATCTAACGGTACCTCTCTAGTTGAAATCCAACCGTTTCACTTTTTTTTACAAAATTAAGTCTTCTTGGGCGGTCAGGTAAAAAGCAAAAGTTTAAATACGAAAAAATCCCAACAATAATTTGTACAAATCTGCAGTGGACCGCATATTTGTGAAGGTGTGACCTTTGTAGACGTTCCGCGCCAGGGGGCGGCCAGTCGGGCGGAACGGCAGGCCGCGCGGAATGATCTAATTGTATTCATTAGCCCGGGCCAAATATTTACCCGGCCCCAGGCCCCAGCCCCGGGCTTGGCCACTTTGATCTTATGTTATATTCGAGAAAATTCCAGAAATATAAACTTATATGTAAGTTTATGTAAATGTGGCTGATGTTTAATTAGAATAGATTCGAGATTTTTATAAAACCGACCGGTTTAATAGGTATTCGAATTTTAAAAATACTGTTTATTTCCAAAAACTGTGAAACAATCCCTATGAATTCCGACCTCAACCATAAACACCTATAGCCCACTTACACTCATGGCACGATTTTGTAATGAAAAACTGTTAATTAGTATATTAAAATAATATTGAAATAATATGAAGTTTTTATCATATTATCTAGACACTACATCTCAAAAATAAGTTTAATTGTATTTTAAAATAACATCTTTAATAGTTGTCATGGGATACTCATCCCAACTTACATGTCCGGTAGTTGTGGTATAGTATACGGGTACGCGACCCCGGCTTCCCTAGCTATTACTGTCCTATCCCTTGCCCTCCTGGGCGGTAATATCCTACATTTCCTATTTCCCACTCTAACTGACCAATCTTCCTTTCCACACCACCTATCCTTCCCTTTTCCTATTCCTATCCTCTCCGCAAATCCGTGGGAACGCAATGGATAATTATAAAAATAATTTAATTATCCAAAAAGGCGGCGATGTGGTTCGCCACCCATCACGTCTCGTTCTCGCGGAGGCGAAAAGTGGCCCATGGAGAGCCGCTTCGCGTTGAATGTAAGATGAGGAATGGATGGTAAGAATAAAAGTGGATGAAGCGAAACTAGTATGTAAGGATCGTAGCAAGTGGAAAGAAGTGGTCTCTGCCTACCCCTACGGGAAAGAGGCGGTCTCTGCCTACCCCTACGGGAAAGAGGCGTGATTATATTATGTATGTATGTATCTTGAATAGTACTCTACTTAATTCTCATGTTTCCGCGAATATTGCTTTTTGAAAATGAAGCTACTTTTACGGATTCTGTCGCGGTTTATTTTTTACATTTTTGTTGTAATTTTAACTCTTATTTTTAATTTGACATGAATTGTTAAATTTTAGTTAAAGAATACGTAGTAGGTATATTCAATTGTTATTATTGTAATTTTATGGCAGGTATATAAACTTAATATTAATATTATCTATATTAATATTAAGTTTATAGTACCTGCCATAAAATTTGGTAGTCTTGAATTTATTTTACTGTAAGTCAATTTTCATTGTTATGCATACCTATGATTTGTGCATTTGAATTCAACTTTTTTTGTTATATTTTAAATATGATAATCATAATAAGAACTATACTGTAGATTTTTATTTTATTTATTTGTATAAAATCAAATAGCAAACGGATAATAATTGTTCAGTAGATTTGATCTCGTAGCAGCGTACTAGTGACGCGGCGTAGCTGCCGCAACTGTAGCAAACATTATTTTTATTATTATTATTATTATTCTATGTTTTTGAAACATCTAGGTGTATTGTGTGCCACATACATACTTTATAGATAAAATTAAAAAAGTTTTGAAGTGAAACCCAAAACCGATGTTAAAATTATCCCAACTCATCTATGAGCTTTTAAAATATAATAACAATATACATTATTAAAAGGTCATAAAAATAATCGCAAAGCTTCAAGTTATTTCAATTGAATCATGCTATTTACCCTATAATAGCTGGCGCGAAGTTAATCAATGGGCGAAGCGGCGATCAAACGGCACACCCCCCTGTTTATACTTAGCGGATGAAAAGGCAACACCGAACGCCCCGGAATAATATTAGCTACCCTCGATAACTCAGCCGATAGACCCACCCCGCAACCGATCGCGAAAATAGATCTTATCGCTTATTAAAAAAAGTTTATTTTCAGTTACCGCGAAGCAAATCGTTGCGTCGTTTTAAAGGCATATATTTTTTAGTAACTGGTAACATGTGTTAACATTTGCTGATAATCCAGGATTAACACGTCATAATAAAGAGATGAGGCCGGGTTTGTTTAGGCCGTATGTCCACTATTCGATGATGTTTAGCGCGACAGGTGTCCCGTGCTGATCATCGTATTTTATTAAGACTTAGCTTCATTTGTTAACTAAATAATAATACGAGCATGGTATTTATAAAAGGATTTAGATAAAAAAATGATTACAAGTACCTGGTTAATATTTGTAAGCAGATTAAATTAATGGTTATGTGTTAGTGAAAGTTACATCTCATATTCTATGTATATCTACCTTTTTTTCTGCTGAGGAGTGAAATATTATAAAAATAAGTAGGTACTAGTTAGTACGTATAACCTAGAATAATTATCTAATAAGTAGTTTAATAATTTAGATTAACCTACTTCCTTAATTGTAATACATTTTCGGTTTACAAACAGATTTAATTAGAATATTGTATAGAAATTAGTATAGTAATTCAAGTGAATAATATTTTCCCGGTCAGTCAGTCTACTTACAATCGTAATACCTATCAGATACTCCTACAAAACTACATTTTAATTTAAAAATAAGTCGCATAAATCCATAAATAACAAATAAGACAACAAAAAGTGTAAGAACCGTAAAGTCATGTAACATGTTGTCTGATAAATTTTTAATGATGACTGCATGACAAAAATCATAAAACCAACTCGACAGATGCGCCCCTACTGATGTTCGCTCCATTACCTCTGCATAGTTCGTTCATTCATTCAGGGTTCATGGTGTTAAAAAGAGTTCAACAGTTCATCATCATCTCGTTAACTATCTTATTAAATTCATCGGTTTAACGCGTTGTATTTGGAACTTTGTGCGTTTATTGAAACGTAAGTCGTAACTAACGCAGAATAAATAGTATAATATTCTAATCGATTCACTATCATAATAATGAGTGTAATCCGCATCCTAATGGTACGAAA
Source organism: Glaucopsyche alexis (assembly GCA_905404095.1). Classification (NCBI taxonomy): domain Eukaryota; kingdom Metazoa; phylum Arthropoda; class Insecta; order Lepidoptera; family Lycaenidae; genus Glaucopsyche; species Glaucopsyche alexis. The sequence continues at coordinate 13,078,721 of FR990049.1, forward strand.
TTACCTTAAAACTAAAAGTCATTATGATTTATGATGATCTTTTAGCTGAGACCTATATTTCAAGCTGTATAAGACAAGCACTTCTTTAAAAATTAGAATAAAACTTCTGTTACATACGAGTATGTCTATTGTAGTTACACTTTAACATGACAAATTAAAACATTAAAGTGAACATAACATAATTGAAAAATCTATTGATTATCACAGCTCTAATCTTATTATACAATGCCCACTCTCCCCTACTCGTTGCAATTAAAATTGTTGAAGATCGGATCGATATTGACGGATCACTGTGACTGCGCTCGCACACTTCCGCAGACAATGCCGTAATCAGCAATCTACCGGCACGTGACGCGACAAATTACTGATACCGATCGACAGATGTTGCGATCTACCGATAAATAGAACAGTTTTGATAGTGGATCAATTTGCTAAAACAGAAGCTTTTAATTTGAGAATGGCTTAAGTGAAAACAGATTTGTTAGAATATAAGCGTTACACTGAATGGTTAATATTGATCCCAGACACAAATTAATAAATAGTTATTACCTAATCCCAGGTGCTGAATCTGGGGTGATTTGTTTCATTTTAGTTTACAGTAATTTTAATCGAGAGATACTGGTAAAGTAGCCATATTAAAATATCAACAATAATTATTATAACAATAGGAATTTAGTTCAACTTATTCGAACTCAAAAGCGTTTCAGTTAGCCCCTTGATCTGAAAAGGAAATATAAGAACGTTATATGCATAATCCAACATTATCTATAGGTATATAAGAATAATTGAGATTCAAATTTGGAAAAGTATTAAAATTTTCATTAAAAATTCACAGATTTCGTGCCTCATACGACTATTGAGCACATTGGAAATGAATCAACGGAATTCGAAAAAACTGGACTTTACAAAAAGGTTAGGCTACAGGTGAAACTCTTAATCGGATCGTCTTGGCTGACTTAATTTTTCAGGGGAGTTTTTCTCAACTTCGTTTCCAAAATATCAAGTGCGAAAATCAAAAATTCTTTCTGATTTTCTCAAATAATAATTCATTTTGCACCTTACATCTCTCGTGAGTATGCGTCTTTGGAGCCTGGACTGGAGCGAACGAAAATACATTTCCATTGTCAAAACCGTAAATATTTTATCATTGCAATTAAAACATAATTCCAATAATATTTCACTTAGCCAGATGCAGAGCACTATTATTTAGTGAATAAACGGAGTGAGTATCAAATGAGTCGCTAGTGGGGAAGAGCGGTGAACACGACAATGCCACTTGTCCCCGTCCCCTACTAAATGGCTCGAGAGAGAAGTGATTGTGATGCCAAGCAACCAAATTAAAGTAATGTTTCTGACAATTGTCACGATTTACTGACGATTTCACATGGATTAATGTGCAAAAAAAGTTACTGTGTTGGTTATCATTTTCATCTGTATTATAATAATACACGAAGCAACATTTTCAGTACAGTATCATTAGAATTGTGCTAACGGAAAAGAGTGATATTTGAGACAGTTTAAGTTTATGTGGAGGAAGGTGTTCAGAAAGCTAATACTTTGCTTAGAAATACATAAAATAAATAAAACTAACAACACACTACTTTTGGTTATTAATTCACACTGCCGTGAGTTTCAAACAATTTTTTTGACGTTTGCCTCTAGTTATAAAGACGTTCGGTTGGTACTTGGTAGAATAATGAAGTAAATGTCAGCATTTACTTTATGTTTACATCTCTTTCCGTTTTACAATTTGACAATTTTCAAGCCCAAGGTACCTAATTATCGGTAATATATACCTAAGGAAAAATAACGCGTAAAATTGCGAGCAGAATGTTTATTTGACAATATGTCGACATTTTATAATCTCGCTAGTTACATTAAATTCTAACGGTATTTACAATTTTACGGTGACATATAGGTACTAGCATTCAAAATTATTAGTTTTTTTATTCAATAGCATAAAACATAATATAATATTGATAGTTGTAGCTACGCTATCCAAGAGCCAATTAGGCTTGTCCGGAGGGTAAGTTATCAACAAGAATTACATTCATTCACAAACCTTAAAACTTTAAACTAAAAAAAAGTAACAGGATTAATTATTTTTTGTTACTTTGACAAATATACCTCAATTTATTATTTATTTTGAGTGTTATAGCAAAACACAATATCTTTCGATTGTGTTAAGATGATACAAAACACAGACAGTGGGTAGACTTAAAAAGAAACTTAATAATTGACAATATAAAATCCGTGACCGTGTAAATGAACATACAATTCCAGTTACAATACAATTCAGAAAAGAAAGTAATTTATAACAAAACATAATAATTCACGACTAATAAAATGAAGCAAAACGTACATTTTAGTACACTTGAACGAAATAAATTCCGTCCCTTGCAATTTGATATCCATAAATAACTGTTGTATGATAGTTTTTGACAAGTCTCCTATGTCTCCCCCATAAAGTCGGGATACGAGCGAAATGATGCAGCCTCTTATATATTATTTTCCATAAAATATTCTTCTATAATAATAATTCCTATATATCATTGTATCGGCATTTGTTGCACCGATTTTACAAGATTTCTTCCTTGTTACTCATGCCCGATTTCTGAGGTCTTTTGTTCGTAGTTAATTAAGGTAATTATTCAATAACACTTTGGATTGGATACGCAATTCGCAAACGCAGTATCCAAATATAAACGCTATTGAATAGATAAACTACTAACAAAAACCCTCAGAAAACGGGCATTAGTGATAGTATAATAGGTAGGGATTTGGATGATGGTCTTCAAAAGGTAAGTGGTAGGTTAAGCCAATAGGAATGGAGTAACGAGAACCCCACGCCTCTGGTACCTAAACTTAGCTGCAAGATAGTTTTATGAATATTAATATTTATATGAGAATACCTACTTATCTATACTAATATAATAAAGAATAAAAGTTTGTTCGTTTGTTTGTATTAAATAGGCTCTCAAAACTACTCCGATTTTAACGAAACAGGCACAGATGAAGAGTAGACCACGGGAAGGACATAGGCTACTTTTATCACGGAAAATGTGCCGTAGAAACCGTCTACGAAATTAACTTTGGCGCGCACGAAGTAGCGGGCAACATCTAGTGTTGAAATATATTGTGTTTTAAGTGATGGTATGGCAATTGGTTGTGTTGTGGCAAATTGTTCTTCCAACTCCCATACTTTACAGAGTCAAACACAAGTACATACCCACAATATCATTAATGACGGGACAATCGCTAGATCACCAGACACACAATAAAAAGCGAAAGTCCCACGCAATTATTTTTCATTTAGCCTGTGATAGTTGTTTTGTCCCCCGAGACGCCATGGGATCAAGTGCGCCCCAACACTACAACAATTTAAATGTGAGAAACTGTACGGGGATGGCTGCGCCTAGGGATTTGTAATTGTATTTATCAAAAACTATTAAAATAATATTTTACAGTATTTTTTTTAATTGAGATATAATCTAATAAACCTAATAATAATCTACTATTAGAAACATAATATAATTATATTATCTTCTTTACTAAAACATAATTATTGTAAAAGGAACAAGTAAGAAAGAACTATATGCTGGCTCGGTATCATATTCATTATTCAAATAATAATTTCAAATAACCTATTTGTTTATTGAGAGTCAGTACCTATTTATTGTCTACTGCTACAAAATATATTTTACGAAATGCGACGACCATCCAAAGCCAAATGTGAAATACATTGGTATGGCGACACGTGACTTTGCCACACCAACACTCCAATGACCTCACTCTCACGGTCTACTTCTCTGATCAAAAGCAACACAGTATCCCATGATTTTCAAAATTGGTACATGCGAGGTCCCGTGGGATAGCAGGTCACGGTGCGCGATTCAATCGTCCGTCACTATCCCACGGTGCGATATCGTGATAACGCGAGCATTGGTGCCATATCGAATGTCACGCCCTTCACAGATTAGATGCAGTTAACGCGCACTCACAGTGTTAATCCGTGGAGACGTACTTAGCAATAATTTGCTTGTAACAGTTACGCATAGACTAGCGTGAAAAAAGAATGTTTTTTAAACCTAGTTGCCTACTACTGTATGTTATAAATAGCTAAAATTTTACGCAATTACTATTGATCGTTGATTGAAATGAATCTTTAAAACTTAGTAAAATATAAATAAGTACCAACAATTTATACCTAATTTTTAAAATACTAGATGTTGTCCGCGACTTCGTGCGCGCAAAAGTTATTCTCGCAGAAACCGTACATTTTCCCGCGATAAAAAGTAGCCTATGTCCTTTCCCGTGGTCTACTCTATATCTGCACCAAATTCCATCAAAATCAGTCCAATAGTTTCGGAACCTATTCAATGCAAACAAACAAACCTTTTCTCTTAATATATTAGTATAGATACACCAGTAAATTTGAAACCTCTCCCTAATATTGTGCAGTGAATGTGCAGAAAATAGAAATGCTAACCTTTCTATATTATATTTCTTCGTTTTGTGGTTTCACAATATAAAAATGGCGTTTCGTATTTTCCTTTCGTATTTGATTGTCTATTATAGACGACAATTGTTTGTGCACAAAAAACAAAACTACTTATCGTAATGCACACAAATTTAATTAAGCAAGAATATCTATAATGTCCCTAAAGTCACGACGCGACGTCGACGTGCTCTGGGCGTGAGGCGCAGGACGTCGCGTCAGCGTGGGCCTTATGGCGTCGCGTCAGCGTAGGGCGTCGGGCGTCGGGCGCGCTAAGTGATTACACGACGCGTGAACCGCAATCTAAGCGATTAACAGTACCCTAGTTTCATTTAACATTAGATTTTATCCTTGTTTGTCCCTATATAAGCGGAAAAACAGTATTATGATAAAACCTTTTTTAATAAAAATAAGTAATTTAGTTAATACTAATCAGGCAACTAGGTGACCACCTAGTGGTCGACAGTTATCGATTTTATTTTAAGTTTGACCTTTACAAAGGTTCTATTGCCTCTAAGATACAAAATAAAAATGTAAACGTTGTCTATTAAATGTAAAAGACTGATTGACAATCGTAAACGTTATTAGATAAATGTTGAGAACGTTGAGTAGGTAATATTTGTTAAAAAACATATTATTACTTAAAACATATCTACAGCATTTAAATCCCATTATACTATTTAGCTATTTAGCTTTATAGGATATTTCTAGATATTTCAAGTTTCTTTTTACTATAAGAATTTAAAAATACCGTTTTGCAGCGCTCATGTATGAAATATATAAAATAACGTGTAGTTGGTTTTAAATTGTGTATTCATAAAATCATACGCATATATTATATCACAGCTATCAATTTAATTACTTATCCACTTCAAAAAGACAAACAATAATTTTGTGCTTGAAGTGAGCAACGGTTGCGGCAAGTGTAATGTGGCGCGGCGCGCACGTGTCCGCACGAATCAGCACGAGTCCGCACGAGTCCGCACGCGGCCCGCACGCGCCGGCCACCTGCGACCCACTTGCCCCACTCGATGGGAATAGTCCCCAAATTGTTGCCCATTATCTCATCTCTAATCTATTTATGACAGTCGTAGATATGTTTTGTTTATCAACTAATGAATTCCTGATCTATATAAGGCTAATACAAAAAGACTATGTGTGAAAATATTCATCATTAAATGAAAAAAGTAATGTCTTTCCTTCGCAAAAAGTTTTGATATGTCGTAGAGGCCAAGTCCTTAAATTGGAATCAGTTCATTTAATTAGTTAGGTACTCATAAAATTTTGTTACCGTATGTGGAAAAAAAAATTGTATAATTTATTATATAGTTTCCCCCTTACTAATACAATGGATAAGCAATACAATGTTTTGTCCTTGTCTTATAAGTTGGAAAAATCGCTTGACAGACAAGGAAAAACTGTATACACTGTATAAATATTTTTATTAGTAAGAGGGTAAATCTACAAGTCTACAACCTAAATAAGCAGACTAGTGGTCAACCTATCTAGTCGTACATATCTGTGAAATATGAGTACAAAGTTATTACTAGGGCCATTTGTGAATTACCGTCGCAAAATCATAATTCTGTAAGATATTATGTACTCGTATACTAGTAGCTCGGCTCAGACGGTCCCGCGGGCCCCGGCGTCTAAGATCAGTTGGATTGACATTCGCCGGCCTCCGTCCCAGAGGCTGGCTTGTCAATCTTGATTGCATACCCACCGTGCTATCCAATGTAGTGGTCACTGCAGTTGTTGTAAATATTCTTTTTGTTAATGCAACCAGTGGCGGATTTACAGATTTGCCGCCCATAGGCTATTCAATTTTTGCCGCCTCTAAATTTTGATATCTTAGTCCACAATCATATCAATTTTCTATCAATAAAATAATCCATCTTTATGTTTTGTGCTCCATCATCCTCTATACATCAACTTTTTCCGTATAGTTAGTATTATTTAGAACTATGGTACCTACGTATCCTTGATTATTCTTTTTACAGCAAAGAATTATCAACAATTGCAGCAAATCATTAGTAATTGTTTATGTAGAGATGTTGAAACATTTATTAAGTATTTCGCACTGTATATTAGGACTATATTCCGATTTTGTTAAATGTTTGTTTTTTTTCTCCAATTTGCGAAATTCATATTTGTGTACTTATGTTTTTTTTTTTTGTAAATTGAAATAAAAAATTTAAGAACTAAATTTGCCGCCCCTTAAAATTTGCCACCCTAGGCTCTAGCCATCTCAGCCTGCTGGTAAATCCACCACTGAATGCAACAACCAGTAACGTTTTAGACTTGATAGAGGTCTCAAGACTTGAAATTAAACGTAAACTAAGAAATTTTTTTGCAATGCATGTTATAAATGTGATTTTCCGTGTTTTGTTTACGGCTTCACCTTACTGAAAATACAGTCAATAAATTGTTTTATATAGTTTTATTGAAAGTGGATGAATTTTACGCCATTTATGCATTCCTTAATAGATCCGTCGATCTCTTTGTGCAAAATACAATGTTTTCATCGTAATACAGCGAATAGAACCAAATTGTTTGGTTTGGCCAAATGGTATCAAAAAATTAAAATGCTTCTACCATACCGACTCTAAAATGAAATTCTAATTTTAAAGTCGAAAAATGCATTGTCATTGGGGCTTACAATAAAACCAAAATCGTCCGCAATTTTATAGAATTTATCGGCACGGACGGCGGCGGCGCGCACCGCGTGATGGATTAAATTGCCCTATCCCTATGACAACGTGGGCAGGAAAAAATACGTCATGTATTATAAAGCAGCTGGTCATTTTTCAGGCGATTCCTTTTGCTCTGGAGCAGGTGGCCGTGTCGGGGAGCTACGGCAAATTGTGCGTTTGCTCAGCGCCTTCGAGCGTGGGTCGGGATTTCGCCAGGATCCGTGTTGAATTAGGGCGGGCTGTGTTTGTTCTATCCGTAATGTACGTTTCACAAAATGGCCACTCGAAAATTGTTTCACTGATGGTATTTATTTTTTATTCAAATTATATTTTCAAGATTAGGTACGAGTTATGACCGACTGGAAAAAATAATTTATTTCAGTTTACCGGATTTGTGAAACGAAGTTCGAAACTAGTAAATTATAGAAACAGAGATACAAGGATTTTCTATTTTTGATCAGACAAAATCATTCCTTGTTCTAGCGTGCCTCGCGTAGTAGGTAGTATGTAACATTTGTAGCAAGCACTGAAGACTGAAGCACAGCATCTAGAGATCTAATAAACTTTTATCGTGCCTATAGAAAAAACGAAACGAACCTAAATACAGTGCGATACAGAATAGGATCGACTCAGTGCTATATTGATTTGAATTAGGTATGACTATTAGGTATGATATGCAAATAAGTTTTTCTGCAAACCGCACTTTTCAAGTGATATTTGACAGAAAAAGGTCATTGACATTCCTATTCTTATTCGAAACGCATCATAAAATGTAAAACAATTCAAATAAAATGTAAAATAATTAGTACCAGTACCAGTAGACAAACAGTCGAAAAACATAATTCTTTTCATCGACCAATGAATGTATTTACCGCTCATATACAAACGTGAAATTGTAATATGTGGATTGTTTCGCAGCGAGTTTTAATTATCCGAAGTCGCGGGCGCTGAGTTACGCGACCGCTCGCGATATTTATGGCGGCCCACTCTCCCCGCCGATACTTTTTAACGTAATGAGCGTTTGTTACTGGGGCCGCTGAAATATGGCGCTGCAGCTCTATGACACGATAGCTGTAGCTCGGATATTATCACAAAATTGTATACGTATGATGTAAAAGTATGAAAGTAGAAAATATAAATCTATTTTCTACTCTTTTATGTATACTTTTTATGCAATGAGCGTTTTTTACTGGGGCCGCTGAAATATGGCGCTTCTGCTCTACGACACTATGTCGTATAGCAGGTGGAGATATTTCTAATAGAAAGTACTTTATCTTTTTTTATTATAGCTACTGAGGACAGCCGAAATACCTATGTATTACTTTTGCACTAATATTCATATTATGGATAATATCACGAGCACGAAGAAAAAAAAAGACAAAAACATCATTTTGTATCTTAACAAGTCTACGATCACTCACACTCGTAAACTCATATCGAACGCGATTTCAACGTTATCCCATTTTAAAATGCTTATTCACCTTCATTATAACAATTGTAAGTATATAATTATAGTACTTATAATTGTAATTATGGCGATGTATTCTTTTAAGCCTTTAAGTTTCAAAAATTGTAACAAACACGAAACATCAGAAAAATAGAATATCAATAAAGAATAAAATTAGTATTATATACCCAAGATTTGTAACAAATGCTCGGATCGGCTCCCGATCTCCCGATTCTTTGCTCCATCAAATATTCAGGCGAACACATGCGGCGGGCACATTAAAATGAGCGCCTATTATGAAATTAGAGGCAACCGCGTTTCTTTTTTTACCAAGGCGCACGTCACAAGCCGAATTAACAGACACTAATTGGACTGTGGAAATGCAGTGACGGACGAAACGAAAAAGTATTTTTTTGCTCGCCCAACGGGGACGAGCTCAAAAATTGTGATTACATAGAGTTGTTAAATATGTAATAATATGTAAATAATAAGAGATTTATCTGATTTTGAAAAATATTCATAGTTGAAAAATAGTCATAGTTCAACATTTTTGAGTAGTTTTGTTTTTCTGTTTTGTCTATGTAAGTGCGGTGAAGTTTATAAAGGTAAAAGGTAGGTCCTGTCTACACAATTTAGGCGTTTATCATTTGTTGTAAATATACCAAGTTAGTATTTTATAAAAGAAAGGTTAGAAACCTTTCATTTACAAAATAATCTCTGTTACAGATTAAAAAGATGTACCTACCTACTGATCATAACTCTACGTAGTTGTGTGTGCAGAACAAACTCATCTTTATTCAACTAGCCCATCTAGGTCATTTCGTAACATTGATTTAAATATTGGGATTCTTATGAAACTGCATTTCAATAATTTTATTTTATTTTCTTAAGCCCTCTTATTATCTATCCCAGTGTAATAACTTTTTTTTACTTACTAAAACTATGTACTTTACACATACGGCTTTAGTTCTACTGTTACAAAAAATAGTACATCGGTACTTCAAGGTTTCCCCATAATTTAAGGATTGCAATAACTTACTTAGAAGCCTTCGGACTCATAACTTACATATAAGACACATACCTGTACTCTCGCTTCAGTCAGGTCTATCTTCATGGCGATCTCCTCCCTCGTGTAGATGTCAGGGTAGTGCGTCTCCTGGAAGGCCCGCTCCAGTTCCTTCAGCTGTGCCGACGTGAAGGTAGTGCGTATGCGACGCTGTTTCCGCTTCTCCGTGAGGGAGCCCTCGTGACCGCCGTACACCTTGTACGGCAGGCCGGCTGAGGGAAAATAAAATAAAAAGATAAGTATTGACAGTGGCGTGGGGTTCCTATAAGTTATAACTCTATTCCTATCGGCTTCACTTACCACTTACCTTTTGAAGACTTAGGTCTTCCCTATGAAGGAGAACTAGCTTTCGCCACTGATAAGCAATATTCATTTTCTAGAGTAATAAATGCCTCATTAATAATATTGAACCAAACATTTTTTTTTTTTTAATTAGAGACCCAAAGGGTAGAAACGTCTGTCTATCACCAGGCTGTATCTCGTGAACTGTGAAAGCTAGAAAGTTGAAATTTTTAAAGATGACGTATTTCTGTTGCCCCTATAAGTTACTATAACCAATACTAAAAACAGAATATTATAATAAACATTTAAGGGAACTCCTATACAACAAACATAATATTTTGCCGATTTCACTTGAAATATTCACTGAACTTAAGTTAATATTTAGGTGGGGTCTTACACAAAAAACTGATTTTTTCGCATGATATTAATACTAGTACTGGATGTTAATAGATACGTGTATAGATAACGGTACAAAACTCTTCGTGTGCCAGTCCGTCTCGGACTTTGCCGGTGTTTGTTTTATTGAGAATAAAGCAAAGTTCATTTTCACTTCTTTCAAAATTTTAACCGTATCTCTGTCAAATTTTTAGTGTAAGTTATGATCCTGACTTCACAATAAACTTTTGAAGTCTTTTCAACTACACCGTTTTCAATGGAACCTCAGATATTTCTCAAAACAATTCAAGTACGAAGTCACTTTATCTGAACTCCTAACGTCTAAAGTTCACTGTCATACTACGAGGCAAGTTTCTCAAGATTGCTATAAACAAAGTCCAGCTTAAAAGAGTATTCGTATTGTTACTATTAATATAGGCAGATTTCCTATTAATAATATAGGACGAAAAAAGTTTCAGTTTACATTTACACAGACAAAATAAATTTATTTTTCCATAATAGTTGTAAAATATATAGATCTTATTTGTGCTTTTATTAATACCACAATAATTCGGTAGTGAGTAATCTTATGATTTATGATTTATAAGTAAAATAGTTTTATATGTGATAAACTACATCTATATATATAAACATGTTATGTTGGTTTATGTACGCTTCAAAAACTCAAAAAGTTCTACACAGATCGAGCTGAAATTTTAGCATGTTATAATAATTCGCATCAAGGATTGTTTTTATCTATTTTTTGCATCAGTCACATATCCGCGACCGCGAAAAAACTATATTTACGAGGGCGGAGCCGCGAGCAATAGCTAGTTAATAATATATTACATATTAAAACGGACTATTTTAACATTAACATACAATAATTAACATATTTTACTTAGTTTCAACATTATGCAATATCTACACGGTTCCGCCGAATGATAATGCTCCAGCAATTTAAGTGACGAACAAAATGTAAGGTGCAGGCGGCCATTTTGTTCCTCCCTCGCCGCTCTACCCCGTGTCCGCACCGCGCACACCTATTTGTTTGTTAATGTTAATATTGTTTGCCGTTATAATTAAGAGCTTGTAAAAATTTCGTGTATACCATTTTCAAAATAATTAATGGATTTTTAAGCTCGTGAAGAAAATGTAACAAAGACAGTATAATCTTTATAATCTACAAAATCATTTGAAACTATGGTTGCGAAGTTCTAAATAAAGTTTAGTTGTGAAGTTACTATTTCTTATTTGTGTAGACCTGGTTTAGATCACAAAATAAGATAATCATCACGAGATCGGAATTTTTAATACAAAAGTTTTGTTACCTTCACCTACAAGTAAAATTATAGTATACGTGTTTACTGTTTACATTTTGACAAATATCAGAAATCACCTGGATGCAATATTACCTACGTACAAGAATAATATAATAATTGAAGTAAAACATAAACCTTAATAAAACAAGAAATGAGTGCCGTGCTATATTTTTGTATAAAACACAATAAATTACTGAGACTTCAACCTCGCAAAAAAGAAACACATAAAATTATAGCGTTAGTGAAAAAGCCTTCGGATGTCGCGTAGCATAGTATCGATCGTAGCTCGTAGCTCGTAGCCATTTCCTTACGTAGCGCTACGAAACTGCTACGTAAGGAAAGTGCAAGCTTTTTGTGCCAACCAGAGGGTAGAGACCTTACTTTATGTATTTTATGCACCTTACATTGTTTCATAGAGAAAGATTATAAGTGTTTCATACCTTTCTTGCATATTTTTAATTCAGATATGCTAAATATTAATTTATTGAATAGGTAGTAAGTACATCTAACGTTTGTAGGTTATCTACGTTGAATCTTATATCAAATCGTTATTTTTAAGCTACTGAGCAATCTTATTTAATGTAATAGTAAAAATATGATAATATGATAGCGTTAAATAAATTTAAATCTATTGTATTTGAGTTCTATGTATAATTTGTAGGTATGTATAAGATGAATCCTGTGACACATCAGGGAGGACACCGGGTAGACCGCAGACCGCAGCGCGCAGCGACAATTACCTCAAATGAACCGGAATTAATCGGGACTCGCTTCTTGGCCGAGCTGCGGTCTCATTTGCATTATTAATAGAGGAAGAGGGGCCTGAGACGAGGAGGGGACCGAGGACGGAGGGGGGATGTCTCTTTCCCCCTCCCTCCGCGCGTCTCTTTCCCCCGCGCGCAATTTGCGGGACCTAATGAAGAGGATCTTGGCAAGATGTTTCTGCTCTTATAATGTTTAATTTGAGTTTGCAGTTTGGGTCAGGCGGATCCGCTTATTGTTATGATCATTTTTTGTTGGCGGCGTACGACTTCGAATGGGAAGGGAAATGGTTGCATACATTTTACATTGAATGGTTGTACCTTCGTAAATGTAATGTTCGTAAACATTTATATTTAAAATTAATTGTGTGTCAGTTTATCTGTTTATCTGTATCGTTGTGTCTATGAACTGTATTTTTTGTATCTTATTAAAACAATTGAGCCAAAAAAGCCTTTACAAAAAGTCACAACTTTTAAGTTAGCTAATGTTTTTTATCGCAATACTGAGTGTATTGCGATAAAAAACTCCAATTTGAACTTCAATTCTAGCAATTCTCTATAGGCTGGATTTTTTCTGTATAAACTGTTTGCTCACAGAGGTAAACAAGTAATCCCTTTGAGCCTGAAACTAACGCGCTAATTAATCGATTGATGCCAATTATATGGTGCAGGCCCACCCTCCCCTCATCACCGCCCAGGCCTAAGCATCTTCCGCTAATTACATTGAAGGTGTTATACAGTGTGATCAAGTTGTATAACATTATCTTATATTGTAAACTAGCTGATGCCCGCAACTTCGTTTGCATAGAACTAACGGAAACGGAACCGTATTTTTGTAAACGGAACCCTAGTATAAAAATAGCCTAGACCTTATTATATCAGCTATCTGCCAGTGAAAGTCCCGTGAAAATCGTCCAGCCGTTTCAGAGATTAGCCGGAACAAATAGACAGACGGACAGACAAAAATTTTAAACATGAATATTTTATTGTAAATTCCGAATATACTTTCATATGCACTGAGTGAAAAGCTGTTAATTTTAAATTACAAACAGATACTTCAATTTTATTTATCTGTATAGATAACCGCGAGTAATAAAATTTTAGTTTTACACATTCTTCTTCTTCAACTTCTTTAACACATTAAAGAAAATTTATTTTACTCGTATTTTTTACTCCTTTATCTAATACGATGCGAGCTGTCTCAATCAATTGCGAAATACAAAGTTGTAGATGCATGCAAAGATGTATTATATAAAAAAGAGGGGTGCATGGGACATTGTCATCCAAAAGAGAACATCAAAACTAAGCAACGCTATAAAAGAGTTTTCATATTTGTATATTACGCTTGTTCTAAATAAAGGTATATTTTATACAGCATGAGCAAAAGGTTGATGATTGATAGTGCCACAATAAATCTACGTTACACATAAAAATTCCGACACTGTAATGTAAATCACTATATACAAGGTGAGTAAATTGTTTCGCCATCCTTCATCGTAGCCCTTGGTTCATTTGTCGTCCAAAAGACAACATCAAAACTAAGCAACGTACTCTTTCATATTTGTATATTATGCTTGACTCTAAATAAAGTATATATTATACAGCATGAGCAAAAGGTTGATGATTGATAGTGCCACAATAAATCTACGTTACACATAAAAAATCCGACATTGTAATGTAAATCACTATATACAGGGTGGGTAAATTGTTTCGCCATCCTTCATCGTAGCCCTTGGTTCATTTGTCGTCCAAAAGACAACATCAAAACTAAGCAACGTACTCTTTCATATTTGTATATTATGCTTGACTCTAAATAAAGTATATATTATACAGCATGAGCAAAAGGTTGATGATTGATAGTGCCACAATAAATCTACGTTACACATAAAAAATCCGACACTGTAATGTAAATCACTATATACAGGGTGAGTAAATTGTTTCGCCATCCTTCATCGTAGCCCTTGGTTCATTTTTCTCGCGTCACGCGAAAAGTTTACCGACATCCATAATGCAGGCTCTGTCGGCGCGTCATCGCGGCATATTGCGGACCCCTGAAGGGTTACGTAGATTAATGGAAGCCTAAATACACAACACCATGTTTACAGTCGCGTAAATTATGCGAATTTACATACAACAAATATTTTGTGAATTGACTTAAGTAAGTTTCTGATATTTATGAATTTAATAAGCAATACTATTGGAATAACCGTTCATCTTTTAAAAGTTAATAGAATAAGTACCAATGTCCCCAACATCAGTGTGCTGAGTGTGAGTTTATAGTCACTACTCACCGTGAAAAAGTTAACTTCAATTTGTATGGTATTTAATTAGTTCCTATTGTGTGTCACTAGGGGCGTTATCTCGATGCCATACAAATTTTGGTCAGCTTCTTCGCGAGCAGTGACAAAAACTCGCACTTGTCACTTTGTTAGTAATAATCGTTTATCTAAATAGCCTGCCTTCTCTTTCATTAATACGACGAATGAGATTGGCGCTTAATTAGAAAGAAAATAAATCACGTAATTATTATGTCAATTCCATACATAATAATATTTCCGAATTTTTTAAATGTTTTATATTGTTGTCTTAACTAAGCTACCTGCATACAAAATACTAAGGGCGCGTTGAATAAATAAAACCAAATACTACAAAACTAACAATAATTGTCACAAATAGAGTACTTTTCTTTCTAAAATTGGTTAAAAAAAACTACAAAAAATAATTATGATTTTTAGTATAGCAAAAAAATGTTTCCCAAACATCTTAACCTAAAATTTACAGAAAAAGATCGTGTTATTTTTTTTTTAATTTTATTTAAAAATACTCAAAGATAGCGGTTATAATCACCTTAAAATTTTCAGAAAAAAATCCTACGATATTCAAAATTTATTTGAAAAAAGCGCAAAAAGTCTCCTCAACATTTTCACGGGTTTTGCTATTATACATGATTCTTAATGTGTGATAAATTATTCTGAGCGTAATAAAATGAGCCTTATGCTCATTTTATTTGGTCACTGTCTGGATTTATTGTACAAAACATACTTTGCTAAAGTAATATCAGTCCGTACTAGGCAGCTGTCAAACAACACATTTTGTACTCGTATACGCGCCCTTAAAGATTAAGGCAAAATTAATTTAAAAAGTTAAGATTTCAAAAAAAATAGAAGGTAAAGATATTTGAAACACCATGTATGCGTGCATGCGAATATATTCTTCACTTACAAATAAACATGCTGGTGAATTTTCCTAATGGAAGCAGTAAAGTGAACACTTCGAAGCAGTTAAAGTGTGCGCCTGTTGGATTATACAAACTCATAAAAATAAATGGATATACTACGAGAACATACCAGGTCATAATAAAATGTGCACCTGGAAAATATTATAAACTTAATTTATTATTGTTTATAAAAAAAACCAATGGCCTTTATGTTCTTATACTATTGTCCGCTCAGAATAATTTCACCTCGGAGTTTTTCTGTGAGTGGTCCTTATCTTGTCGGCGTAAAGGTAGTGTCAGAGGTAAAATAACTTTGAACGGACTCTAGAGAACACAAACAATCATAAACCCATCAGTACCTAGTACATACGGATCACGTTTATTTACTTAATTCAATTAAATATATTCCAAAAAACTAATTGAAGCCACCCGAGACCCCAGAGCCAGAACCTATCTGGCCCAAAGAGTGAGGTATCGTAATCCAGCGGGGAAACTCTTTGAGCCTTCTAGATACTCTGCCTGGTGGGGACGACCTGGCAGATTTCTTTTTATTGTAGCTTTAGTTTTTCTAGTTTTAATTTTTTAAAGTAGTTAGCTATTAGGTATTAAGTATACCATAATTGTTATTTTGTTGAAATAAACGAAGAATGAAAATATATAATACGATTTCCAAATCTTAGTCAGTAGGACTTAATCAATCTAATTTAAGGTTTTTGTCATCATAAGTAAAAAAATATCCCCGTAACCATCTATTGTTATTTTCTAATAAGTTAGGTATTAGAGTGCAAAAGTTATGATTGGATTGATGTTTGGTGTTCGTTGTAGTGGAGTGTGGCGCGTTCTGAGGAGATCGGGCGCAGCTCGACTGTGAGATATTGCCTTTTTTATGACCCACTTACCATACTACACTGAGACAGAATAGATCACACGATGCGATAAAATATCCCTCCGTCCTGGCAAATCGAATTAACCCGTCCACTTGCATGTAAACTCACGGCGCGGCGTCGGAATAGAAGCGATATTGGTTTAGGTCGGGCGATATTTGAATTTTCCCTTACGAATCAAATCGAATAAACAATAGGCGATATATTTGCAATATTTATTTTATTCGTAGGATAAATGTTGTAGAAGGACAAAAATTTCGCATTTTTATTTATATTGAAAAAATTTCATTCATTTAAATACTCAAGAGGTTATGATATTTTTCTGAATTAAACTTCGTATACTTTTTAAATGTTTTACATATTTAAGACTCAATATAATTTTACAAGAAATAGAAGATACGATGACATCTTAATATTACACCATCATGTTATAAAATAATTACGTACCTCAATTTTAATAAGCAACACAACCTTATGAGGTAACAGAGCCTAACAACGTAAGGTTTGCAATTTTGTTGTAATTAATACGCAAACTTGTAATTAATTTCTGTGTGATTAACGGGCATAAGGCGGCTTACTTAGATTACAGAGAGGAGGGGAGGCCGGGGGCCGTTCTGCTGTCCTCCCTCTAAGATTCTCGCGGACGCCGCCGCCAATTATGGGCGCAATCGCTCACGCGGCGACTTCGCCCCCGCGACTGCGCCCCCGCAGCGCTTCGTCCCCTCTCGGTCCGCCCAGACCCAAAGTAACTACGTGACAGCGCTGCGCTTCCTTAAAATTTCTAGTGTTCTCTTTATTCTGTGCTCAGAACAGTTAGTAGATACAGTGCACAATTATATAATTTGCATTTCGGTTTCATATAAATAGTTCGGTTGCAAACATTAGACCAATGCTGCTTGGAATCGTTCGAGGTCAAGTTTACATTATCCACCTTCATTGAACACACTTTTATAAGAAAATGCATACTAGGTGTTTTCAGAATTCTGAACCTCAATTCTCGTATTTAAGTAGACTTAATTTTACTATGTTTGGATTAAAAGTGTAGCGACATGTTAGCATGAACGGATTTTGTGACGTTTCGACCAATCAGAACGCGTTTCACATTGGTTTAACGTTCATAAAAACACCGTTTGAGAGTGTAAGCGTATCGGGACTTGATTGTAATTGTATTAATGCAGGTTTTATTTAGCAGAATTGGCCCTAGTTCTTCTACAGAGACTACAATACCGCGAGCGACTAGCATTATGCTGACTAATCGTACACATTATTCATTTATTCCGGAACATTGAGTTGCATTTATTGTAATGTGGCTTCTCGACTATAAAATGTTTTAAACTGAATGGCTGTTGCTGTTATATTAGTAGAATTTATGTATTACTAGCTGACCCGGCAAACGCTGTTTTGCCTTATAAAAAGGTAAAAACAATATAATTGATCACTTATCGAGCGGGATGAAAAATGATTAAATTACTAAAATGGCTATAAAAAAATAGGGGTTGGTGATAAAAAAGTAAAAATTTAGGGTTGTATGTATTTTTTAATGCCACATTATAAAAAATAAAAACAAAAAAATTCGTCCAAAAATCAAAAAAAAAATTTAAGGGTGAACAACCCTTATCACTTAGGGGTATGGAAAATAGATAGTAGCCGATTCTCAGACCTACTCAATACGCATATAAAATTTGGTAAAAATCGGTAAAGCCATTTCGGAGGAGTACGGTAACTAACATTGTGACATGTAAATTTTATATATTAGAGATTAAACTAATTTCATTGATAAATTGTTATATTATTTGAATAAGAAAGCAGATTCCTACAATTCCCAAATACCGATAGATGCGTTATATATTGTAGTAATATTACGTGACATAAGATTTTCAGAAAACATCGAAACAACTGTACCTATAGCCTACTAAAAATTTAATTAAATAGGTATTAGGGTTTTCGATATACTAATACAATATATTAGGTCTTTACATAGTATGAAACTGGCGTATTGTATAGGAGGAACATAAAGTCGATTTTTTAAACATAATATATTTATTTAATTAAAGTATAATATACCATTGCTTTATTGCACTTTTGCCATCTCATAGGTAGTTTATTGATTCTTTTACTAAAATAACTTAACCAAGAGCATGTCAGGACATATCTAAAGAGGGTTCCGTAACTGACTATAAACGCTTAATATGTTTTTTCAAATTACTTCAAAAGTTACTGTCCGATTTGGTTCAAAATAATTTACTAAAGAGTTTTAGCATGATCTATTAGCATACAAAATTGCAAGTTTCTAAGTCTTATAGTTTAGAAATGCCAGCGGGGGGACCAACTAATGTTTCACTTTGGAGGCCGATTACTCGAAAACGGTTGACTTTATAAAAAAGTTATGCATGAAACCTAATAAGAATAGGTCTTTTAAAATAAAGGCATTATTTTAAAAGACCTATTCGATACGATGGGATAAAAAGAAAAAAAAAATCCTCACTTCACATGTATGGAGAGCCCCCCTAGAATATAAAATTATTATTATTTTATGATGCCAAATCTGAGATCTATACACATTCTATGACTTTACTAAATTTCATCCATTTATATTCATAATTACCGACGATAGAAGCGCGGACAGACAGACGGACAGACAAACAGACAGACGGACGGACAGAGCGAAACTATAAGAATTCCTCAAATATTACGGAACCCTAAAATCCATTCGGACACGAATCAAGAAAATTTTTGAAGGCGCTTTGGACTACCCCATCGGAGCACAATTTTTTCACTTGCAAGAAGTTATCCAAATTTCGAAAATAATGGTAATCTGTTGGAGCAAGATCCGGGGAGTACGATGGATATCTTAGACATTCCAATTGAAGCTCCTCTAATTTGGTAGCCGCCTGTTGTGCAGTGTGTGGTCTAGCGTTGTCCTGAAGCAGCAGTGGCCTAGAACGAATGACCAACCCGGTTGTTTAGCAGCTAGCTTCTCCATCTTGATTTGCAGTTGCTGGCAATAGAAATCTGCCGTAATCGTCTGGCCAGATTTAAGAATACTGTAGTGAACGACACCGGCACTAGTCCACCAAACGCTCAGAAGTAACTTTTTTTGAGTAAATTTTCGCTTGGGGCAGGCTTTGGCTAGTTCGCCAGGGTTCAGTTATTATGATGAGTATTTCTGATTATCATACAGGATCCACTTTTCATCACAGGAAATGATTCGATTTAAAATCTCTTCATTATTGTGCCGGTAGAGTAATGTAACGCAGCAGTTGACGCACGTTTGTCGGTTTGATGCACTCAATTCATGAGGTAGCTTTCAAGCTTTCTCACCTTCCCAATTTGCTACAAGTGAATTAAAACAGTTTTATCACTTCCACCGCAGCCTGCAGCTAACTCGAACGTGGTTTGCGATGGATCCGCTTCCACAATAACCTTCAATTCTTCATTATCAACTTTGGTCTCCGGCCGTGCACGAGGCTTGTTCTGCAGGTCGAAATTTCCCGAACGAAAACATTGGAATCAAAAACGCATTATGTCGTTTTTGCGACACCACCGCCATACACATCATTAATACTTCGAGCCATTTGTACAGCACTGCAGGAGCCACGGTGGAACTCGTACTCGAAAATAATACGATATTTCAAGTTTTCCATTTTGTAAACAGAGTGACGCAATGAAAAAAACAAAAGAGGGAAAATCAAATGAATTACAGTTTTCGAAACACAAATGCATGAGTAAATAGCGGTATAAATCTGAAATTGGATATACTAAAGAAATAAAAGATTCAATATTATGATATTGAATCTTTTATTTTATCATCAAGAGGAATATATTTACGTTATGCTGTGTGGCAACGGCATCCAAATGCAAAACCAGAACTTTCTTATACCAACGTTTATATGATTACAAATTACCTACCTATTGTAAAAAAGATCATTATAATGCAGGCAATCAAAAAGTCCGAGCTGCTATTAGTTAAAGTAATTGTTTATTGCTATTGCTTAGGTTCAGCCAATTAATAAATTACGGTCTAGTACCTACTATTATAATATTGTATATTAATGGATAATAAACGATATAATTTTGTTTCCAAATAAGTATTAAAATATATTTTTTTAATCTGTTATTATTCGTTGCAATTTTAGTTGAAATATCGAAAAATGTCGGTTGTTCTCTTCTAAAATATTAGGTATAAAAGTAAATAATAATAATTTGTTATATAATATATATTAATATAAATATTTAATAATAAACATCTACTTAATAAGTTAGAGAAGTCCTTAACTGGACCAAGGTACAACATACCACCCCATAACGTACCTTGTTATTATTATATTGCCGAGTATATTACCGTGCATCGGGTAATTAGAACGCATGAATAATTCGAATACAAAATAAAAATACTCAAGAAAACGAATTTTTAACTTTTTAACTATATCTAGACGTATTAAGTATAAGATATAGTGCATCGTGCACTTAAAAAACATAGTACATAACATACCTGGGTAAGCTGAGCATTGCTTGGAGTTTCGAAAAAATTAAAAATTGAAAAAAAACACCGGCCTAGTGCAAGTCCGACTCGCGCACCGAGGGAGTTCATACAAACCTGTAGGTACATAAGCAAAAGTTCACCCATCACGACAATCGAGTCATAGTAGGAGTAGTAAGTTTAAAATTATTAAAAATTTTGTTATTATACTCAAAATTTGCAAACGATGCATCAAAAAATTTACGGTTTTTGCAATTTTTTTCTTTATCTGTGCTCTAAGACGTTGCGTTGCTTCGTACCAAATTTAAAGATTTTGAGTTCACGGGAAGAGCGCTGTAGGTTTTGATTCCCTTGCGAGTGTCGAAAATTTGCGGAAGCATAAACGGCTGTATCTTTTGATTTCGTCCAAGGAACAATATACTTGAGTAGGTATTTGATATACATTTCAGCTTGATACCTCCACGCGTTCCTGAGAACAGACAGACAGATACACAGACAAACAGACAGACCCGTCAAACTTATAACACGTCGGGGCGTCGGGGGTTTAAAAATAGTGCCATAACTTTATCTATCGGTCGATCGGTTAATGCTACATGCATTGCCCATAGATTAACCGATCGGCGGTAACTGCGGTACTTATACCATTTTTTCTCCATCAAAACGGCTAAATTCTTAAAAAATATTTTAGGTGAATTTTAGCTTGAATATTATTAAAACATTGAACAAAAAATAAGAGATCGCACTAATATATTAAAAGGTTATATTATAACGATAAACGTAAAAACTAGCAGTAAACGACTAACTTACCCAACACTTTTTTCATTTTATTAAGTTTATATATAAAATTTATTACATTACACGACCGGGTTTGATTAAGTTACAGTTAGGTCAGTAACTCTTCATTATATGTTAATGGTAAAGACGTTGCAATACAAAAAAAATGTATTTCCAAAATAATACACAATAGTATTTTATTACTTTACATTATTATTGCTGAACAGAACATTTTCAAATAAATAATATAGTGACGATTGCCGATGGATTTAAGACTCGATTGTATATGATTGTATTTTGCATAAGTATCTCATGTAGATAATGATTAATATCAGGTTTGCAGAAATTCCCATCTGAAAACTATTTAAGATAATATAATATAAAATAACATTTTTGTTCTGTGACTGTTTCACTTACAATTCCATGCCGCAGACGAAAGAAAAAATAAGTAACATAAACAGAATTCGGAACTAGATGATTTAAATTACAGCAATATAGAGGACTTTAATTACCTTAATTATGTATTTATATTATATTTATGTTAACTAATTGATATTCTCGTAGCTGCCAAAAAAGAGGTCTATAATAACATCCTCTTTGCTACAAAAATTAAAGACAGTAATAATTCATAATTTCGACAGCTGATTCATAATTAATTCAAGTGATTACTGACACTCAGAAAATAATTTGCTATTCGTGTCTATTTCCTGACCCACTAATTATATGAACCGTAAAATGTTGCTTTGCTTGGTATAAAATCATGTAGAACCAAGCTTATATAAGTCTAAAAGTCCTTAGTTCACAAACACTACAACTTAGTCAATACATGACTTGGCCTTTTGAGCACCACAGTAACCTACCTGCTCCAAAAAACGGGAGGAGACGGACACTTGATCCATATAGGAGACTGGATACACTCAATTTACAGAGCCTTTTGCACTTTTACAGTGGCTTTGTCGGTGTTATAAAATTTCTAGGAAAGAAAAAAAAAGCAAACTTTTCCAATTGAGTAGAATCGTTAGATATGGCATTTTTTAAAATGGCGGACGATAAATGATGATTGTGAGACTATTTGACATTGAATTTAGAAAACGTTTCTACTTTAGATGTCAAAAGAGGCAACTTTATATGTAGCTTACCTATAACCTAGCCTGACAGCAAATTTGAAATTTCTAAGTTTGCTAGAAGTATGCTTTTAATTTTGCTTAGTCTCCCTACCTCCATAAATATACCTCCATCTATCCATATCTCTCAAAATCGCGTTTTGTCTTAATATCTCCTAAGCTGTGCGCTCGATTTTTATGAAATTTAAAACATTAGCTTGTGCCATTAACGACTTCTCCGCTACAAAAACAGACCGCTAGCTTAATTAAAAACAAGAATATGGGGACCCGAAAAAGCCGCGAAATGCTTCGACAAAAGATAGTAATTACGGTCGCTTAGTACTTGGCAATACCGCCCCCGCGCTATAAAACTAATTGACTGATGTACACAAACAGCATAATATACCGGTGTTTACTAGCTGACCCGGCAAACGTTGTTTTGCCATATATAAAAAATATATTACGACCGATTCTCAGACCTACAATTCGTACCTATTCATACAAAAAAATTAAGAATCGGTCAACCCGTTTCGGAGGAGTGTGTCCCCGAACATTATGACATGAGAATTTTATATACCTTTACAAACATGGAGATGAATTATTTTGTTCGTCACTTGAGCTTGAAGAAAGTTTAACGAGTGAGGAGTCCCGACTACTGAACAAGTGCCGGTCGGTAGTCATCGGTTGCTTACCGCCGGGAAAAATATGACTTTTGCATCTACTATTATATCTACTAACATTCAATTTTCTCGACTATAGTCTCTACGAAGATAGTATGGTAGATTGTGTTTACACACATGCTGTTCTCGGGCTGAGCCTCTAGGTCCATCAACAGCAAGTCTAACGTAATATTGTTAGTCATTAGGGATCTTGCAAAATAATCCTTCCGCAAAAAAATTGTTTACTCACGTTGCAGGTTCATGGCGGGCGGGAAGATGTGGTGGTTGCGCATGGCGGCGTCCTGCGGGCGCGCGCACTGCGGCGGCGGCGGCTGGTACCGCATGCCCTGGTACCGGTACGCCGCCTGCGACATCTGGCCGCACGACGCCAGCTCGCCCCAAGACAGTTCGCCGCCGCCCGACAGGCAGCCGCCCTCGAAGCCGCCGCCGGCGCCGCTCAGGTACCCGTACTCCATTACGACTCACTTGACATGTGCCCGAAAAAAAAACGTAAACAGCTCGGGCTTATCGGCAACCGCGTCCCAGCATAATTGGATGAGCCGCGAGTATATCGAATTATGCCGATCGCAGACGGTGTCGGATAGGTCTCGCGCGGAGGTCCGCGCGCTTGCCCCACTCGAAATCGAATGATAAGCCTAATTCAATAAGGGTGAGCCTCGAGGAGGGGGCGGGGCGCGCACCCCCGGGCCGGCCGCGCCCCGCCGGCCGCGCCGCCCCATTGGTCGCCGCCCCGCGCCCCCGCCCCCGCCCGCCGCGCACCACGCTCGAGGGTGCATGTCACGACACTTGTCTACTTTTCTTTTCGCCGACAGTTCCTTTGTCATTGAGGAAAATAAAAAAATTGTAATTAACGATCCTGGTAGGTACTAACGAATGACTGTAGATTATTTTTAATTCGAACCCTCATTTATTACTTAATTGGTTGCTCATCAAAGACCGCTCGAGTTTCGGTAGTATCGCTGCTGAGAAAATTTATAAGGTTCTGTTTAGATTGTGAAAATGTTCATTGTTCAGTGTCGTTTTACGGCCGCCTGCCGGTAGTCACCTTCATTTAAATGATCGTTATGCGTCAGTAGGTAAACGTAGAAAGTTAAACAATAATAATAAATAGAACTTTGTTTTAAGTTTTGTTACATTATTTTACGATACAAAATTTTACAAACAACAACAACTTTTAACACAAACAAAATTTTAACACAGACAAAATTTTACTCATATGCAAGATATTGAATAATTAGTATTTTCAAAATTTGTAGACGTCGATATCTCGGTCTACGATACCAGATACTCGTACTTAAGAACTCTCTTAAAAATAATTCCTCGTAACTAGAACTATAGATGTCGTTTTGGTCTGTACTTTTCAATATATGTACTATTTAATTCTAAAATCTAAATGAATCTTAGAATATATTGTAATATTATCCGAAGAGAAAAAATCAAGATCAGAAGCTTTTAAAATAAATGTTACCTAAGAACATAATGAAAAAGATTTTTACTTATAAGTCTTATAATGCATACACTTACGAGTGTAGATATGGACGATGAAAATCATAGCTAATAACATACTTACTGTAAAGGATAAGGTGACCATAATTTTGGTTTCGCATTCACTTAACGGGGTCCACGTAAAATCGGGGAGACCACATAAACAAATAATTTCTGGTTCCCAAGACAAGCGACGGGTGGTGCATAAAGGGTACGTGAGAAAATGACGCAGATAATATTTGCAATATTCGAATTCGGCTCACAGGCGGCCCCAGGGACCGCGGCGCGACACCAGCGACATATATTATTTATAGTAATTGCCATAGACAACGTCCCTTACTTTTTAAAATTGCTTTTTTCATAGTAACGATTTGAGTATCGAGCAATTGATATTAAAGTTGAAAGAGAGCGGAAGCTAACAAATGAAGTAAATAAGTTGAAAATTCCTTGTAGGTATACTTAATTAATTGCCATAAACCAGTTTATTAAAACAAGACGAAGTAGATAACAACAAATGAAAATATATAAAAATATATTTTTTTTAACATTTGTTTAAAACTTATATAATTATATTACGTAGGTATCTACTTAGATTACATAAACTTAAGAAGAGCATAGTTCGTTTATACCTATGGTTTAGCTATATAGTAATTCTAAGCTATAAAATTTTTAAAGAGAGAAGAAAAACATTCCCATTAATGTATTTGCTTTGAGCGGAAGGAAAACAAGTCCCCTGTAAAATATGTGATCACTTAGCGACCTGCAATCAGGTGTGAGACTTCTGCTGTGTAGGTTTTCACTTTCGACGACTTCGCTCTTTTTCCTTAATGAAGTGAA
Source organism: Glaucopsyche alexis (assembly GCA_905404095.1). Classification (NCBI taxonomy): domain Eukaryota; kingdom Metazoa; phylum Arthropoda; class Insecta; order Lepidoptera; family Lycaenidae; genus Glaucopsyche; species Glaucopsyche alexis. Next base: position 13,104,625 of record FR990049.1, read on the forward strand.
ATCGTAAATATTATAATATTACTAGAGGTCAGCTAGTGGTCGAAATTCAACCATAATTATATTTTTTTTTTATTATTCTTATTATTTAAATTTTTGAGTTTCAACTTCTTACGGTCATTTTGGCTCTCAGATCTTATTCTTTTTTATATATAAAATGGATTGCAGTTTCAGTGTCTTCCTAAAAGTCGATTTGGCTAATTTTGGTCTTAAAATTTTTGTGGGAGTTAGCATTTCTTAATGAAGCCCCATTTCGTGCCTCTATTTACAATAATTGGTTTAACGAGTTTAAGCATGGACGTAGCAATCTCAATGATGATCCACGTGAGGGACGTCCTTTAACAGCGACTACTGAAGATAACATCAGTGCTGTGCGATGCATGATAGAGGAAGAAAAGAGAATGACCTATCAGCAGATACGGGCAAGCATAGGAATTGGTATGAGTCAAGTTCAAAAAATATTACATGAACATTTAGGCGTCAGGAAGCTTTGTACTAGATGGATTCCCTATACTTTAACCGACGACCAGAAACACCTTCGCATGGACTGGTGTCGCCAAATGTTGGGAATTTCAACGGCGGTGACTCAAATGCATTTGACATCGTCACAGGTGATGAAAGCTGGATATATTGCTACGAACCCGAAAACAAAAGACAATCAGCTCAGTGGGTGTTTCCTTTAGAGGATCGGCCAACTAAGGTAAAGAAAGGAAGAAGTTAAGGAAAAAAGATGATTGCCTCATTCTTTGGTCGGAAAGATCATTTCGCGACAATTGTGCTAGAAGATGGAAGGACAGTTACTGCAGACTGGTATGTCAATCGCTGTTTGCCTGTTGTCTTGGAAAAAATTCGTCAGCAGCGCCCTCGAAGCAAGATCCTCCTTCACCACGACAATGCTTGAGCGCACTCCGCAAAACGGACTGTTGAATATTTCACTATGGCAGGTGTCGAGATAATGAGTCATCCGCCATACAGTCCTGACCTGGCGCCCTGCGACTTTCATTTATTCCCAAGAACTAAAGATAAAATTCGAGGTATGAGACTTGAAGATGCGGTGAAAGCGTACGGAAATGCCATAGAAGAGACCACTAAGGAAGAATGGTCCCACGGCTTTTCTCAGTGGTTACATCGAATGCGACGATGTGTAGAGAGGAACGGAAATTACTTCGAAAAACAATAAAAGTATTGGCAACTTTTTCATTAAGCCGTTTTTCATTTTCTAAACATTTTCGGTGTTATAGTCCTCCTTATCGATTTCGATAACGGCGACCCTGAAATTAGGGATTATTTCTAGTATGGGCCCTAATATGACTTACCAGACCGAACTTGGTCTTGAATGTCCTATCACACGTGCGGCAGTAGAGTTGACCCGCGGAGTTATATGTATAAGTGTAGGAAGGCTTAGGTCTGTCTTTACGTAATTGGCGTTTGGTGTCTAACGTTTGAAGACGATTTTCCTCAAACGCCTTAGTCAGTCTGTAGATGGTAGATCGCCATGATGACCTCCCAGTAGCAAGCTCCTCCCAACACGCTGGGTCAATAGCGCAAGCGTTCAGATGTCTTTTGAGCACATCCTTATAACGCAGATACTGTTCACCTTGCTTACGTTTGCCTTCTGCCAACTCAGAGAAAAATACGGCTTTAGGCAAGCGGTGATCATTCATGCGAAGGATATGCCCGCACCATCTAAGTTGTCGCTGCATCAGTAGAGCTTCCATGCCATATATCCCGGCGCGACGCAGAACTTCCGAATTAGGTACACAGTCCTGCCACTTGATCTTAAGAATAGATCTTAGACATCTTAGGTGGTAGGTGTCAAGCTTTTTGATGTCTGATTTATAGAGGCACCATGTCTCAGCTCCATATAAAAGAACTGGTATTATTAGTGCCTTATAAACACTAATCTTAGTCTCCAGCTTGAGATCATGGGACTTCCAGACACGGTCAGTGAGTCGCCCGAAATTAGCAGCAGCGTTAGCAATACATGACGGTATCTCTGAGGCTAAGGTATTATCGTGGCGGATATGACTTCCAAGATATTTAAAATGTAAAACCTCTTCTAGTGATTTCCCACCCAGATTCAATGCAAATGGATCAGCGGCTTTACCTCTAGGTGGTTGCTTGATTATTTGTGTCTTGGAAGCACTTATGACCAGACCAAAACGCTGACAGGACTCATGTAATGCGTCAACATAGCTCTGGAGTTGCGTCATGCTATCGGACATGAGGCATATGTCGTCTGCATAAAGTATCTCTAATACAGCTTTTCTTTGAGTTTTCGACTTTGCTCTAAACCTTGAGATGTCAAAAACACCCTTGTCAGACCTAACATTAAGCTGGATTTGGTTATTGCAGTGTTTTAGTGCGTCACACATTACAGCGGCAAAGTATATGGCAAAGAGTGTAGGTGCCATGACACATCCCTGCTTAACTCCACTAGTTATTTGGATCGCCTCGGAGAGCTCGTTTTCATGTTGAACCTTTGCTTTCATACCAATATGAAATTGGCGAATCAGGTTGATAAACTTCCTTGGGCATCCAAATTTTTGAAGAACAAGCCAGAGGGCCTCACGAGGAACTCGATCAAATGCCTTCTCCAAGTCAACAAAGTACATAAATAGGGGCTGCTGGTGTTCAAGGCTTTTCTCCTGAAGTTGTTTTACGACAAAGATGGCATCAATAGTTTCCCTGGCAGGTCGGAAGCCGTATTGGCTTTCGGGAAGATAATGCTCAGCTAGTTCGCTAAGGCGGGTGTTAATAATATGTGCAAGGATCTTCCCTGCGCTGGAGAGAAGCGATATACCTCGGTAAGAGCTGCAATCGGAGACATCTCCTTTCCCTTTGTACAGCTTACAAATTACCGCATCTTTCCAGTCCTGAGGAACCATTTCACTGTCCCACACCGCGTAAAAGTAAAGCGTATTCACAATATTTTTGCCGCTGTATTTATATACCTCTGCCGGAAATTGGTCCAGTCCTGGTGTCTTGGAGTTTTTGAGACGCTTAACTGATTTTAAGAATTCTTCGAATGTCGGTGGATGATTTAACTCTTGGATGATTGGAAGTTCCTCGAGTGAATTTAAATAGGAGAGGTCAGCTCTGAGCGCATCAGGATTCAGAACATCATTAAAATGTTCCGCCCATCGCTTTAATACAGATACTTTATCCGTAACTCGGTGTTGCCTGTCCTTTGAGTACATCGGAGCTGTTTTTTGACTCTTGGGCCAAAAATAGCTTGTATGCATTCGAAGAATTTACCGGTTTGATGAGTATCGGCTAGTTGCTGCAGTTCAGCGGCTTTCTCCCCCCACCACTTATCCTTCAGTTCGCGAATCTTAGACCTTAGCAGCTTTTGAGTTTCCTTTTTGGTTTGTGGATCCGTCGATTTAGCATCCAGTTCCAGCCGATACCGTTCAACAAGCATCCTTATACTAGTATCTGATGCGTCAAACTAATCTTGGTTTTTCTTTTGTGGCTTACCAATGGTATCAGAGGCACAAATAAATAAATAAATAATAAATAAATAAATAAAACGTTTATTATTCCTTAAATAAATAATATCTATAAATTAGGGTAAAACACAGAAGAATTGTACAATTTAACGTATTACGTATAAGAATTGTACAATTAAACAATTTAAAATATATAGGTGTTTTGCGAAAGATCGCCATTCCTCGTCTAAGGTGGAAAACTCGGTTGGTAGAGCAGAAGAAGCGAACTTAGCATCTAAAGATACTCCCAACTCCGGAGAGGCAACAAGACGGGAAAATGCTATCTTTGGCGAAACTTTATGGGGTGCTCGCCGTGGGAATTTCAACTCTAGGCGTATCTTCGACTTTATGAGACGATGATCAGTCCAGCCCAGCGCCCCACGCATCGCTCTCGTTATGAGAACGTCACGCAGGTCTTTACAGCGGACAATAACATAGTCTAAAAGATGCCAGTGTTTAGATCTTGGGTGCATCCACGAGGTCTTATATTTGTTAGCAAGGCGAAAAAATGTGTTTGTGATGCAAAGATTAAATTCGGCACACAGACATAAGAGACGGGAGCCGTTTTCATTACAGTTTCCGACACCATGTTTGCTAAGAACACCATTCCAGAGATCGTGACCGGTGCCCACACGAGCATTAAAATCACCCAGTAGCATAAGTTTATCGTGTCTTGGAACATCTTCAAGGATTTGACGGAGTTGTTGATAGAATACCTCCTTCTCCTCGTCCGGTGATGGTAGAGTAGGTGCATATGCGCTAATCAGGTGGATATATTTGCTGTGTGCTATTGGTAGACGCAAAGTCATAATGCGGTCGTTGACACCCTTAGGCAGATCGTTAAGATATCTTGCCAGGCTATTACGAATAGCGAAACCCACGCCACTACCAGCCCTCTCATTAGCAGGACGACCGCTCCAGTAGTATGTATAGCCGCCGAGTTGTTCGCAGAGCTCTCCGCAGTCACTTAGATGGGTCTCACTAATTGCTGCAATGTCGATTTTATAACGAGCCAACTCTCTTGCTATAAGAGCAGTTTTTCTCTCAGGACATAAATTACGGTCATTGTCTAGTAGAGTCCGCACGTTCCAGGTGGCTATGCAAAGATGTTTAGATAATATATTAGTAAATTTGGTCTTGTCTTTCTTTCGACCGCTTATGTCGATGTCCAGACGCTCGCGGTTAAGCACCAAGATGAGGGGTGAGACGAACTATTTTTAGGCCACCTTTTCTAGGCCTCTCCTCTGTGAGAGGAAAGCAGAGCGATCCTAAATAGGGCTGCTTTGTCGCCAGTAGTGCTGCCGAACCCAGAGTCCCGTCTCAGTCGACTCCGGGAGCGACCACTCTCTCCAGGCCGCCTACGTGCAGGGTGTCAGCTAAGGCTTTGGCACATCGATACCTTGGTTAAGTTAATTAATTAATTAGTTAATTAATACCTTACCACCTTCACCCCATCGCCGCAGGGCTTTCAAACTCTAATCCTAAAAGAATTGCCAGGGTCATCTGCGCGTGAACTTATTTTAAGTGGATAAGCGGTTGCGCGGGTGCAGATCCACTTTCAGTGTTACTTAGGTATTGGGAAAATACGGAGAAAATGTTAAAAAAGATGACTGAACCATATCATACTAACTGTTCACTGTGTTCAATCTGTCCCTTGACTAATGTAATGTAAGTGCGTTCAGTTTATCTGTTTGGTTTATTTCAAAAATATCGGTCGGCCCCAGTAGGTTGGAAGGTGAAGATGTAGGTGTGGGTACCTATTGGTATAGTTATTTATTTATTCCAGTTCATAATTAAGGCAGAACAACGTGTATCGGGACACCTAGTACGCAATAAAAATTGAACTTCTACTGAGGTGCTCATTATTTGAATCCTCTCAACTATGTAAGTGCCTTTTGAAGGTCATAAAATAGCCGAATTGCCTTACGAAGAAAGCGACAGGCAACATTAGTGGCAAGATGGTGATGCTTGTCTTAGAGAAACGTAGGTACCTACTAGCCTTAATAGTACTGTGCAACAACCTTCATGTTGGTTTCAGGTTGTTTCCATATCTTTATAATCCTTATACATACACACATAGGCAGATGTTTACGTGTAAGTGACAAGTTTACCATAAAAGTAAAAAAAAAATAGAACGCGTTGAAATCTTATATTGATCAAAAATCAATACATTATGTAGCTTAAAAAAATATAAAATTTGTATTTCGGAATTTCAATAATATTTGAAATTACAATATGATTATCTATCTATATTATTGCTATAAACACAAATAAATAATAACTACACCTACTACCTGCACATACTACCTACCAGTGACAAAGGCTGGTAGCTGGTACTGCTTCAGGAAGAAGCCCTAGCCTATATAATAGGTAGGTATTTGGATGAGGGTCTTCAAAAGGCCTTTAAGAGTAAGTCAAACTGATAGGAATTGATTTGTAGGAACCCCACGCCACCACTATCCACAACATACACATACAACCTACATCTCTACTACCTACACAACTAACACGTTACAGGTTTATTTTATAATTTTCTTTTCTCTCTGTTTTTAGATTTGTCTTATTGTGTTCAATTTGTTTTTAATTTCGTTAAAAATTTTCTAGGTGCCAAATGTTTTCTGTTCTTGTCTACAATTCTGTTTTTTTTCATGACCGGCCTAGGATACGGATCATGCGGTTTCTTTGATTTATCTACTGATATGCAGTTTTACTCACCGATGTAGTTTGTAGTACAACCTACACTGTAATGAGAGTTTTCGACCACTGAGGGTTAAAGATTAGTACCCTAGGTAACCGAGCTTTGGAGGGCGCTCACAGCGGGCTGAACCTGTCCGCTGAGGACGCGCGTAGAGGTGGGACCGCAGAAGAAGAGGAGTGCCGGTATTACGGTGCGCCGTTCTCCATATCTTCTGCGGCCGTGGAGGGATCGCAGGGGGAGAGGCGTGATGGTATTACGGTACGCCACTCTCCCTACCCCCTGCGAGCTGGCGGAACCGTTCCGTCAAAACGGCGTTGGTGGGGCCGCAGAGGAAGAGGCATGTCGGTATTGCGGTGCGCCGCTTGCCCTATCCTCTGCGACCGAGGTGTGATCGGTGGCAGAACCACAGACCTGATCTGCCACCGGGTACTGGTTGATGAGGCTGGTATCCGTGGCCTCCTAGTAGCAGACTCGGGGGGAGTCTGCTACAGTACTGGTGGAGGCCGAGTAGGGAGGCGCACCTTACCATCTGGTGCGCCTGGGGCCTTCGGGCCTTAGATGGAGCCGCTTCTGGGCGGCTGCCGTCGGCAGGGTCGCGGATGTGTTTATCGTTCCCGTGGCCCCGTCACAGGGTGGTGTGGAGGAAGGTGGGGGGTGGTTTTAAGTGGGTATACCGTGGGTTCCATTAGCCTATACGGGAGTCCCACATCACCACTCGGCCCCCCTGTGCCTGGGTGGTATGCGTAATGTAAAGTCCTCTCTGAAATCCTTATTCATATCCAGTGATTAAAACTTCAAATAAATAATATACAGGATTTATTCTCTATAAATTAACATAACATGTGCCTCCATGGCCGTCTCTCGGTAATAATGCCAAACCCGGCGTCCATACCAAACAAGCGACGATACTGATCTTGCATTTTTTATACAAATTGAACATGGCACTGAATATTATTTCTTATGCCTAAGAAATAAACTATAAAATAATTTCATCTCATAACCAAATAATAATAATTATATATTAATGCACATTTAAACCATTCATTGCACGTTTACATATTATTAATTAGAAGTATTTTATGAAACCTTCAACTATAAGCTTACAGCTCGGCCTTCCTGCAAGAAGCGAGTCCCTTCGCTTCAGTTATATTGATAGATAACACTTTATCTACACACAATCATAATATTATAACATACAACAATAGTTAGTAATAGTTTACTAACTATTTTTTTGGTAGTTTCTCTAGTGAGAAACTACCAAAAAAACGCTCAATTTAATGAAATATCCCCTTGTCTATCGAATGCCATCTCATGGCGTTTTTATAAATAGGCGTATCGATAGATGTGCCAAATATTATATATTTTTAAAAAGCTTGTGGTTTAAAAAACACAGTATGTAAAGGTGTTTTTTTTAATGAATTATTGTAAAACAGTATATCCATTTGTACGAAGAATATAAGAAATTTGAATGAATGATTTTTTTTTATATTATCACTCGAAATATTCGCGTATACTTTCACTTACTTTCACCTATTTTCTCCTTAGGATTACAAAATATTTTAGGGTAAAAGAATATAACTTGTATTAATTCTGTTAGTTTACATTGCACAGATTCTAACAACATATGTTTTATATAATTATATATTTCATACAAAATTAGGAAGTTTTCGTCATTTTAATGCGACGGGGCGCTATTTCTAGACCTAGGCCGAAATCTAGTCCGACACATACAAAATGGACACTTTTGACAATTGAGAGGTAGAGATATAACAACGTGGTTATATACTCAAAGATAACAACTATGAATTTCTTACTGACTATTGTTATTAAAATATATTTATAACTATTAGGACCACTTCTTCATTCTCAGAAACATCATCGTCACCACTAGTATCTAAATAGGCTACTTTTCGTGACAAAATTTTCTTTGCGCGTATGAACATCTAGTATGACATAATTTACATTTACTTTGCAGTACACTCCCCGATAGGGACTTATTTGAGTAGTAATTTTGAAATTGACCATCTGCATCGTGGGGAATCTGCCTCTCTACTTGCGCTTCCTACTACTATAATTATTTTTTTAATTTTTATTTTTATTCATTTTTAGGGTACCTCGAAAGGAAAAAACGAAACCCTTATAGAATCATTTTGTTGTCCGTCCGAATGTCTGTCAAGACCCTTTTTCTCAGAAACGCGTAGAGGTAAGGTCTACGGTCCTTTAGAGCTGTGAAAAAAACAAACTTCTAAGCCAATGCAATCAAAAGATACAGCTGTTAATGCCGCAAATTTCCGAAAATTTTTGAAGTTCACAAACTCAAAACCAACAGGCTACTTCCCGTGAACTCAGAATCTTGAAATTTTAAATACATAGAGTAACGTCTTATAGCACATATAAAGGAAAAATTACATTTTTAGTTTTTACATAATATAATAAAAATATTTTTAATAATTTTAAACTTACTACCCCTTTCCTCATGAACGCGTAGAGATATTAAATTGAAATTCATATCAAACACTCAGGTTTAAAGTACATTTAAGGTGTAACAAAATCACTACCGGTTTGTACTGAACCCTCGGCGCGCGTGTCCGACTCGCACTTGGGCGATTTTTTTTTTATTTTGTTATGAAAGCTTACAGCAACAAATACAATGATAATAAATTAACATATTAAAAAAAATAAAGTACCAATGACAAGTTTTCACAACTACAAAACAAATTAGCAAAGCTCAAGTTAAGCCCCTGAATGTGTCAAAAAAATATCCATATATACCTTAAAGTAAAAGTAGTCATAACCACAAACATAATAAACCGAATGAATGTTAATATTAAAATTCAAAACTACACTCGTACACATAATTATTTGATAGTCTTATATTTGTTTAGTAATTAAGATTAATATTTAAAATGGTTTATTAGTTACAATTGAAGAAGGGTATCAGTTAGGAGTCTCCTAATTTTAGGTGGATTTAATGAAAATATATCTTCAAGTGGATTTTCATTAAGGAATGTATTCATTTGAGCGCTTGATCTAAGGATGAAAGAGTTTCGACGATAATAGGTGTTAAATGGTGAGACATAAAAAGGCATAAAACTATGATTACCTAGTGGAAACGTTAAACTGTATCAAATTAGTAAGTCAGGAACATCTATTTTGTTAATAATTTTACATAAGTAGACTAGATCGGAGATGTTCCTACGATAATGCAGGGGAAGAAAGTGGAATCTTTACATCTAGTACCTATCATAGTCCGCAAGGTCAAGGTGATATTTAAACTGTAAAAACCTAAGAAAACGTTATTATTTATATTGTATACTATAAATATACTTTCTCTATCACTTGTCTATTTTTTAACCAGCCAGCTCGGTATCCTCAAGTTCGATTATTATTTCGGTCAGAAGCCCATATTCAAAGCCAAAGCCCAAAGAAAATATGAAACTATAATTATTTAGTTAAATTTTCATTTTAGATAAGTAGTTATTGTCTATTCAAATCAGAATGACAATTATCCAAAGTTTCATCTCTTTAAGTTTTACAAATTGTAATCGTTCAAGTACACATGTTTAAAAGAATTTTAGTCTTTAAAATTTTACTAGTGCCTCACGTCATATCTTTATCACCCTATCTTTTATACTGTACAGATGTTAAATCCTACATCGATTTAACAATTTTTTACATACCTAGTCGTTCTATTCGATTCATTAGAACAAAAAGCCGTGTGGTGTCGTTGGACACCAGATAGGAACGAAGTTCCTCATTATAAAATTTTGATTTCAAGTTCTATTTGAGGTTTATAGAAAACAATATTAATTTCCTGGGGCTTCACCTGCGTAAAGTTAGGTTTTAAACTTTAATCCAATATTTTGCCCCCTTGGGGGGGGGGTTGAATTTTGAAAAATCCTTCCTGAATTTTCCAAATTTTCTACAGATTTATACACCGTTCGTGTCTCAAAGTAGAGCATTGCCGTATTTTTTTCTTCTATAATACTTCTATTTCAGAAACGGTGTATCCTATTTGAAAAATAATGAAAATTACCTCCACCCTAATAACCCCGCAACCAATTCCTGTCATATTATGAGAAATACATGTGCAAAATTTCAAATTTCTAGCAATGGTCTGTGCATTAATACATCAGTCGATCAGCTTTACCTTTTAAAACTGTACTTTGTCTCGATAAGAACTACAATCGCTTCCGATATGAACCCTTATAAAGTACCGTTTCTAGATCACAGGTGGCGTTTTACGTAACATTGTTTGCAAAAATATTATTTTTATGTGAAGAAAGTTTGTGTAGGTCACATTATTACTATTATTAAGTGATAATTATAAATACATATTTGAGTTAAAATAATGTAAAAGTTTAATTCCAATACCGGGAATCAAACGCGAGCCTCCTGGGTGAGAATCCAGGCATCCTTGCCACTAGACCATAATGTAGGATGTCAATTGATCGATCGATCGAATTTTGCTTTTTACTAATACATAAAAATCTTACGGTTTTATTTAACGTTACAGACCCTTTTTTTTTTTTTTTTTTGCCGACTAGAGTACCTCTCCGCAACGCCCCATAGGAACTTTCATTCCAATAACTAATACTTATATTACTTGTAAGCCACATTAACATTGTCTGCTCTTTAGACATAGGGTCAACTCAATATTTATGGTAAAAGTAGGTTAATAAATTTTTGTCTATTCAAACCGTTGACTGACTCTATTATTGTCAAAACCTTGTTCTATATTGATTCTGTAAATTCATTTAAATCTCAGGTTACTAAATTTTTGTCTATCCAAACCATTGACTGACTCTATTATTGTCAAAACCTTGTTCTATATTGATTCTGTAAACTCATTTAAATCTCATATATGTATAATCTCTTACTATAAACTACATTAACATTGTCTTATCTTTAATTAACATTGTCTTATCTTAGTTTGACCCTATGTGGTCAAACTCAATATTTGTGGTAAAAGTAGGTTAATAAATTTTTGTCTACTCAAACAATTGACTGACACTATTATTGTCAAAACCTTGTTCTATATTGATTCTGTAAATTCATTTAAATCTCATATATAATCCCTTACTATAAAATTGATACAAACAAAATCTGTACCTTACTTCTCTCACTTTTACACCTCGTTTCAAATTCATTTTTTTTTATATCGTTCTCTCCACTCTACTCGAACTGTTATGTCGAAAGTACTATATAGTGCTCTTAAATAATTATGATTGATCTCTATCACACTTTTGGTGTTCCACGGTAGACCCACGATCTGGCCTGGCTACGGCAGAAAAATACACCATCCTCACTCCTCATACTCCATGAATAATCAAAACATTTCGTGATCGACACACTCCATTAATCCCATCCTCAAATCTCGTCTGGAATAGGCGCTCTCCGCCAATGCTCTTGAATAGGCACCCACCAATACTCTCTGATAGGTGCTCTCCGTCAATACAGTTCTCGTCTCGTTTCGTCTCGGATCGGCCTCCACCAATCCCCTTACAATTTGTTTCGTCTCGGATTGGCCTCCACCAATCCTGGGATCGGCCTCCACCGATCCCCTTACAATTCTGGTCTCGGTAGCGCTACTCTCCTGCGCCACCCCTGACCACTCACCTCCACCGGCTGATCTAACCACTTACACCTGGGTCGTCCTGAGCAACCGGCAGTAGTCTATTTCCTGACCCTGTCCCAATAACCTTGGGCTCCCTGGGTATCCCTCTGTATTGCTCCACCGGCTGATCTAACCACTTACACCTGGGTCGTCCTGAGCAACCGGCAGAAGTCTATTTCCTGACCCTGTCCCATTAACCTTGGGCTCCCTGGGTATCACTCTATATTGCTCCACCGGCTGACCTGACCGCTTACACCCGGGTCGTCCTGGTCAACTGGCATATTAATTTTGGCATTTAATTTCTCACCTAGTACTTCTAATGGTATTAGGAACTTCCTGACTTTCATTCTCATTTTGGGCTCCCTGGGTCCTTAAATACCCAAAATAGATAGTCGTAATCGGAATTCCATCTGATCTGAAACTGACAGAATACAGCTTAATACCATGTCACTCCAAATAAAAAGAAATTAAGAATCTTAAGCGTTATTCTATATTAAAATTAATAAATCATATATATTGAAGTTCAACTAATAAATGCTCTTTTAAACATAAATACAAATCTTTTGCTCCAGTCGAAAAAACCCATATTATTATTTTGAGTTCTATTTCGTTTTTAGTTGTCATAACATTTATAAATTATAATAGTCAAAATTATAGAAATAATTATATTACATTGTTACAAGATGAAAAAAAAAACATATACATAATGTAGCAAAAAATGCACAGTTCTCCAGATATAAGCCTTAGTGAGATCGATTTTACTCCCCCACATTTCTCTGCAAATTTCATGGTAGGTAATACTTGCAACTGTTTTCGAAAAACCAATTGTACTTACATATTAATAAACAATAATTATGTATAAACAATATCGTCTCGATTAAGGTACCTATCTGATATAATATCATAAAATCGCAAAACCTATTTATTAATAACTAACTACTATTTAAATTATTATTTTAATAATATTATCTCTTCCATCATCATTCTATCTCTTTTGCACTCATATGACGTCATGACTCATGAGCACGTTCGAGAATAAAATATGTATTCCATTTTCAAATTTCCTCCGATTCTCTATGCCCCTTTTCACGATATGCATCAAAAATTTAATTTAATCCCTTTAGATAATATTACGATTTTTCACTTTACTATTATCTAAGCAATTAATTATAGTTTACCATAACATTAATCATTATTAGGTAGGTAGTTAGGTACCACAAAAACAAAGAAAAATTTTCAAAATAAATGTCGATATAAACACATAGACGTATATTATAGACGAGGCATGTTGAGGCAAAAAGTGTCTCCAGTAAAATGGCCCCAATTTTTAAATTTTGGGGCCATTTTGACAGTTGAGGTTTGGCACTCGTGATCTTACCATTTATACGTTTGCTTTATCCAGTCTGCATATAATTCATAAAATGCCGAGTAGTTGCGTAATTAAAGGCTGTAAAAACTATGACAAACTTGTAAAAAAGATATCTCATCACGGGTACCTAATTATCACAATATTGTTTGTTACAATTAAAATACTTATGGAATTTTAAATAAATATTCAAAAAATGGCGGCCAACTATGAAAGAACACTGGTTATTGTATGCGCAACAGTGAAAAGGTAACTTTGTAGGGACGTCATTTTTATTATTGATTTATTAGTACAGAAATAAGAGATGAAGTTTTTTTTATTTCAGTACCTAACCAAACCTAACCTTACCCGTCAGTATTCGCATTTTTGATTAATTTAAATAAAATGAAACTAAGGTTTACTATTTATTTGATTTTTACATATATTTAAAAATATTATTTACCTGACAGACGTTGTTCCGTGAATTATGAAATTGAATAAAAAATAACTACACTTGAAGGTTGTAAGCGTAGGTTGCTACACCCATAAGTCATACCCTACACCTACAACCTACATCTAGACCTACTACATACCTATAGTTGGTAGGTGGTAAGTTGGTAGGTAAACAGTAGTTACCCCACTAAAAACCTACAAGCTACATCTACTAGATGTAGATCACCTACAACCTGCACCTACTGTCTATATCTACTCCTACAACAACCACCTACAATGTTCAGGGGCCAGCCGATTTAACATTATGCACTTTTGGAGAAAAAAAAAGTAGTATTTCTGAAATATTACTAAATGAAATGTTACACAAAATAGAGTACTTTGGCATACTTAGTTTATTATTTTTTTCTTTTGTCTAACTTAGTGGACATTTGTTGTAAACATCGCAGCAATTTATAGTATTTAAATTACAGATTTCCCAATGATCCAAAGCGCAAAGGGCGAAATTTAGTCAAAACAAACAGAAATAAATTAGTATAGGTACCTACTAAAACTCAATGAAATAATTGTTGGGTATACTTTTATCGTATGAAATACCTTCAGGACTAACAATACGACAAACACTAAATAAATAGGTATTCAAGTAACTATCCATCATAGTTACAACGAACACATAAAAAAAAATTACTCATAGATCTAAACTCCCCTCCCGCACGCGCCTTGGTGACACCCACTTCGCAACGGGCCGTGCAGCAGAAATCGTAATATTTTAATTTCGCCATAACTTCAAAACTAAACATCCAATTTTAATCATTCAAAGACGATTATTATCTACATAAACTGTTCTTAGTGATGAAATAATTTATTTTGATAAGGATTAATAGCATAAGTAAAATAAACGCGTTTAAATATAGTTCAAAAAAATTCAAGATTTCTAAATAAAAAAAAAATGGTTGTTGTGCCTCACTCGACATAGATAGGTATAGTGTGTCACGGACTTTTTTGTTGATATTTATAAGATCTGCAGTTAATTAGAACATTTTATGGTTCTATCTTTTATAGTTTAGGCAGCGTACGTAAAATAAGTAACTTTTCTGGTTGATTTTTACACCTTGTGTCCGAAAAACCCAAATATCTTACGGAACCCTATTTTTTCCAAAATAAAATTTAGCCTATGTTACTCGTGGATAATGTAGCTTTCGAAAGGTGAAAGATTTTTTGAAATCGGTCCAGTACTTTTTGAGCCTATTCATTACAAACAAACAAACAAACATACAAACAAAGTTTTCCTCTTTATAATATTAGTGTAGATTATTATTTTCAAACTGAATTAGAATATGTATAAGTTTTTATAAATTATAATTCAATTTTTTTATGGTACTTAATATAATAAGTTTTATTTTTAATAAGTCTTGTTTTATTTATCTAGGTAATAAAGGAATATTAAGTGCTGTTGCGCTAGGATTTGTATGTAATTTTTGCTGCAGCGCTGGCTGTGAAACGTCCGCCCCTTCTGTGGCGCCGCTGGAGCTACGGCACATGTGTAAAAATAAATTTGTTGTCTGGTCTAGGTCCATACGCCGTATAGAAAAAAAATGGTTTTCTTGTAAAATCCTTTAAAATATCTTGCTTAGGTTAAAATATCTAGTATGCATACACCATTAGCCATTGCACTGATCTATTACACCGTTATAATATCTGTATAATATTCTAGTATGTAATTATCGCCATCTATGGGTACTAATCACCAGAGGAGTTAAAAAAGCGTTCCTAATCTTTGGCATACATTTGACAAAATATAATATATAAGAAAAAGTTACGCCATCTTGATTTCAGAAGATTTTTTTAACTAAATGTGGACTGAAAAATCTGCGGTCGAAAATGTCGAAATGTCAAGATGACAAAATATGAAACCTCGACTGCCCCAAAAAAAACCCAAAAGTGGGCAGTTTAAGCGTGAACACTTTTTGCCTCAACACGCCTCGTCTATGCTTTATGATAATGAGAGTAATGTAAAAAGAAATATGAAATATTTAAATTACATTACGTATCTGTAAAATTTATATTTGTTTGTAAGCCTTATTGATTTATTGTTGTTAATATTTTAATAATTCCAGTATTAATGCGAGCTAAACTTATATTACGCCGGACAATTTTATTAAAATTTCTTTAGTCAAGATATGTATTTAAAAAAAATGTATGCGTTGTACGCCCTTACAAAGTTATATCATACGACTAGCGACTGTTCCATCGGAATGGTAAAATCGTAAAATCAAAGGAACATCGAAGTTCCGTTGATTTTACATAGATGGCGTAATTTTTTCTTGTATGAAAATTTTTTCGGCTAAATGTACGTGTTAGCCTATCTTGAGTTGAAATCTTTGTATAAACAACGATACTTACGTAGGCTCAGAGCGAAAAAAAATATAATTTTCGCCGATCCCACTTCTGAAATGTAAAGTCCTCTCTGAAATCCTTATTCATATCCAGTGATTAAAACTTCAAATAAATAATATACAGGATTTATTCTCTATAAATTAACATAACATGTGCCTCCATGGCCGTCTCTCGGTAATAATGCCAAACCCGGCGTCCATACCAAACAAGCGACGATACTGATCTTGCATTTTTTATACAAATTGAACATGGCACTGAATATTATTTCTTATGCCTAAGAAATAAACTATAAAATAATTTCATCTCATAACCAAATAATAATAATTATATATTAATGCACATTTAAACCATTCATTGCACGTTTACATATTATTAATTAGAAGTATTTTATGAAACCTTCAACTATAAGCTTACAGCTATGCATTTTCCCCTCCGGAAAAAAAAAAATTAAAAAAAAATCAATCACAAAATATCAAGGAATTTGTAAGTAAACAACTTTACTTACAAATTCCATGCAAAATATTTATTCGATATTCGATTCGAACCCGCCACATTTTAAATTTCCGAACAACGCAAAAATTATACAAACCAAACTGCCAATTAGACTGACATAATAGAGTATATTTGTTGCACGACGAAGGAAAAAAACATATATGGCTCAAAAATGTGCAGTTTTCAAGACCTAGCTAGATAGATTTTTCTCTTCCAAGACACTTCTTATTGTATACTAAATATACAAGACTAGCTGTCCCGACACACGTTGTTATGTCTTCAATTGTTCCAAAATCTCTCACCGTTTAAACCTTCCCTGAATAACAACAATCATTTTAAAACCAAAATTAGCCAAATCGGAGCCATTCTAGAGTTTTAGCGAGACTAACGAACAGCAATTCATTTTTATATATAAGACAAGATTAGCTCGCTTAAAGTATTATATAAGATTACATAATATCGCTATTAAACAATGGGGGTTGGTGGTAGAAGGGTAGGAATCAAGGGTTATGTGTTATTTTTAAATACTTAATCACAAAATAAAAAAAATTGGGGCGGGTCATTTAAAACATTGCTCACAACCTATTTTCATATCGGTCAAGCCGTTTTGGAGGAGTTCTGTGACAAACATTGTGACACGAAAGTTTTATATAATTAAGATATTTTCTTTTTAACAATAAACAACAAATCAAAAGGAAAACAACAGCGACTTAACAGCATCGCGAGTTGCATGTAATCAGATAATGCGGCGGTTATGGGCGGCGCGCGGTGAGCGGCGTGCGGCGTGCGTCCCCTAATTCGATTTGCACCCCCGAGGCCACATGCCAGCTATACTTCATGTTTTTAATTAATGAAAACTATATGTCACTGCTTCGAGAACCATTGATTTGGGAGAGAAAAATAAGAAGGAACCGATATTCATTGTTTGTAGAATGAAGCTCTAGAACTAGTAGGTACCTTGACGGATCGCCTGTAAGCAATTATACTGCCCATGGACATCTGGTACTACTGGAGAATAACAAGTGCGTTTCCGTCCACTTGACATGGTGCAAATATTAAAATAATATGCCTCGCCCGCCTATTCGTGCCGAAAAGTGACTCTACCACGGTTTTTTTAATCACTAGCTTTTGCGCGCGGCTCCGCTCGCGTAAATACATTATCCCGCGGAACACTACTTTTTCGGGATAAAGATATCCTATGTCCTTTCCCAGGACCCAAAGTATGTCTATACCAAATTTCATAAAAATCGGTTCAGCGGTAAAAGCGGGAAGAGGTAACAGACAAACAGACAGACAGACACACTTTCGCATTTATAATACTACTAGTATACTAGTATAGATTACTCAATAACCTACTTGTGGCATAGAGCTCAGACTCTATGACAGTTTCGAGAAGTATTTATGATCCAATTTTGCTTATAAATTATAGAATCTCAGACTTCACAATTACATAACTTAATTACAAAATTTCTGGAAAAACTTAACCATTGCTCTATCACTGGAAATTGTAGGTATACAAACTCAGATAAAGTTGATACTTCACTAAACAAAATATGTATATGTCACCGTTAAATTGTAAAAACCGTTAGATTGTAATAAAACTAGTGAAATTGTAAAATGTTGATAGACTTCTGTTCTTCTTCTTCTTCTAGAGAAAAATAATGTGTTAAATTATAGGCAGCATATTCGCGTCGGAAGTCTATCAACATTTTACAATTTCACAAGTTTTATTACAATCTAACGGTTTTTACAATTTTACGGTGACATATATATAAGAAATGTATCACGCGTAAACGCGATTTTAATTATGATTGGCTTAGATGTCATACTGCAAATTTCTTAAAATAATCTGTACAAAGTAGGCCTTTGACTTGGAGACTGGCAGAGGCAAACAGAGAGGGGTAAGAGGCGAGTGGGGAGGGGGGTCGCGAACGACAGCCCACACCTGAGCCGCTGATTGATGACTTCAGCCATCGCCATGATTGCCAAAACCCCACCACGACTTTAAAACTATAAATCATTGATTATCTATAAAAGCGCGGTAAACGAAAACCAAAATAGAAATTAGGTACTCGTATGTAATCAAAAGCTGTTTTGAAAGTGAATGATATTCTGCTAATTTTGCGCTGTACCTGTATGTGTATTGTATTGTACTGTACCTGCATGTGTATTGTAGTGTACTGTATGTGTATTGTGTGTGTACATAAGTCAAGATTGAGCGCTGAAATGGCTCGATTATGAAAAGCTACTACGACGTAGGCATCCGCTACGAAATAAAATTTCCATATTTAGGAAAAAACGGTGCCGCATGCGTCGCTGATAATTCGAAATTTGTGTGAAATAATACGAGTAAAGACTGAAGATATGGCTAGTAGCGGATAAAACATAGACCTATATGATTATAGACGAGGCATGTCAAGACAAAAGAGGTAGTTTCGGGCAGTCGAGATTTGAAATTTGATATTTTGACTTTTTTAAGTGTCAAAATTGATTGCCATCTTGATTTCAGAAACTTTTTAGTAGAAGGAGATTTTTCTGTCAAACATCCTTACCTTACCATCCAACATAGTCCATCCTTAGTTTTGAAATCAGTGGGACAAAATAATTAAACTAGTACAATAAAAATCTAATCATGAAAATAAAAATCAGACATGTTCTGACATATTATGCTGCTTGCAGTATAATATGTCAGAACATGTCTATTCGATATTTGGAGTATTATGATAATTATTTGTGATTCCAAAAAAATCTGAATGCAATAACTGTACAAAATTTTTATCTATAAGTAGTTATAACTACCAAAGTTAGCAAAGAAGGACGGACAGACAGAAATATGGATGGACACATCGATACTATAAGAGTTCCTTGTAGTTACTACGGAACCTTAAAAAAATCAAAATATCTCATACTTAACTTGACTGTGTTTATCCAACTTTAATTTAGGTAAACCCAGTCACGCTCATAATTATTAAGACAAATCTGACGACACTACGTGCCGTTGCACACCTTCCGGTTGCCGGGTAGCCGGAACCGGGTAGTCAGTCGCGAAGTGTATGGCCATAATACCTCTTGGCTGTTAATAACCATAGCAATCAGGAGCATAGACTCTCTTTGGTTAGCCATAGCCATATAACAAGACAGGTATCTTCAGGTAAATATGAAATCCCTAGAGTGACTAATTACTTTGATGACAGAACACTTAAAAAAAGACTACCTTTCTTTTTCTTAGTCTGCCTGAAGATATCCGCCTTGAACAGAATAAAATGTTGTTTAAAAGAAAACTAAAAAAACATTTGCTGGATTCACTTCCTGACTAGTCTTGCCAGAAGGTGAGTCTAATAAATGTCTCTATTATATTGTATAACTTAAAATAGTTTACCCTAAAAAGTTATTAAAATGAGGCTCACATCACCTACAGACAAACTGTGTAAGCAGTTTTGTAGGACATTGTATAATTTAAAATTTGTAAATTAATGTTTCTAATAAAAAGATAATAATAATAATGTACACCGGTACGTGTGAAAGCTGTCGTATCTACATATCTATAAACTTCGCGACCGACTACCCGGCACCGGCTATCCGGCAACCGGGACGCGAGCAACGGCACAACTAGTCGGCTGTGATCCGTCCGTCTCCTATCCATCTAGCTACTGCACTTGACTTGACTGACTGCATTGCCAAAGAATTGCATATGTACATACAAAATACATGCATACGACCTCTGTGGCTCAGTGGTTGAGCGTGTTGGTGCTCAAACCCGGGGTCGCGGTTTCGAATCCCGCCGAGGAACCAAAAGTTTTTCTGTGTTCCTGGGTCATGGATGTGTATTAAATAATTATGGGTATGATAGCCGAATTTGGCACTTTTTGGTAGGGGAAAATCTTATGGATTCACGTCACCGACATGCTTATAGCAGTTTATCTATAATTTTAATTTAAACATTACGAAATTTCAAAATTTTATACTAAAAGTTCTAAGTTTTCACAACTTTCGGCAAACCCTATAACTGTCAATACACAACAAGAATTCATTGCACTCAGTTTCATTACATACAGTGAACTATGTAACAAAAACTTAAAATTAATTGATTAATAATATATTTTATATGGTAGTCAGCGAATTTTTAAGAGTCAATTATAATGGTGTCGAAACCATCAATATCAAATTAGAATGGATAACTTGGTTCATCTCTCAAAACAATTTTTTTAAAAGTTCTGGAAGTCAAGAAAACAGCTAAATTCAAAACCTATTTCCCTGAGTCTGTCGATGGGGTCAATAGTGCCAATAAAATTGCAAACCTTTTTAGAGACCACTTTAAGGTGTCTTCACCATTGGGCCCATCGTCAGATCGTGTACAGTGCTGAGGTCAATCGTGACTTGAATTTCATAATTAACAGTAAAAACGTAACACGGACTATAAAAACATGACTACAGGGAAATCGACAAGACACGATGGTCTCAGTAATAAGCATCTAAAGTACGCGGGCATACATTTACCTACAGTTCTAGCATTGTTATTTAATGTTTGTATCATTCATTGTTACCTACCTGCAGATTTAATTAGAACAACTGTTGTACTTATACCAAAAATCCGCAGTGGGGACGTATCGGAGAGATCGAATTGCAGGTCAATATCATTAGCAACAACAATAGCTAAGATATCTGACAGTGTGCTTAATCTAGCTCCATACTAGAAAGACTGCGGTCTCCATGGTGGTCAGCACTGTTTCATACGTGGGCTGTCAACTGAGACTGCAATGATGAGTTTAAATAACACTGTCAAATATTACACGGACAGGCGCACACCGGTGTACGCCTATTTCCTCGACCTCAGCAAGGCTTTTGATCTTGTCTCGTACATCTTGTAGCGTAAACTGGAAGTTCTGGGTCTGCCCGACGGCTATACCGATTTGCTTAAATTTTGGTTTAGTAATCAGTTGAACTATATGAGATGCGCGGATACATATTCCGAACCGTACAGGATGCAGTGTGGAGTGAGGCAGGGGGGGCTGACCTCGCCCAGGCTCTTCAACCTGTACTACGTGGATGCACTGATACGGGAGCTCAGCGGATGCCTTCAGGGCGCTGTTGCGATTTCCGGGGTTCTGTTCAGCGATCCTGTCCAGGATACGTGGCCGTAGCCACAGCGTCCTGAGAGAGATAGTCGGCAACGGGGATTGTCCACTGATCGACCATATGAAAAATAGAACTAAATCGCTCTTCAAAATAGAGTACTAACATAGTGATAAGTTTTTTACTAATAAATTTGGATTTGTGTGGTCCGAAATAAAGATTTATTTATTTATTGCAAGAGCGGAGCCGCGCTACACAGCCCGATGCAACTCTAAATTCAAACTCTTGCAATGAAACGTGTTACGTGTATCTTTCTTTTTTTTTATATATAAAATAAGGGGGCAAACGAGCAAACGGGTCGCCTGATGGAAAGCAACTACCGTCGCCCATGGACACTCGCAACATCAGAAGAGCTGCAGGTGCGTTGCCGGCCTTTTAAGAGGGAATACGCTCTCTTCTTGAAGGTTTGTAGGTCGTATAGGTCCGGAAATACTGCTGGTGACAGTTCGATCCAGAGTTTTACAGTGCGTGGCAGAAAGTTACGCGAGAAACGCACGGTGGAAGACTGCCACTCATCAAGGTGATGAGGATGGAATATTTTTCGCGTGGGACGATGGCGAAAAGTTGCAGGTGGTATGATTCCGAACAATTCCTCAGAGCACTCCCCGTGACACAACCGATAGAGGATGCAGAGCGAAGCCACATCTCGGCGTAATTCCAAGGGGTCCAAGCTGTTTGAAACACAATGACAGTCAACAATTCGAGCGGCCCTTCGTTGGATACGATCCAGAGGGAGCAGTTGGTATTTTGGTGCTCCTGCCCAGAGATGAGAACAATATTCCATATGAGGCCGAACCTGCGCCTTGTAGAGTTGTAGGCGTTGGTCCGGACCGAAGTACTGTCTCGCTCTGTTGAGAACACCAAGCTTCTTCGAGGCTAACTTGGCCTTACCCTCTAGATGATAACGGAATTGGACTTCGCTCGATAGCTAACGCCAAGTATTTCAATGCTAGGGGAGATGGTTAAAGATGTGCCCTCAAAACGAGGATGTACGACCATAGGTGACTTTTTAGCGGTGAACGCGCAGACTTGTGTCTTGGCGGGGTTAAATTGGACTATCTTCTGGTGTAGTAAATAAAGTTCAATTTTGAATCTCTATCTTAAAATTGCAGCGCCGCGTCGCCTCGCATCTCGGTGTGAAATAGCTCTGAACGGACACTTATTTGTCATTTTATGAAAAAAGCTCAAGATTATAAACAGAACATAGAAACAAATCGATGCGTATATATCAGGGTAAACACGGGATAGTTGGTACTCAGTCTTCTGTGAGGGTCCTGGCCGAAGACTGTCGCTTGTCAAAGTGGCCGCCGGCGCTGTTTGAACAACTAATGAGCGAGTCCCCGGAGACGGTGTGTTTGCCCTCGACGCCCCGAGCGAGCTTTTTCGAGGAGGCTTGTGGCCCACCCCCTGTCAACGATCCGTGTTTAATCCCACTACCGGACTTTCGAGTGCAAATTGAATGTAGACAAACCCACTTGGAATTTTCCCATTAAAAATTGTTCAGCATAGATCATATGAAACGACCAAAAATCATAATGCTAAGTAAAAAAATATAATATGTTCTAAAATATATATTTTTTTTTATAATTTAAAAATAACAAATATTTTTGAGTTATTCTATACTTATATATACTAGTACTAATATAATAAAGAGGTAAAGTTTGTGAGTTTGTGACGTTGTAGGGGGTAATCTCTGGATCTACTGAACCGATTTTGAAAATTCTTTTACCAGTAGAAGGCTACGTTATATTTTGTGATTGACAATTGACATATAGATGTGATTAACCCGAAAAACGAAAAGACTTTTCCGTGGTAGACGGATTTTCATAGTAAGAAAAAACGGTCGAACGAAAACGTTTCTTACGAACATTGCCTTACCGATGGGAGATATATTATTATGATTAAGTCCTACAGAAAAGTCGTAGAGCTTGATAATGCCTACAAAAAAGTCAGCGACAGCATATGTCTAACTTTTTTAAATATCTAAATTTTAAAAAATATTTTTTTTATATTAAAAAACTAGCTGTTAATATTATAAAGAGGAAATATTTCTTTGTGTGCATTGAATAGGCTCCGAAACTGCTGGGCCGATTTTTATAAAATTTGTCACAAATATAGAGTTCTACTCTATTTCTATGAAAATTTTCATAAAAACGTGGTCTACCACGGGAAGGTAATAGGCCACTTTTTATCCGTAAGTATTTCGTAGTGTTTTAAAATAAGTATTTTATAAATGTATCTGTTTGTTCATAATATATACTATAATATAATAAAGAGGAAAAGATTGTTTGTATGCATTGAATAGGGTCCGAAACTACTAGACCGATTTTGATTAAATTTGGCACAGACGTACAGTAGACCACGAGGAAGGACATATGCTACTTTTTATCGCGGCAAAATGTACGGTTTCTGCGAAATTAACTTTTGCGCGCACAACTTCGCGGGCGACATCTACTATTACATAAATGTAAAAAGGTATTATTAGGAATTCAAATTGTTTATTAATCAATTGACTTAATTAAATTAATAGGTTTTGCTTAAAAGTTTGCAGCAAATGTATCGTTAAAGGAAAATCGATCATGAAAAACGATTCTTCACTAATAATAATGACGATCTATAATTACGTGGTAACTCTTTCATAATCGTTTGATTATAAAGAGATATTGTCATGAAAAGCTACTACGAGGGCGACACTGAAAATTTCGGGAATCAAGGAAGTGACACAACATTACTATTTAATAATGTATTTATTGCTTTTCGAAGTATTCTCCGCGAAATTTGACACATTTTTCCATACGATGGAACCAATCATTGAAGCAACCATTCCATTCGGAAGTTGGGGTCTCCAAAATGGCCGTTTTGTAGGCGTCCGCAGCTTCTTCAGGTGATGAAAATCTCTGACCACGCAATTTATTATTTATTTTAGGGAAAGTATAGAAATCATTAGGGCTTAGGTCGGGGCTGTACAGTGGATGGTCTAATAATGAGAGTCAACACACTGTTTTTGCGTTAAACAACTTCGAAAGTCATAATAAATCATCGCTCTAGAATTTTCTCGAGTCAATTCCATTTTCTCAACGACTAAACAAGTTTGACAAGACCGAGAATATTTTTTTAAATAAATAAACGGTATTCGATTTTTAAAACCAAGGACTTTTTATTAAAAAGATTTTAATATGACAGGTACAGTGGAAATATTCTTAGTGCAGCCTATGTATACGTAGATCCGGCAATCTGGCGTCTTGTGTTATTAATTACAGTGAAAGCTTACTGCTCAACTTTCAAAATAAATTTAGTTACTCGGGGCCATCTATTGACGGAATCGGGTACTAAAAAGCTTCGCGTGCTAACCAAAGCAAATAACTTTTCAACCGCCCAACAGAGGGCGCTTTTCCTGAGTTATTGAGAGCCTTTATTCTAATCGGATTTTTATTTTAGAGTACCATTATAATCCACTATTTTTAATTGATATTATAAATAATATTATTCAATATTTCAAAAACATAGGCTCGATAATATTCAACGACAATCGAAACCGTTAACACAATATTATTTTGTACGAGATTAATGCTTATAGATTTCGATAGAGGTTTCGTCCCGTTGCATTGTGAATTGCGATGTTTGTCTGTTAAGAAAATGTTTCACTGTGTATTCTACAGATGGCGTATATGTGTAATGATAAAAATATCGCACGAACCATAATCTGAACCAACATCTTCCCTGGCCGCTAGATGTCGCTAGTAAAAGCTCGCCATGACAGCTTTTTCAATCTATGTAGTTTTGCCCCTGAATACAGTTTACTAAGCTTCTAGGGTTAAAAAAATTATAATGTTTGTAATTATTGACATATAAATTTAATACAATTTTGTATAGTAATTATAGTAGGTATAGTATTTTTATCGGTGGGTTCGACTTCAGTATTCGACTACTTCTGCTTTTTACGGTTCCGTCCATCTGTCTGTTCGGCCTTGCTAACTTTTGAAATTATGAATATTTGAATTGATGAATTTTAGTACACTTATAGATTTCTTGTAAATTTTACTATTGGCAGTGAAAAATAATAGTAATTTTATATTTTAGGGGTGGCTCTCCAAGTGGGGATTTTTTTTCTCACTAAACCCATCATGTGAGATCAGCGTGTCTAAAAAGGCCACTTTCGCAATATCATCGCAATATTGCTATTTGACACTAAAGCAATTCTGCTTGTAAATCTGTCAAATGAATGCATTTCAGCCAATTTCTGCATATGAATTGTATCCAAATCATATTATGAATTGCAATTCAAGTGGCCATTTTACGATCGCTGTCATCTTTCATACAGTAATTCATAACAAGAATTGAAAATGAATTGCCAAAACGGCCTTTTTAGACCTGCGGACCGTAAGTCCGTAACTTGATAAATTTGAAATAAACCTAATTAATTGATAGTTACGAAAATAGACATATCCCAACATGCTCTTGGTAAGGTTATTATTTATTTGGGAACAATTACCAAAATTTTAGGTTTATCCTATTATACTAGATGTTGCCCGCAACTTCGTGTGCGCTAATCTTGATTTCGCAAACTATGTCCTTCCCTGTGGTCTACTCTTCATATGTATTATGTACCAAATTTCATCAAAATCGGTCCAGTAGTTTCGGAGCCTATTCAATGCAATTTCCTCTTTATTATATTATAGTATAGAAATGTGAAAGTTTGTGAGGATGGATATTTATTACTCTTTCAATTCAAAACTACTAAACGGATTTTGATGAAATTTGCTATGGTAGTAGTTTAGTCCCTGGATTAAGATATAGACAACTTTTAATGCCGAAAAAGTACAGTGTTACCGTGAGATACTGCATTTACGCGGGCAGAGCCACGTGCAAAAGGTAGTACATATTATAATATTGTTACGAACACACAAAAGCGCCATCTAGCGTCAACCAATGACACCACTTGGTGTGAACAGGGACAGCGTGGGGCCCCCTACTCAGTACTAGATGGTGCTACTGTGCAAACGTTCCAGAATAAATCTAACACGGTCACGCGACTCGGGAACCTTCTGGAGTCGTCTGGGACTCGTATCGACCGGTATAAATACGTCGGAAGAATGCGAGCGAGTCGAGTTCTTTTTGAGCTTCCGTCGAAGCGATACGGGCGATACAAGCGAAAACTAGTGATCGGGAGTTCTTTTTGAGCTTCCGTCGAAGCGATACAAGCGAAAACTAGTGATCGGGAGTTCGATTTGAACAGCGAAACGGGCGATAACGATGTGAATACTGGTGATGTGATGATACCGTGAGAGAAAACTACGACTTGGCTACGACTTAAGGACACCGTTAGTGCTTAGTGTTTGGACTTAGTGTTTAATGTTGGATCTAGTGCTTTAATAGTGTGTGTGTGCTAGTAAATAAAGTCTTTAAAGGAGTCAGCAGGCTTTATCTCCAAATCCTCGAACCCCAACACGTAACAATATGCATTTTTAAGTGGTCACGATCAACACTAGGTACCTACTATTAACTTCACACATAGGTACATTTCAGAGCAAACGCTCAAAAGAGACCACGGTCCTGAGTGACCACGGCGTGATGCAATAAGCCTCTAATGACTTTTGATCACGTTCCGCTTTATTTTACTGTAGTTTTGTTGTTCAGCTATGAGCCAAACCAGTAGCACGCTAGCGTGTTGAACTACGAGTATAGAATATTATATTATTCTCAACACGTTGAGGAGACACCGAACCCTAACAATGGGGTTAGACTTTATAATTATATTCTAGTTTTACCTTATTTATATATTATTTCTTCTCTATATGTGTATACAGCTTTACTACACGAGGAAATATGTAATTGAGAAATCATCGTAGTTTCAATTTTCATTTTATTACATAAATAAAACCAAAAGATTTACATAATTTTACATTAAACTATTTGTTTAACTAACTCAAACTCTAACAATATCAGATGAATCTATTAACAACACCAAAACAATTTAAGCTTATTTGTTCACTCAAAAACTGGACAATAATTTTATATCATTTGATTGCGAAACAGTTTATAGTATTTTCGCTTTAAGAAGTCAGTGAATCATGCGCACATATTATGTTAAAATTTACATATGACACTCATGTGTTAGACACTTATGATACATAAGTGTAAGGCTTATGCCTTGTTCGCACCGATTCAAGTGAGCCATTTTTTCATATTTTATACACATGAGTCACTAACTTCTTTACGTGTATAAACTGTAGGTAGGTGGGTACTTTAAGAGACACAAAACTGCACGCACTTTTTATTATTATTATAATATATTGTACTATTTTATAGACCAATAAACAAAATGTTCCAGACTTGAAAATAATGAAATGTTGGAAAAGGTTAAGACGAAATATTTTAATTGGTGAAAGCTCACTCGTAACGGATGGCTCGCTTCATGCCTCTTTATGCCCTTTGTAACAAAACCGTAATTATAACGCATGAAAATGGAATATGCTCGTTCAGTTTGTAATTTTAAAATCAATTTGATGTCTCTGTGAGTAGTTTACAATAACGATTCCACTAACTTAAAGTAACTTGAAACACTTAACTACACAAGTAAAAAACTTAGAAACGCAATGCAATTATTTTGTTGCAATTTATAATATTTTATGGTATAAAATATACACTTATAAATAATTGTTTCTCGAGTTTAGATACTTCTGTGGTCAAATGTACTTAAACTATACTTAATTTTATATAATGTTAAATATAAAGTTTGGTCGAAACAGGAATGTGTAAACATGTGACTAGAATTTACTAAACTTAACACCGACCTCAATAAATATTACATAATTTAACATTTTCATTGAAACCCCCTAACACTAATACTAACTTACAGTAGCTATACAGTGGACACAAATTACATTCGGCATTTTATAAAATGAGATCCTATTTCATAAATAACACACAATACGATTACAATTTAAGACAACCACAAGCTCAGTGAAACAAACTTTTTAAACTAAAAATGTGCACTATTTTAATCCGTCACGAAATTAAAAAAAAACAATCAATGTTTTATTATGTACAGCGATACCACTCCTATCTTATATAACGAACAGTCTTATAGAATATTTTGTTTTTGGAATCAACGGAGATCATGATCGGGAAAATCTGGCGAAATGGAGCGCCGCCGAACGATCTATACAATATGATTAATAAATAAACCGTCTATACTAACGTAATGCTACATAAATAATTTGAGATCAATGTACAATATCCTTTGGAGGAAGAATTATGGGTATCTTTCGTAAATATTTTTTGTAGATCCCAGACTCTGTTGTACGACCAGGTGCGCGGCGAAAAAAACTGCTAACAAAGAACGCGACTCGGGATCGCTTCACAACAAATTCGGCACCCAACACGTGGGAACCCGGTTCCCTGGCTGTCTAGAACCGTACGTCCTGCACGTCGGTGGGAGTGTCCGGCAGTTGCGTCTGCTGCGGGGCCTGCTTGACGGGCTGGATGTGTCTGGTCCTGTGCTCCTGCGGCTGGGTCTCCCTGGCCAGAACCCTCTCCACGTGTCTGGCGACCAGCTCGGCGGCGGGGGCCGGCGTCCGCGTGAGGAAACATAGATCGTTGATCGTCATGCGCACACGCAGGCCGCGCGCCGCAGCCGAGACGCAGGCCACCGCAATTAGAGACGGCGGCACTAGCATGAACTCCGTTTCTGTGAACAAATTGAAACGAATGTTAATTTTATCATTGAAATCTAAAAGATTTTGATTTATGAGGCATGAGGTAGGTGAGATAAAGTTACTCGTGTTGGTCAAAGGCCAACATTTTATACCTGCTTCAATACGTAATGAAAGTGCCTACGCAGTATGCAGGTAGTGAATTGTGTCCACAAAATATATTTTGTTGCCTGATTCCTGTGCACAAGGCTAGCCAGTTAAAGTCGATTGTAAAGGTTTATGTGTAGGTACGAAAACTATCTGTATAGTTTATTAATTACTGGGTACCTATATCAAAGTATGAGTAAACATTTACTACAGGTAATATTTTATAGCTTAGGTACCTATTATACCTAGTACCTACCTATTTACTTAAGGTTACAAGTTACAACTACAAACTTAAACTAACAATGTAATCTGTAGATATTCTGATATCTAAATATATTCATAATTTTATGCATACGGCTGGAGTGCTTACGAAATTAATATTTTATTTATAGGAAACAAGTATATGATTATAAACAGGACATTAAAGAAACTAAAGGATGCAAGATGGCCAGGCGCAGGTAGAGAACATCTGTTGGAGGATAATGAGCTTGGCGGACAGGTGCGACTCCATAACACCTTGCACCTTAGCGTCCGCGCATCTCTTCCACTCCTTAGATTACGATGACGTAAAATAAAAATGTCGATATAAAGTCTGTCTTAAGATTTAACTCAAAAAATCAAATGTAGATATAAAGTCTTACTCGTAATGTCCTAAGGTTTAACTAATAAAATATCGGGTACTATCGGACAAAAGTTTGTCGCGCGAGAAGGGTCGCGGAGACGGGCGATACATTTTGCACAATACGAGTAGGTACCTCGCCATTGTTAAGAATAAGGAACGAAATCGTACAGCTGCCTTTTGCCTCCGTGTGCAGTTTCTGTGCGGGGTATGCGGAACAATACAACACGAATAATGGTAATTTACATCTTACGTCTAGTAGCCGACGCAGCTGCGATTTCGCCAAGAATAGGGAGTAGCGACATATTCCTTACAATTGGAGTCAAAAAATTTTGACTTCTCCCGCAACACCTAATCACCAAAATTGTAATAAAGTAGTAAATGTTAGTTTATGATTTTCTATTTATGTATTTGTTACTGAATTTATTTAATTGCTTAATGCTTTTAAAACTTAATAGATTAACATTTTTAGATATTTTAAATACAGCTTAAATTACATTAAAAAACGTTATTTGCCTACCTCTTATTTAAAAGCTCTAGTAGATTATACGATCGTTAATGACATCGCCATTTCGTCGATAGCAATGCGATGAAGCGAAACTACTCGGCAGTCGGCACTCGGTTCTAACTAGCATTGGGTGTTTGGGGCCGCCAAGACGGCAGATGCGTCCGCACCTGGCCACCCTTCCTCGGCCAAGGAACTTAGGGTCAATACCACCTACGAGTTCCTTTGCACGTTGCCCTTACGCCTTAGTTGAAAAAAGCGCAACACGCGAGTGATCAGAAAGTTCAACGTCGTTAGAAGTTCGTTTTCAATTATCATAAGTTATGTTCATTGTAGGTAGTTAATATTTTTTATGGTATGTGACGATTTTATGCAGCTTTTGCTTTTATTTAATACGAACTTAGAATCTTTATTACCTACACGAAAATACATACATGCTTAAAATTGAAAATGGGCGTTGCATTGGGCTTCTCCCATTTTCATACCTACCAGAAAATCAAATCGACTACAAATTTTTCTTTAGTCCTTATTTTTTACCACAGAGTCATAAAAAAGAAAAATCTTTCACTGCGATTATGAAACCGTGGTGTGTAGTAAGCAAATGTTACTCATTAATATTTAGTGACCTGCGTATCAGTAATCACAAATCAGCAGCGGGCAGCGGAGCGGCGCGGGCCGTTTGCGACAGGTTGTCCGTCAGTTGGCCTCCACATCTGCTCGGGGGCCACGACCCAGGCCTAAGACAACACCCCCGTCTTACCCTTTCTAATTACCCCAACTAACGCCTCAAGTACCGTTGCCGCAACAGACTTCAGGAACCGTTATGTTCCGTTTGTCAAACCTGCTCCCTTTGGGAACTGCATATTGCAAGGGGATGCGAATAGATAATTATTATCTATTGTGCAAAACTAGACGTCGTTTAATATAATGTCTTCGTTACAGCTAGAGCTTCATTGAATAGGATTGCCAAATAATTTGGCGTCTTTAAACGTATTGCAGGACGCACTAGACTGATTTATTCGCAGGTATAAACAAGTTTTGACATTTAACGGCAAATTTACTATGAAAATTATTAATAGTATATGCAGCATACTAGCATATTAATAGTATACTATTGCGAATATGCAGAATGTTCTTTATCAATTTTCTTATTCAGTAATTGTATGATTTCTATCATTGAAAATACAAAATTAGTAGTAAGTAAGCATTTAGCTTGCTATAATGTCGAGGATCTTGGTAAAATTGTTAATGTTTTTTAAGCATCTGTTAGTGGCTGGGAAAACAACTGCTTGGTCGTAAGTAAGCACTAAGCAGGAGCGTAGCACGAGACAGAAATTCCTACTCAGCTCTGATTCTTTAATAATTCAGATTAGAAACCTTTATTTATGTCCTATTTATTCCAATGTACGTCCGAATTTATGTCCTAGATAAATAATTAATCGTAAATTTTATGTATTGAGTTAGTGGATTGTTTACAGTCTAACAGTCTCAATGATAATCCTCATCAAGAATTAATAATATGTCATACGATGATATGAAATTCTACTTCCTATCGTCAAAAAAACCGTTCGAAGACGAAAAAAACGCGAGCAAGAAGCACAATAGACCTAAGGTCGGAAGGGCACGAACGGAAACATCAGTTTTCATCGAAAATCGCTTCGGGATTACACTAAGTTAAATATTGGGTTAGATAGGGTCTCGGCCAGGTGTGCCGTCTTTGTCGCGAGCTCTTTGTCGGGCCTCGAAAATGTCGAGACAGCTCATAAAGGCCGCGGGACGTCTTCGATTGTTGAGAGTCAGCTGTCGCGACTCGCGGGGTCCCCTTGCTCGCACTCATAAGTCATAACTCACGACCGTGACACTCCTAACTAGCCTAATGTTCGGTCAACGTTCTATTTCGGAGCAATAAGTTTCTTGCGTTGTGTATTCGTCGTAACTCATAAAATAACTTTTGAATGAAGCTAACCGCAAAAAATAAGCTACTTTAGGTACTGTCAATTATATCAGGCCCTTTTTTCAGGCCCAGAAACCATTTCATAAAATAACTAAAAAAAGTTTCTAGACCTGAAAAAAAAGGAATTGTTACTTGAAGCTCTGCCACTTTTTCCCTATTGATATCCTATTGAATTAGGTACTAACTGCTAAGCTTAAATATTTGTACTGTTCATATATGCCTTTCTAACCACTTTAAGTATAGTTTAATTTACCAGTCAAATGTCAAAAGTAGTTCACGGGTCAAGTCACGTTATTAACCTGTTCACACATCAGTTAAAACACGATAAGTTACCGTCAATTATATCCCACTTCCTGTGTCCAACACGACCCAACATAAAACTACTTCCCTTGGAACATAAGGGTAGTTTAAATTCGGAACACGTAAACAAATCAAACGCGAGCTTCAAATTTTTAATTTTGTGATAAAATTGTAAACGATAACCCTCGACAGCCGCACTTTTAAGTCTCACTATTTATGATGCATCGTAAAAAGTGGATATCAATTACTGTCACGCTAGCAGATAATACCTAAATAAACAAAATTATTACTTTTGAAACAGATTTTTTTCTAAATATATTGTATCTGGTACCAAAAATAAAATGTACATAATGTTTATAATGAAATTAAGTAGACATTTGTGTATTTTCATAGGCAGTCTATTATGTAATAATTGCACAAAGTCACTCTTACTAGTATAAATAAAAAATGTCATTAAACAGTTAATCTTTCCCACGATAAACTTTCGATCGTTTATTACGAATAATTAACTTGTTAATCGAATAGATGAGTAGGTAGGCACATACCTAAGTATGCAAATTATTGTTACTTTTCCACGCCCTTTACAGCACAAAAATATGTACGCAATTACCATAGAATTTATAAAATTCGACAAAAATAGAACAAAATATTTAACTTACAAGTAAAATATGAAGGGTGGTTTTATAATTTCTACGTACCTATGTATTTATCATCAAAAGACTGTTGTAATGTAGCTTAAAAAAGGATAAAATGATTAAATTTTATAATTATTATTTAGTTTAAATAATATTATCAACCGTAAAATGTTCAACTATTTTCCTTTAATAACTAAACAATTAAATAGTATACCGTAAATATTAAAAGTTTGTCAGCAATTAAAAAGTTAAGTCTCCATACGATCAAGGGTAAATAAGTCCAAGTGGCAACTATAAATAACTTTTTATCGTGTTATTAGAACATAGGGGCATATTGGGTTCAATGTCACTCCTTAAATATTATAATTGTTAAAATGGAGATAAATTTAAAGTACATACTCCAAAGGAAGATAACTGTAGATTAGTGTAATAAATTTCAATGTTTTGAATGTTGTTTAGCTGTGTAAATACTAGAAGTTCTCGGTCGAAACAACTTAAACCTTGAGATATAGGCTTAGAAGGTCATAGAAGCTTTTAGACTTTAATACTAACCTTTTGAGTTTATATATAGCAACTTACGATACACTGATATGAAATGCGACGTTTCAAACATAGACATTAAACTTATACTAATTAAGAACAGGCTATTGTAAACTTTCAGCCAAAAAAATTTTCCATACAAGGGTCAAAGTGACGCCGCCTGTTGAGAATCGACCTGACTTTGATGTAAGCTATGGAACTAATTAAGGTTTAAAATGGCTTCCGTAACCTGCGATAATTTGCTTCAATTTTGAAATTATTATGAAATACTATGTAGGTACTTTAATTACAACAATTCAACCGTTTGTAGTAAAGTAGCCTTTTACAGCGCCTCACTGAATTCTTTAATGTCCAATCAAAAATCTCGAGAGTTGAAAGAGAATGTAAAAAAAATAATGTTTAGGCTCGATATGTCCTGTCTCTAATAAATAAGTCTATGGTTCCAAATGTCCGAGCAGAATTGAAAGCAAATAAAGATTGTATCCGATAACGTATAGAGATATGATACAGGACCATCTGGTTGTGTCGCAGGCCACGCTACAGTCTACAGAATACAGATGCTTCAACTAGTAACATAAAGTTAGCTGGGCACAATAAACCTTTCGCACTTGACTAGACAACTAATGAATGACGGAATTGTGCTGACTTAATGGCTCGTTTAAATGCATTTTACGATACAGTTCAAAGCTTTCGCTAGTTGGCTCCAGGAGTCAAACCCAAGACCGTCGGTTTAAGCTCATTGAATCAATCTACATAATATGCTATTTCAAATAGGTACCTACAACATAGAAGAGTGTCGAAATGAATAAAAACTGTTCCTACCCAATTTATGATCGTCATGTAATTTTTAACGATGAACAAGCTTTTAGCTGGTATGTCACTCCCTTTGTTATTATAATGCGCTTACTCGGAGTGGTCATGTATGAGTATTTTACCCTGCGTACTAAACAGAAGGGCGGAGGGCCGTGTCGGAACGTGCTGTGATATTGCACACCTTGCACCGCGCACCCCATCTGACCCCGAACCCTCACAAAACACACAAATTATCGTCATTGCTCACCCATAATTGTTCTAAATATATAGTTTTAAGGGAGTTTTAACACTAAGTTGGGGCACAGTGTTGAGGAATGTATGTTGTTTGATATGTTTTTTTTTATTTAATAAAAACTACAGGCTTAATGACCATACCCTTTTTAGCCAAATATTGCTTATGCTCACGACATTTATACATTTTCTACAATTATTTTATATTATGTATAATTGTCTAAGTCCATCACGGTTTTGGTAAATTAAAATCAAGGTCGCTGGTCACCTTTGTTCCTTTACCTTTTAATATTTTTATTGATAATTATTTTATGCCCAGTTTTATGCCCATCCCGTATGGCTATTTGAACGTTATGGTCGAATACCTCGTCGACAAGGCGTCCTCAAAGCAGTTGGTATAGTAAACACCGGTGTTGGGAGTGTCGCGAGAGTGCTACAACCGCGTAATATAATGGTGAATCCTGTGGTGAATGCTCAGCCTATTTAACATGATTATATTCTGACCGATTCCACTAACCTTTACTCAATATTAATTAACTATATCTTTAAATATTTCGCTCCTAGCCAATATTATCGATCACCGACCAATTAACATAAAGTCAAGGTAGGCCATAAACACCCGCATAACGCGACTCGCGAGACAGGCTCGTCTCGGTCTCAATTGTTGTCATTACAGTACTAATTACTAGTTTTTGTGTGTCTGAATGCTCACTTGAAATCAATTACCACGTATCCCTTTATCATGTTTTAATTTATTTGCTATATAGTTCGAAAAAAGTGGAACAAATGTAGTACAATTTCTATTCGAGATAAAACAAACGTAAAAAGGTGCTTACTACTTTTTGTCTTTCGAAGGTCACTATATATTGCCGTATTAAAATATCGAAATACCTATATTTTTCCAGTCAGGAATAGATTGAAGTTATTTTGTATTTATTTTTGAAGTTATTATGTAGTATTTTTGTCCCTCACCATTCTATAGCGCAACTGAAAATGTGTAGAAAGCGAAGTTTCCCGAAAGACGTTATGATATGATTGTCTGTACCTAAGAACTATGTGGTGTCTACTGTCTATATATAAGTATGAAGGATATTGCATCATAGTACAAAACTCACCAGTATAACAGACGGAGGTGAGGGTTAGCGCGTGCGTCCGGACCAGGGGGTTGGTTCGTCCCCACGGCACTCGCGCCAGCAGCGGCTCCACGAAGTCGAACGCCGTCGCCACCGACAGCTGCCAGTTCATCCGCTGCAGAAGCATCACCTCCCATTGCTGAAACATGAGGTATTATAAACACCGGGTCCAGAAACTTTATGGTCAGAATATATTGGATAGTAATATACTTGGATAGTCATGTCAGAGTTAATTTGCCCAAGACATTGAGTAAGACACAAACGCTGTTGTAGTCGAAGAGTATAGAATCCTAAAGGAAGCGAACAAAGTATACCCCAAAGCTTAAAGTGAGCAGGAAATGCAGGAATACACATTTCTATTAAAATCTGTAAATTCACATACACACGATCGTCATACACGACGAACCAGGAAACCGCAAAAAGTAGCGAATAATTGAAAAGAAAAGGGCAAGGCATCCTTAGGGGCAGATTGTACCCCAACTGAAATAACAAGGGACCTAATGACTAATTGTCTCAGCTGAGGTTGAAGCCTTTCAAACTCAAAACTGTAACATTATACGATCCAACAGTGTGGGAACTGGGAAATATTATTCAAAGATATACTACCCACATTAAAAAATATTCATGAAGCCCAAGACCCCAGAAGTACTTGGTATGCGTGTTGTGAATTTATCGCGAGGATCACCCGAATTAATTGCTGGGAAGTGTAAGGTAATGCCATACGGACCATACGGTCTTGGCCATACGGTACAGGAGTTCCCAGTTCTCACGGTCACGGTGTACAATTACTGACAAATGTCACGAATTATCATAAGATAGTATTCGGTAATGTGGGAATCGGCGATGTCTCGATAGCCGATAGGGACATATGCACTCGATCCGACCATCGTCGGCAGCGTGTGAATGGAGTGACAAGCCACAAACCCACGCATATTAGTGACCTAATTGATCCCGCAGCACCTGCCGCGCGGCACACAATATCACAATTATTATGACGCTGCGACAATATCACTAATGATCCTGTGTGTGAATTTACGCAATGTTTACGTCACGGCACAAGCACGCCGCCCACATCAGATTATTTGGGTTAATACGAATTTTCAATCAATAATATGAAAGATGAAACATTTAATTAAAAATATATCATTTTCATATACGTGTGGACATTATCAGCGGAGGTAAAGGAAGTTTCATTAATTGATACCATCTACTCGATGTACCGCTACGTCTTATCATTGTCTTGGGACGTTTCCGTCGGAAGTAGGGGGTGACTTACGTCACACATTGCAGCTCCTTACGACAATAAGCGCCCCCAGAGTGTACGGAAGGAGTAATTGCCGGAAACTTACAAGCAACACTTTAAGGAAACGGGTAATATAATGTTGTCCCTTCCAAGTGACATTTGACTCGGCTAATCGAGTTCGTTCACAGCACAATCAAAACAACGTCTTGCGGTCGTCACAGGATGTAAGGTGTATGGCCGCTCGCAACGCGTTACCGTAATCATTAACATCCAGACAAAGTGAAATACTTTCTAATATAACTTTTATTGTATTTATTTATATCAAACCCGTAGCTAAATGGTTAATGGTAAGAGAGATTTTATAAAGTAGACCGTATACCGAACCAACTATTATTCACAAAATCATGTACCTATTCAACAATTATTACCTATACCTAAGTTCCATAAAATGGTAAAATGCAGGTTAACATTGATATCAAAGCTTTCCAATACGAATAAGATATTTCGCATAGAAAAAAAATAAAAGTTCGCAGCATAGATGTATAATATTAAAAAGAGGTTATCACTGGTTCGCATAGTAAAAAATTGTCTATTCCTAGACAAATGTGTATAGCCACGCCCCAATGTTTCGATGTTTTGTGTAATGTTTCGATGAAGGAGACGCGGCTTAACATTGATATCAAAGCATACCAATACGAATATGATATTTCGCATAGAAAAAAAAAATAAGTTACGCCGTACGACATGTAGGTCGAAGACGCTGAAAATTTTCCGCCTGTCACCTTTTACAATCATTAAACAACTTACCCTGACTTCATGTGGGTACACGGAGTTGTCTGTATACGCGCATAGCAGGTCCACGGACAGTGGATGACACTGTCGGAACTTGGAGGCCAGCAGCAGTGACGTCACAGCCAGCAGTTGCAGCTGTTGTCTGGAGATGGCACGCTGCGCCAGGAACCTGTCCATGTAGCTCACGGCCAGGGGGAACACCTGCTCCTCACATTGCTGCTCCTCGCACACCTGGAAAGATAAAAAAAACTTAGGCGTTTCCTTACGTGATCATTTGAACATGTTTTTCGAAGAAAACATTAAGGACAAGGACGCTTAATTTATATTAGGTGTCTGAAAAGAAAAATAGATATTGAAAATTGACTCCTAAATTATTTGGTATTGTATATAAATAATTAATAAATAAATATTGTACATAAATATCAATATTTTATTAAATCACTAGATAGCTAAAGGCTCTTAGAATTCATAAAGCTTGCAATCTACATACATAAGGGGATCTAAGAATAATTCATAAAAATATGGGGTCATTTTGGTACCTACGTATTTCATCAATTATAATATAATACATGATATCCACATTCCAGGAACAGAGAAAAATCGTTCTTGCTGGGATTTGTAACCATTAGATATTATTATAATTTATAAAAAATACAGTCTGTCCAACCATTTACCATTATTATTATATTATTATATTATAATATCAATGACGTATCGCATTGGACAAGTATTTTAATAAGTAAGTCGCTGACCTCTAAGTCCTCTCTTCCCGTCGAAAATTATTTTTCCTTCGTTTTTTAATGTAAGGATAACAGATTAAATTATAATTTTATAATTCGCTTCCAATAAAATAAGTACCGACTGATTGGTTACAATTTTTCAAATACCATAATCTTAACTTGTGCGTTTTTATTCCATTAACATTAATTTTGTCTTGGAAAATTTATTGCAAATCTGTATTTTAAAGTCCAAGTAAAAAGGCACTTCCCATTTATACATAAACCTTCACAATATAAGTAATACAAATTGGCAAGAAATATTCATAAAGTATTTTGTATATCGTAAAGTAGGCTTCTAAGGTCTACTAGATTTTCTGTCTGTAAACAAAAGAATCCTTGCTCAATGAAGCAGAACGAATTCAGACGTAAAAAACTACGTAAAAAGCCTTCGTGCGTCCGCTGTAAGGGTTCATAAACAACATAAACAACAGCACAAAAACCTTCGATCCTTTTACAATATGGATGTATATTCGCTTCTCAATATACTTGTTTGTAACAACTGTTTAATGTCGTGAGCATTATAGTTTAGAATTAACGTATAGTTTGCTTAACAGTAGGTCGATTCTGCTAATTAAATCTTACAATATTACAGTTTCGATGCAGTCTCGATATGTTAAAACAGCAAAATGGTATTCTCATTAACGTCAAACGCGTTTTGATTGGTCCAAACCCCAAAATCAGTTTATGATATCTAGACTATTCATTTGTATTTAAATTTATTGAGATTAAATAGAAAGTCTAAGTTAAATACGAGAATTGAGATTCCAGCTATGAGCTTAATTACATAAGCAGTAGGTTATTGTTTAGAAAATTGATTTATTGTTTTATAAAAGCTTTAAATGTTTACACAGGTACAGGCAAACATTAGGTACCTATTTATTATGTTAGATCAGCTGTCAAATATTTTTTATTACGTATACGTCCGTATTTTTGTGGGTAGATAATAATTTGCCTTTAATACAAGTAAATCTTCAAAAAAATATGTCATCTTATTTATTAATAAAAACAAAGTTCAACATCACTTCAAAATTTTATTTTTTATTATTTAGCAACAAATTCCCTAGTACATTTTACGATATTGAAAATTGTTTGATGAACTAGTTAATTCAATTCCTAATTACATCTTCGAGATACTCAATTTTTAAGTGGGAACATATGTAATTGAATACTGTTATTTATTTGGGATGTACCCCCAGGTCATCGACCTTAATGTAATCTAATCCTGAACAGGTCAAGTTACCTCTAACATCCACGTCGTGACGACTTTTCGCATGAAAGGTTGTATGTCAATCTGGACGGTCTGGAAGTAATCTGTGTGCACCGCGTGAACTCTCTCCAAGGTCAGCAGATTCAGCAGCAGGCGAGGGTCCCTGTCGAGGGCTCTGTCGGGGCCAGCCACACACATGTCGACAGTCCTCCCGCTGCTGTTGCTGTTCTGTCCGGAATTCTGCAGGTTCTCTCCGCAAGACAAATCCATTATGGTCACAGAAGCACAAAGTTCAAAACGAAAAGCACTCAAAAGTTCACCACGTTCACCGTAAATTTTGCGCGAAAGCTTGAGAGCTTTCGAACACACGACCGCACTACGCGCGGCCAGGCGAGCGAATGAAAGTTGTGTTGGAACTTAAAGTTGACATAGCTGATGGCCCGTAGACCCGTAGTAGCCCGATGCGTAGGAACGCGACAACCCCGCGCCTACCTGCCCCGCTCAACAAAAGCTCCCCTAGTCCTGCGCCCTAGATGTACTACCAAATAGATACACTAATATCGCATAGATATACTATAATAATAATCTATAATATGTAAAATATTGTTTTTATCGCCTTTAACCTTTGTTTCTAGTAGTCATTGGATTATGTTTACCAACTGTGTTGATAATTCCTTAGTACAAACGTAATGTCACGATACGTTTCTGTATCTGGTCAGTCCGAATTCCGAACTGAAGGCAGACCGGACCGTATATGGCCGCCTTTATTAAGTTATGTTGGCTGCTTCGTCATGTGATCAGACGAAATTATGATTTTTTTGCAAATTTTTGCCTTAAGCAAGAGCGTACCAGAACACGGTTTATGGGAGGGTTCTTTAATTAATTATATCAATGCGAAATAGGTTTTTTTTAATTTTAGCAGGTAGTTTAAAAGTTGTACTTAATCCGTTTTCGATTATTAAAATGATTTTCCTAAAGTATATTAATTAGCACTACGTTTTTAAATAGTTGCCAGAGGGGGAGGGTTAACTTATAAACAATTTTGGAGGTCGATTACTCGAAAATTGTCCATTTTATTAAATAAGTCGTATACAGTATACAGTACAGA
Organism: Glaucopsyche alexis; assembly: GCA_905404095.1. Classification (NCBI taxonomy): domain Eukaryota; kingdom Metazoa; phylum Arthropoda; class Insecta; order Lepidoptera; family Lycaenidae; genus Glaucopsyche; species Glaucopsyche alexis. The sequence goes on from FR990049.1 coordinate 13,145,906, forward strand.
CACATATCGTATACAGTCGGGTTTTTTTATTTTTTGTACTATTTATTTTATTTTATATTTTTTTAGTTTAGTTTTAGTTCCTGATTGGCTAGCCACACACGTGCACGTGACAGAATAAATAACTATACCTAATAGCAGCTTCAAGCGAATGCTACTAACATTTTATTAACTTATAATGAACTGAATATTTATTAACATTTTCACTTTTTTGTAAAGGTAATACTTGGCTTCTTTCATTTAGGTAATATTTTTGTAGGATCTCATTTCTTTTTGAAGGTTACCCGAAGACCAAGGAATTGGGGATTTTAAAGACCGTAAACGCACTTATAATTTCTCCGGTGTTGCGAATGTCTTAATGAGGGAGTAATTGCTTACTATTAGGCGGTCCATTTGCTTGTTTCTAGATCTATTCCATAAATAAAATGATAACTAACCGACCGTGGACACCCGCAACACCAGGGGAACCACAAGTGCGTTGTTCTCGAATCAATTACTCCCCCCCCCCCCTCTCCCTCCTCCTTAGGCCTACAATTTCTTTGACCAGGGTAGGGTATGGAGATTTTATAAAATGAAAAACGGCTTAATGTAGAAAGTTGCCAATTCCTTATTATTTTTCGAAGTGATCTCCGTTCCTCTCTACACATCGTCGCATTCGATGGAACCACTGAGAAAAGCAGTGGGCCCATTCTTCCTTAGGGGTCTCTTCTATGGCATTTTCGTACGCTTTCACCGCATCTTCAGGGCTCGTAAAGCGAATACCACGAATTTTATCTTTAGTTCTTGGGAATATTAATGAAAGTCGCAGGGCGCCAGGTCAGGACTGTATGGCGGATGACTCATTATCTCAACACCTGCCATAGTCAAATATTCAACAGTCCTTTTTGCGGAGTGCGCTGAAGCATTGTCGTGGTGAAGGAGGACCCTACTTCGAGGGCGCTGTTGTCGATTTTTTTCCAAGACAACAGGCAAACAGCGATTGACATACCAGTCTGCAGTAACTGTCCTTCCATCTTCTAGCACAACTGTCGCGAAATGACCTTTCCGACCAAAGAATGAGGCAATCATCTTTTTTCCTTGACTTCTTTCTTTCGTTACCTTAGTTGGACGATTCTCGAAAAGAAACACCCACTGAGCTGATTGTCTTTTGGTTTCTGATTCGTAGCAATATATCCAGCTTTCATCACCTGTGACGATGTCAAATACAGCATTTGAGTCACCGCCGTTGAACTTATCTAACATTTGGCGACACCAGTCCATGCGAAGGTGTTTCTGGTCGTCGGTTAAAGTATTGGAAATCCATCGAAAATTTTCTCGCGTTAGGTTTATTTTCACGTGTAACAAGAGTTTTAGATTTGCCGCTAATTCACAAAAACAAATCGACCTATGCGTAGAACAAAGTCCGATTTGAAAAATTGCTACTTTTTAGTAGAGGCCAAACAAGTTTTGCGAATTGAAAAACTTGAATAACTTTTAAACGGTGAGACTTTTATTTTTGAAATTTTGGTATCTTATTTTGACATCCTAGTCTAGTTAACCGCTTTATACTGTTTATTATTAATTATTATATTTACTGAGATAACGAGTTCTATATCAACCTAGGACGTTTTACAGCGGAGAAGCGGGAGTTCGTAGTGATCATATTACGTTGTTTTACGGAGATATTTGAATGAAACGCCGTTCTATATTCATATGACTGGTTTTTTTTTTTGGAGTTATCCGATATTTTTAAGTCCTATGTGAATAATTATAATCTATTATTTTGATATAGTGTTAGCCACATTACTCATAAATGAACAATAATACATAATTATTCATTAAAATCGTTTATTTACATAAAAAATCTCAAAATAGGTGGTGTTTTAAACTATAATTAAATCATAGTCGGTACTCGGTACTTACATAAAATTAAAGACTAGTTACCATAGTCTAAAACCTACAAAACAATTAAAATCTCTAAGATATGCCCATAAAAATAAATATTGTTTGAAACGTAAAAATGAGATAAAAAAATTAAAATTTGTATTGTTCTACATTAACAAGCCCAAAACAAAATTTTAACTTAAAGAACAATAAAAAACTTCTAAAACGCAGTTATAAATTAAACTTCTTTGCTACTGTATCTAAACTATCTAGCTATGTTGTATAATATTATAGTTCAGTTTAACCTACATGGGGGAGGTATCTGCACGTTTATCCAAAATAATGAAAAACAACCATAATATTGTTATGGCCATAATCCCGTAACAATAAGCATGTCGTATGGAGAAGAAATAATACTTAAAAAATCAATTCTGTCATAACAAGGTCCGGATTGATTTAAAGTATCAATCTCGTGTCTATATAATCGATTATCATGAATGTGATAGTGTATACGTGGGTCAAACAGTTTGACCCACGTATAAAATATGTAACACCATATGGGAATATCCATTGTCCATCAGGGACATAACCTCTCGGCCGCCCCAAGCGTTTTATGTCATATTATCTGGTCAAGCGCCCGCCTTCCAATCTGACGTCGAACGTAAGTTGCCGGTCAGCGCTAAAATGCCGATTTCGACGAAAAGTTGTATGAATGCACTAGGTTATATTAGTATATTCGGAATGTACATAAAATTTGCTTTAATAAGTATATAATATAAACTGAAAAATTAACAAGTGTAATTATTTCGAACGGCCTAATCGTACAAGTATGTAAAATCCCACCTGTTGTAGTCGAAAAAAGCATTTAAAAACAATTTAAGACGCTAGAAAGATTATAAAGAGACTAATGATATTAATAACGATGATATATCATATCTTAAATGTGTTTAGCAAAATGTGATTTATCACGGTAACCATTTCTATAAGACGCGATGTATTCTTTGTACCGAGTCTCAAAGTTACGTCCAGTTTGAGTCAAACTTTTTACCGTGTTTTAGAGTTACATATTATCACATTTCGTTAAACACCTTTTAGATAGTGGTTATTATAATGTACCCGATGGCCATTCCTTTAAGGTATATATGATACAAATGCTTTTTACCGAGCGTGCTGGAATAATTCGAAATAATTAAGAATAGAGCAATAACAGACTTGCATTACGCATGGTTAAACGTATACTCAACGTATACGAAAAATACCCACAACCTGCAAGCAAATGTTGCTTGCAGGTTGTAGGTATTTTTCTAGATTATACTTTCGGGATATTGTTAGATATAATATTAATTAAATTATATACTAGTATTCTACATGATTGAACCTGAAAACGCTATCATAGGTGGAATGACTATTAGTAGGAGACTGCATAGGAGTTAGCACCGACAGTTCTTGACCAACTGGAGTACACGTATGGCCAGGATTTTCTATGTCTTCAAGTTGTATTATAGGTGATTTTTCGAAACTAGAAGGCGTTTTTAAAGAAAATATTGATGGTCGACCATAAATTGTCTCTCATTAATAGGTGGATTAGGTGCGGTAATGCCGAACCTAATCCATTTCATTCCAAACATCACCCAGTTGCTGACTTATTTCTTCTGCACCTTGTTGTCAACAACTTAAATGTTAAAAATAGTATTACTACACTGCGCCATAATATATTCAAAATAATATATAATTTTATGATATATATGTAACTTGAAAACATTATTATATAATAACATTTTATAACAAATTAATAACATTTATACAAAGCTTTTTAAAAAAGTTTGAATATACAAGTTTTATGAACATCGCAATTCGCAGTACACAACTAAAAACTGTCGATTATAATGTTATATGATTTGCCGAAGACCTTACAAATGTGTATATATTGTAAGGTAACGCAGCTTAAAACTATTTTTATTTATTTAATATCAAATATATTTCTATTTAACGATATTTTTAAAAGAACGTCCTAACTGATGTCATCATTCAGGTGATAACGTCCCACCTGCATATCGAACTGACAAAACGTATTGTAACTATTCTATGATTCCGTAAAACCACGTCCCATAGTTACATGAAAACCTTAGAAGTTCTAAAGAATTAGTCTAACATCGTTCTAATATTACTTATAATGTCAACTTTTATGATACGTCAACTTTTATTGATAACACGACAAATATTTACCTAATAAATAAACATGAAACTAATCATACTTCTCGCACTAAAACGTATTTTTCTAACTCTCCGTCAAAAAATGTCTTATATGAAGATAGATCTCCCGTTTCTATTTACTAGCTTAAAAAGCGGAATATTAAAAAAAAATCATTTCAAAGCATAATAATATTTAATTTGAAGAATAATATAAGTAAAAATATCAACTTACCCGGATCTACACCGTTCTTCATAAAAATATCTTGCTTATTTGAAAAAAAGGAGGACTACGTTCAAGCTCTTTTCCCTCTTCTTAAAGTATATCCAGCAATATCCGTAAGCGTGACATCTCAAAAACACTTTTAGTACGCAATAATTAATAAAATTATAATTTTCGTCAAACCGAAAAAAATTACACACATGACCAAAGATTTCAACTCAAGATAGGCTATCACATATATTTAGCAGAAAAAAAAATCATACAAGAAAAAGTTACGCCATCTTGGTTTTCACCATAACTCAGATGTCATCCATCTTGTTTTCACCATACTTCGAATTTCAAAATGGCCCCAAAAATTTAAAAATTGGGGCCATTTTACTGGAGACACTTTTTGCCTCAACATGCCTCGTCTATAATATACGTCTATGCACATGACGCAAAAAACCCTTCTTTCCGCTCGACAATGCTTGAAGTGAAGATCGCGCGAGGCGCCCGCGCCGCGCGCGCTCCAATTTCTCCGTCCTATGAACACAAGGTGCATTTTAACATGGAGCTTACATCAAATAAGACGTTGTACGATTCTGTATTTCCGAAATTAAGCCAAATATAAAAATTCTGAAAATGCCAGACTGTAGAGCTTTGATTCCTTATTTCATTTATCCAAGAAACGCACTTTTGTTCTATGATCACATCGGACTTTGTTCTACGCATAGGTCGAAATGACAAATGAATGCAGGGTGTCGCAACTTCCTATCGTAAGTATTGGCGTTCGAAATCCAAAATTATATCTGACTATCGTCTGTGCAAACCACATACCTTGCTCGCTCTTTTATCGTGTGTACTCTTTCACACATCGCCTGTGATTGGTTAAACAGAAATAGCAGATTAATTTTAAATTTCAAACTACGAAATTCTATTCTATTCATTTGAAAAATTATTTCCAACTTTTACAAAATTTGTTAACTCATGTTTTGTTATTTGCAAAAAACTGTAATTTTTAGTGAAGTGATCTCGAAATCATATTTATTATGAGGAAACAGTGATTTATATAAAATTAGTTCATATATTTATCCACTTTATTATCTATAAGTATACCTTCATGCTCTCAAAGAATATCGGTGAGTAGGTACCTATCTGTATAAAATTTTACCATATTTTAACTTCTCGTTTTATTTAAAAGAGACAAGATTATATTTGTTTGACGACCTCTGTTGCTCAGTGGTTTAGCGCTCTTTGGTGCTCAAGCCGGGGGTCGCAGGTTCGAATCCTGCCGACGGAACAAAAATTTTTCTATGTTCCTAGTTCATGGGTGTGTATTAAATATGTGTTTAATATATCAAAAATATTAAATATATGTATAGTATAAAAGTATTAAATATACTTCCTGTTTTCTGGTACCTACCTGTAACACAAGTTCTTCGGATACTTAGCACGGCGCAAGATTGACGTGGTGTGATTGTGTGAAGCGTCCATAGATATTATTATTATTTATTTCAATAAATGAAATTTATTGTGTAGTGATTTTAATATGCATGCTAAGATTTATGATTGTAAAGTTTTAAATCTATTAATAATATAAGATTCGAATGTTTTTTAATACACGCAATATTATATTTTAAAACAAAGTCATATTGCTTACCTAATATATTTTGTTAAGCATAATATTATATTAATAAAAATACAGATTATTATTACGTTTTCTTCTGCCAGACAGTAAAAACTTTAAATAGGTACATACTTACCTAATAATAATTATGTACTTTATTTTAATACTATTTCATAATTTGCAGGTATTGGATTCCAATTTCAAGGGCACGCAATAATAATTATGACAACATGAAAATATTTCAAGATTCTCATGAATCGTATAAATAACGTTACACTTTACGCCGCTGTCAAATGGCCTGCTAGGCCCACAAAAGTGTACCTACCTATTTTGCACCAAAGGATTACGCTGAAGTTAACCAGGCAGTCGTATAATTATGTGGTATAATCTGAAATATTTTGGTTACCAATTTTACCTTTTCCTTTAGCCTACATTTTGGTTACCTTTAGCCCTCGTATCCACGAGAGTTTTTTGTGGTCGCGAGTCGTGACTCGTAACACGACAGGAAAAACTGCACTGTAAATAGAACTCTGCACTTAATCTACAATAGAGCTGAAAATTGAAGTGTCAAGTGTACACGATTTTCAGCTGTGTCGTATTAGTGCAAAGTTCTATTTATAGTGTAGTTTATTAGTCGTGATCATATAAAAGCGCTCGTGGGAATGTAGCCTTACTTTTGTATTTTTTTAATGCAATAAAAACGATCGAATTATAGTAATTGTTTTGTTGTTTTATTTATCTTTTTAACCTAATAATCGGGTCCTAAAAATAAAATTGAAAACAATAACCTACGAATAGTTTTTTTTTTCATTGTAGGCTTGAATCTTGTGCACTTTAGAAGATACAAATACGTAAAAAAGTTACGGTATAATTTTGAATTTCGAAATTATTTTTTTTATTCGGAGTGCCACCTCTTAATACGTAGTATAGCTTTACATTCTCTTTGAATGAATGCTATATTATACTAGGTACATTAGGTTACCATAGAGTTCTAAAATTCAAAAAAGGTTTCCATTAGCAATGTTTCTAACTGGCCAGTTCTAAACATTTTCAGTGTTACCCACGTACCATCACATAAGGGGTCGTCCATTAATCACGTGATGCTTAAAGGGGGAGGGGGGGTCCGAAAAAAAATCACCAAGTATCACCAAGGGGAGGAGGGGGTATAAGGAGATATCACGTGTATTAATTTTCGAATCTAGTCTATGCATACCGAAATTATTATCGGCTGTAGAATCGTAGTGTTGTTTAAATACTTACAAGACAAATGACTCGTATAGTTTTTAATTGCTTAAATTATTTGATTAAACGGTTCTTTAAGTTAAAGTTTTTCTTCAAACATGACCTGCTTACTATGTAAAAAAAATACACGTGATCTTAGGTGGGGGAGGGGGGGGGGGGTAGTATAAAACCTCACCACGTATCACCAGGGGGAGGGGAGGGGTCTAAAACAGTTGTTAAAAACATCACGTGATTAATGCACGGCCCCTAATCCTTTAATTGCTCGTTTTCATATCTATTCCATAATTAAAGCGATTACCGCCCATCATAGACATCTGCAATACCAGAAGAGTTACAACTTTACAAGGGCATTCCCGATCTTTAAAACCTAAATTGTTATAATTTCTTACCTCTGATGGTAAGAAATTATAATAATTTCAAACCACCAGGCGATCGGTTTGCTCGTTTTCAAATTAATTAGTAAGAACTTATAACTAACGGGTGATCCGATTGCTCGTGTCCAGATCTATTCCATAGTTAAAACATTTACTGTCGCTCATGGACATCCGCAACACCAGAAGAGTTACAAGTGCGTTTGCGAGCTTTGCATTTTTAAATCTTTTTTTTAAGAATTTTTACTTTTTCTATATTTTCCCTTCATATATAGCTAATGACCTAGCCTGACAGCAAATTTAAAATTTCTAAGTCTGCTAGAAGTATGCTTTTAATTTCGTTTATTCTCCCTACCTACCTTTATCCATATCTTTCATAATCGCGTTTTTGCCGCTTAATATCTCCTAAGTGAATATGAAATGAATGAGGTAAGTAAAGTGTATAAGTATGTCACCGTAAAATTGTAAAAACTGTTTTATTGTAATATAACTAGTGAAATTGTAAAATGGAGATAGATTTCGGACGCGAATGTGCTGCCTATAATTTAACACATTATTTTTCGTTAGATTATAAGTACCTAAGTGTATAGTTTTTAATCTTTCGACATATTTTTACAATCTAGTTAGTTTTTTTACAATTTTACGGTGACATGTACATATTTCAGATTATTTTAGGGTTCCGTTTCCAAAATAAATCGGATCCCTTAAAAGACCACTTTGTTATCCGTCTATCCGTCAATTCCTCTGTCTATCTGTTGAAAATAAAGATACGGATTCATGCTACAAAAAGCGCACATTACTCATAAGGTATAAATAATATTACTCTTCGACGGACAATTATAAACGCTGTATAGGCATGCAAATTTATAACAATATGAATAACAATAGTAATAGTAATAAAATAAGGGAGGTCTTTTTGTTGAGGGCTCGGAGGGCGGAGGGTTGAGGCACGCGACAGCTGCGCGCGCGCCGGCCGACGTGCGCCGGGTGCACGAGAGTCATTGTTTACAAATCCCGACACACCTGATCCTCAAATTGGTCATTGTAATTACACGAGGTTGTGTTAAGAAAATAACACGTGCTTAAAATATCGACCTCTGTAATGTTAATATTAAACCAGTCGAAGTACTTAATTTCGTTCACCCTCTGCCCTCATAAAAAAAAATATTTGAGGAGAATAAATTTAAACTTGTTTATCAATCTAGATTCTAGTTGTTATGATAATAATTATTTACTAGCTTTTGCCCGCAGCTTCGCTTGCGTGAAATTGGGTTTAAGTCAGAGGGAAAGCTTGTTCGGGAAAATACCAATACCAAAATTGAATACATAATGGTGTAGGCACAGCCATATCAGTTGTATTTTATTTGAATGTTTACTGCGTCTTCGTAGGTACACTCAAGAAATCTACCGGGAACTGTACCATAAATAAAATTTAATAAGCTGCAAAAAATATTCTGTGTTAATTCTGGATAAAGTTAAAGTATAAACTACTACCATACCTAATTTCATCAAAATTCTTGAGTTTTCTTTACTTTACTTTATTGCATGAAAAACTAAACATATTATTCTGTACATACAAACTTTCGCGTTTAGGTATAATATTAAGGATTTCTTTGTAGCCGATAATTAGTATTTTAATGATTTCGAAAATCTTTTGAATGGGAAGACGTTGAGGACTTGAGGAGGGTTGAGGATAAAAAGTGAGTCCTATGTATTTGAGCAACATTATCATCAGCCTATCGCCGTCCACTGCTGAACGTAGGCCTCCCCCAATGAGCGCTTACCATCCCGATCTTGAACAGCCCTCATCCATCCGCTGCCTGCCACCTTCTTCAAATCGTCGGTTCATCGTGCCGCAGGACGTCCTACACTACGTTTGCCTGAGCGTGGTCTCCACTCTAATACTTGTCTACTCCATCGATTATCTGTCCGTCTGCAGACATGGCCGGCCCACTTCCACTTCAGCGTGCTAATTCGTTGAGCAATATCGGTGACTTTAGTTCTCTGGCGAATAACGTCGTTACGTATTTTATCCACCAGAGATACCCTTAACATTGCTCTTTCCATCGCACGCTGAGCAACCTTAAACTTGTGAGTGTCCACGTTTCGGCTCTGTACCTCTTTTTAATAATATACATCTATAGCTCCGTTATCCGTATGTCATTACGGGTAGTACGCATTGATCAAAGACCCTGGTCTTAAGGGATTGTGGGATCGACGATTCAAAGATGTCCCAGAGTGTGTTTATCCAAGGGCTAAACTACTACGGTAACAAATTTTATAAAAATCCGTTCCGTAGTTTATGACATAAGCGCGCACAAACGTACAAATCAAAAATATTTTAAGAAAATCTTAAAAGTCATTGTTTTGGGTTAAAAACTAAAAACCTATATATATTAAACATTGATAAATCAAGCACAAATAAATTAAATATTACATATAACAACAAAAGAGAAAGAAAAGAGATGTTTGATTTTGGGCCAGTTCTATGTACACTACATAGGTAAACAGGAAAAAATTAAGGGAATATTATAAAAATACGAAAAAATTAATTTGAAGAAGCGTACATGCGTACAAAAATGATTATTTGAAGAGTTTTTTATTGCGAGAACACTATTTTTAGGGCGGCCATGACAGTTGTTTTGACTTGACTTTTGACGTAGTAGACAGTTTTACGAAGAGACGTCGTCTTGAATGTCATACGTCTTTCTTTGTCAAAAGTCATGTCATTGACAAAATGACATTCTTTAGTTAATTCAGATCTGATCCGCCATGTTTTATTTTACATTGTGATTCTCCTTGACGAAGTTAATTTAAATGTACTATCCGCAAAGCTGCCGCTCGACCAGGCATAAGGCTATTTTGGCTTGGCAACCATGAATCATGACAGATGAGTCGTGTGCACGCACACATACTTACGCGTAAAAACTGACTTAAAACTTCAAAAACGTTTGTAAATTGCAATCGATGCGATGATAATTTTATTTTCTATTTTTCATCATTCGTATTTGGTTTGTGTATCGTCATAAAATAGTTTTTACACTGTGTCTTGATGTAATTTATTGATTGAGGAACCTAATGTTTTTAGACATGGCTCGTCAAGGCTTCGCAATTTTTTTATTCTTCGTGGGAGAGTCATGCTTCGGCATGAATGGGCCGGATTGACAGGATAAATATAGTGACGTCACAGAAAACCGGCCTCATTCACCGAGTGAGTGAGGTTACCGAAGGCGGAAGAAGTGGTTGGGGATTTTATGGATCGTGAACGCACTGACTACTTTGGTGTTGGATGTCCATGGGCGGCGGTGATCGCTTACCGTAAGGCGATTCGTCTGCTTGTTTCATGGTCCATCCTACTAATATTATAAATGTGAAAGTTTGTGAGGATGGATGGATGGATGTTTGTTACTCTTTCACGCAAAAACTACTGAACGAATTTTTATAAAATTTGGTATGGTAAACTTTTAATCCCGGAAAAGTACGGTATTCCCGAGGGATAAGTACTTGATAGTATATTTCCGCGGGCGGAGCCGCGGGAAACAGCTAGTATTTTCATCAAAAAAATTTTTTTCTAGGTGGGAATCAAACCCACGACACATCTGCGTTGTAGAGAATGGTGATATAACCACTTAAACCACTACACCAGTCGTGCTACATGCAACACTAATTATGAAATAATAGGATTGTAACGCGAACGAAGCCGCAGGAAAAAAAAAGAATTTTAAGAATTAATAAAAAACGTTAATTTCGGTTATAATTAGTTTAATTTAATAATAACTTAATAAGTTTTTTAAGTTATTATGTATTTTTTTTATTACATTAAAGTACTGTTGACAAAAAAAATATTTTTTATTATTTATTTGAAAACCAACTAAAACTTATTTTAGTGATAAAAATTCTATCGTATATTAAATTGTAAAAACCGTTAGATTGTAATATAACTACTTACTGAAATTGTAAAATGTCAAAAGACTGCGGACGTGAATATTCTGCTTAAAATTTAACACATTATTTTTCATTATACTATTTAAATAATATATCGACGGAATAAAGCGATTCTGCAGTAAACCACATTTTTTCCGAAAACTTTTTACAGATTTAGAATCGAAAAATTTTCTACGTTAAATGGTCCTCCCGTGGCTGTACGCCCTTTAGATTTTTTTACAGCATTGGAATTTTCCCTATTTAAAAAAAAATCGGCATATTTGCTGTAAATAGCAAAAATAGCCTTTTTCTAACATTTGGAATTTAACCAATTTCGCTTTTGCAAATAATGTGCTGATGAAAAACCTTTGTAATAACAGCGGTATTAAAAGGCGAGGAGTGAGGGTTACAGCAAAATCGCTTATAACATTTAAGTGACGCTAGGTGTTTACTACATTTATAAGATGATTTTATATTGATCGTTTTAGTTTATTACATTTTAAACAAATATGGTTTTATAGAAAAGTAGTGTCACTCGCGACTTCGTGCGCGCAAAAGTTAATTTACAGAAACCGTACATTTTGCCGCGATAAAAAGTAGCCTATGTCCTTCCCCGTGGTCTACTCTATATACTCTGTCTGGTCTGGTGTGGTGGCTGGCTGGTGGCGCTTCTATCAGTACGTCAACAAATTTAATTCTAAGTCGGTACGAAATTTGCCGGGACAGCTAGTCCATAGTAATATAATAATAAAGAGGATAAGTTTGTTTGTTTCTTTGTTCGTTTGTATTTAATAGGCTCCGAAACTGCTGGACCGATTTTGATGAAATTTGGTACAGATATAGATTAGACCACGGAGGACATATTATGCTACTTTTAGTACACATATAAAAGGCAAAACTGATTGACTGATATAGATATCAACGCACAGATGAAAACCCTTATGGTTAGAAATTTGAAATTTTGCACACGTATTTCTCATATGACATCGTAGGCATCTATCACTAAGGAAGGATTTTTCAAAATTCAACCACCAAGTGGATAAAATTACTTTTTAAGTTTGTTTCTTTGTTCGTTTGTATTGATAAAATAGGTGATGAAAGCTTAAAACCTTATTTTACGTGGGCGAAGCTGAAGGAAATTGATGCTAGTTTTCTATGAAACTCAAATAGAACTTGAAATCAAAATTTTATAATTAGGAAATTCGTTCCTATCTGGTGTCCCACGACAGCACACGCCTTTTTTTCATTGATATTGTATTAAAATTACATTATAAATGTCCTCTTAATATTTTTTAAAAATATCTTAAGATACTTATTTATTCTAATTTGGAAATTAAATTTGGTATGGATAAAATAAAGTTTAATAATAAAATCTTTAATCAAACGTTTCTAATGATGAATCGGCGGCCCCGTGTCTCAGAATAGTTCGTATATGTTGCTTGTTAACTTACAACTACACCTACTACCTATATCTACAATCAACACCCACAGCATAAACGTACTAGAAAAAACCAACACCTACAACCTACATCTACAACCTACACCTGCAACCAACACCTTTGAACTAATCTGAAACACGGCGCCTGCCGATTCACAATTAGGCTCCTTTGACTAGTAATAACTTGATTTAGAAAATTATGAAAAGATCTTCATTTTAAATATCTAGACGCTGACAAAATTGGAGAGTCGCTCAAATAGGATGCTGCAGATAATCGACAAAGGAATAAGTAAATAATTTACAAGACAACACATAAATATAAAATAATGTATAAAAACGTTGAATGGAAAATGATGCTTGTGTTGAGCCAAAAAATACAAAGATTTAATAAGTCAACAAAAGTGTTATTATTTATGTCCTAAACGCTTCATAATTGTTTCATTACACAAAAAATATATCATTTTAAAAATCTGGGGGCACGACAGTGCCCCCGCCAAGTCGAGCGCGAAGCAAACACTGCCGTACCATCCTTTACTGGAACCATTTCGCCGCATTTTCAGGCCCCTATTTGAGAACCTCTGGATAAGACCAGAACGCAGAAATTTTCGTCATCCAGTAAGCTATAATCACATACTTAAAATCCAAAAGTCTGTAGGTCATTTAGTTCCGAGGTTAAGCGAAAGCAAAGTTTCGCATTTATGACACTCACTCACTCACTCACTCACTTATACACTCACTCACTCACTTATACACTCACTCACTCATGATCATCAGAATAGAACTAGTACTTCCCATAAACTCAGAGATCTGAAATTTGGTACAGAGTTAGGGTTTAATGGCCACTTCAAGGGAAAACTATAAAAACTAGGATAATCGATCTGGGGGCACGGTAGTGCCCCCGCCAAGTCGAGCGCGAAGCAAACACTGCCATACCATTCTTTACTGGAACCATTTCGCCGCATTTTCAGGCCCCTATTTGAGAACCTCTGGATAAGGCCAGAACGTCGATCTGGGGGCACGGTAGTGCCCCCGCCAAGTCGAGCGCGAAGCAAACACTGCCGTACCATTCTCTACTGGAACCATTTCGCCGCATTTTCAGGCCCCTATTTGAGAACCTCTGGATAAGACCAGAACGTCGATCTGGGGGTACGGCAGTGCCCCCGCCAAGTCAAGCGCGAAGCAAACACTGTCGTACCATTCTTTACTGGAACCATTTCACCGCATTTTCAGGCCCCTATTTGAGAACTTCTGGATAAGACCAGAACGTCGATCTGGGGGGCACAGCAAAATCCTCTGTTAAATGACAAACCTTAAGTTATTTAGCTCTTAAGTCTTATATTAGTTAAAAACCTGTAGATATGATCATAGGCATGTATAAGTAGTGCTGTTGTATTTTGAAAGGAAGGTACTATATATTTTTGGATTATTTAAATTAATGTCATAGTAATTCCTATACTGATAGCATCCGGGGTTTTTAAGTCCCAAGTATTCTGCCGCCCTTATCATAAACAACGCATTTGCATGGCGGCAACTTTCGAGTAATTCGCGCCTAAAGTTTAATTCTTTTTTTATTGTCCCTATGAAACTAACAGGAATATTCCAAATATTTTTGTTTTGTTTGATATCAAACAAAACAAAAATATTTGGAATAATTTGTTTTGTTTGATATCAAACAAAAAAAAGAATTAAACTTTAGGCGCGAATTATTCGAAAGTTTCCGCCATGCATAGGCGTTGTTTATGATAAGGGCGGCAGTATTGTAGGTATGTGAGGCTACCAGGGTCGCGGTTGCTAGTATCGCAAGACCACCTGAATGTTAATTTTGGTAATTTTTAAGAGTTTTTAAGATCCACAACTTTTTAAAATTATGCCGAAGTATAGTATTTCCTGTGCCAAAGAATCCGGGATTCTTCTAGGTGTAAGGAATATTTTAATTTTTGATATCACAATTTACCGATTTAGTACTGATTTTTGTTCCTAAACATTTTTAAAAAGCTTTTAACAAATGTCATCCCATAGTTACATCGTTTTTATTTTAGTGACCTTTTATAACTTCTAAGACAATTTAGACAAAAACGATTAATTGTAATTTAAGTGATTACAGCAACTTTTGCGTAACAGAAAAAAAGTGTTATTGTTGTAACCCACAAAACATAAACAAACAAAATTCTCGTAAGTTTTTGTTATTCTACTTGATAAAGAAATAAAAATGTATATTTGTTCCAAAAATGACAGTTAAAGAGTTATGATTTTTTTGCTGAATCTAAAAAGTTTTTTGGCTCTGGTGAACATTTTTCATTTTGTGGGTTACAGCAGAATCGCTTTTTACCGTCGATATATTTATAATTAGCTTTTGCCCGCGGCTCATTTTAAAACATTATCCCGCGGGAATACTACTTTTTCGGGATAAAAAAATATATCCTATGTTCTTTCCCGGGACCCAAAGTATGTCAATACCAAATTTCATAAGAATCGGTTCAGCGGTTAAAGCGTGAGGAGGTAACAGACAGACAGACAGACACCCTTTCGCATTTATATTATTAGTATAGAAGTATAAATTGTAATCTCGACTGCAAGTTCTTACATGAAATTTAGTATGCAGGAAGTATTGGGAAAGAAAAATCGGTCTTTCTAGGTTGATTCCCTGAAAAAATGCACATTTCTTACATATTATGTTTTTTCTTTCGTCGTGCAACAATATATTAATAATTTCGACTCTATAATGTCAGTCCGATTGGCAGTTTGGTTAACTTTTACGTTGTTCGGAAATTCTGAATGTGTTGGGTTTGAATCCCGGTAAAATATTTTTGTGATTCTTTGTATATATTTTTTTAAATCTACCAGAGCTCCGAGCAAAGCTTGGTTACCTAACTATATATAAAAGGCAAAGCTGATTGACTGATGTATCAACGCACAGGCCAAACCCAGGTATTATTCATATGATGTAGGCATCCACTAAGGAAGGATTATTTAAATTCTTCCCCAAAAGTGGTGAAATATGGGATATAAATTTGTATGAAACTTTTTATTCCTTGGACAAATTTATATGAAATTTCGTATGAATTGAGTACGAAAAAAATAATGAGTTACGTATTTCAGTGTTTTCTAAAATTCAGCCCCTAGGTGGGTAAACATATACATTCATTTTTATAGCTTCCTAAATATATTTTTTCCTGTCCTGACATGTGTATAAAAACATTTTAAGATAAATGGTCAGGCAAGGAAGATAAAAAAATATATTTTGTTAAGGCATCTACATAATTATTATCATTCTGCATCTATAACTACATCGCATCGCCCACATACGAGCCCACGAGTGACCGACACAAATCGGAGCCCCTAATAGAGTCCCAGATTTCGTTGCAGTGAAATACGAGTGACGATTTGTTTCGCTAATTTCTGTAATTCCATCTTTGCACCATTATGGATCACGAATTATCTATGGGGTTGAGATCTGGGGATCGGGAGGGCCAAGGGACAGTTTTTACCTCGGGATGCTGCCGGAGATAGTTTTGAACCACGCTCGCACGGTGTATTGGGCAATTATCCTAAATAAAATAAAATTCTGGAACTTGTTCCGCAGGATACACCGTGCGCACTGTCGGCAACATGACTTCCTCCAGCAAGCCAGCATACGACTGTCCGTTCGCCCTCCCGTCAATTAACACAACTCTCCTGGGTCATCGGCACTCATCCAGCCCCACATATTGACCACTATCCTACCGGATTCGTTGTTAGCTTTTACATTTTTGGGCTCATATAGTGTATTATTCATACGCCATAGGTTCCGACGCCTCTCTTCGAGAATTCATCTCGTCGGAAAATATGGCGTGGGAAAACGCACTATAGCTTCTTTTTGTGCCTGTCCTAATACTATTTTTTTGGCCGGACGCCTGTGGTTGACTTGGTTACCTGTCAATTTATTAACAAATTTCAAATTTGTTTACAAGTTGCCAGGTAACCTTTGTTATTAAATGGTACTGAGTTTCGGTGACGCCACAGCGCATGCGCCAAAAAGTACACCGACGAACACAACCTTACTACTAATCATTTTTACGGTCAAGCACACGACGATGTGTGCGTTAACCAATCACACTGCTATTTCCTATGTGCTTAAGAATTTTTGAAGTAAGCCAGTACAAAGGAAAATTTTCAATAAGTGATCGACCAGGAAGTTGGCTGATAGTACATGGAAACGAAGTGAAATTAAACAAAATAAAGAATAGGAAACGGTTACTATTTTATGTAGCTATATTTACATATACTGTACATAGGGCTGCCCCAGGCCTCATACATTTCTTGAACATCTCTTTTAATTATAACTACACTCATAGATACATAATATTAAAAAGCCTACACTCAAAATATTCTACTGAACTGATTGAAATAGTATGTTATATAATAAATTAATAAGTATTATGAATATATATATATATATATATATATATATATATATATATATATATATATATATATATATATATATATATATATATATATATATATATATATATATATATATATATATACCTATATATATATATATGTAATTGATGCAGCAATCGCAAATATATCAAGTTTAAAGCAAATCGCTCCCAAGCAACTTTCTTTCCCTTTTTTAACCCCGTTAGGGGACGAATTTCAATAAACTGTGATACACGAATTCCATCAATTCTGTTACATAATGTTTGTGCAAAATATTAAGTAGATTGGACCAAGGAATCACGTTGCCCCATACAAACATTTTTCCCCCTTTTCACGCCCTTAGGAGTCGAATTTCGAAAAATCCGAAAAACAATGAGCAAGCCCTGCAAGTTTCTCTACGATCAGCGGTTTAGGCTGTGCGTTGATCCGTCAGTCATTCAGGACAAAGGATTTTATATCTTTTTAATTAGATAAAAGAGGTAAATCAATTACAGACACTGTAAATTGTATGTATTCTGCTTACTTCGGTATTGAAATTCGACACCAAGATAAAGTGTGGGTGCCTCATAGTGTATGAAACTATGCGTTGTGACAATGGGAGAAAAGGTCACGTAAGTCTTTAAAGTTTGGAGTGCCTATGATATGGCGAGAACAAAATAATCATTATGACGACTGTTACTTTTGTATGACTATTATAGTGGGCATCAACAAATAAAGTCACCACAAATGGAAATACCCTAATGTTTCTTCAGCACAAAGACCTATTCCTCATTCAGCCTTAGTTCCTTGAGAAAAAAATCATTATTCCATCATTGCATGCAAAATTAGAGCTGATGAAGAAATTTATTAAGGCACTCGGCAGAAATGGTCAATGTTTTCAATTTATTTCATATAAATTTTGTGGTTTGCGTACCTACTGATTGTATCTAGATATCTTTGATGGACCTAATTAATGAAAGACACCACTAATTTCTATGAATGATCTGGAAAGGTTTGCGTGGAAATATTTTGTGGCAGTTGCACAAAATTTCCTTGGAAATCATAAAGCCGACAACTATGTAGAATTAGTAGAAGAAATGCTGCTTTGTTTCAAAAATTTAGGTTGTAACATAAGTATAAAATTACACCATCTCAATAGTCATCTAGGTCATTTTTAACACAATTTAGGAGATTTATGCGAAGAACAAGGAGAACGTTTTCACAAAGACATAAAAACGATGGAGATTAAATACCAAGAAAAGTGGAACACTCATATTATGATGGCCGACTATTGCTGGGGAATCATGCGAGATTGTCGAATATTATAAATGCGAAAGTGTGTCTGTCTGTCTGTTACCTCTTCACGCTTTAACCGCTGAACCGATTTTTATGAAATTTGGTATAGACATACTTTGGGTCCCGGGAAAGGACATAGGATATTTCTTATATCGAAAAAGTAGTGTTCCCGCGGGATAATGTGTTTTACGCGGGCGGAGCCGCGGGCAAAAGCTAGTGTCTTATAAATCAGGGGTTTTCTAACTTATTTGGAACACCTTTCAACCATAAAAATAATTTCGCGCTCCCCATCCTCCTGTCTAGATAATCAGATCGGAATTAAAAAATATTTAAAGTTTTTTTGATATTCTTAATTCATGTTATTTCGGTTTTTAATGTGTAATATTTGGTGGAATATTATCCATTACTTATTCGTTGACGTGCACAAGTGTGGAAAAGTGATACAACTACAAAATGCACTCCCTAGGAGGTTTCAGTAAAGCGTCTACCACTTTACTGAATCGACTGACTTGACTGATTGACTACTGTGACTATTTATTTGGACATTGAGTCAAAAGTCTAAAGTCTAGACTTTAGACTTGATGATTTAGAATTATACGGTGATGAGAATATACTTGACATTGGCAAATGATTATAAGCCGACGCCATATATATAAAAAAAAACAATTGTCAGTGCCAAAGTCAGTGTCAAAACCAAACCGAAACTGTCGCTGGTACTCGTCATTCAATGACTAAAGAATTCAAAGGACAGGCCCTACCTAAGACAAAAACGTGTCCAATTTATCAGCTGATTATGAGCAAAAAATGGCTGCCCAACTAGAGTTGCAATTATGGGTATCGACAGTATCGATATTTTAAATTTTCATAAGTTTTACAATAACTTACACGTATACGTAAATAAAAAACTTATTTTACTAATGACATTGTACATTTAACTACTTTTATTAATCGATAATATCTTTTAACGGACATCCAAAAAAGTATTCGATGCTGACGATATATTTAGGTATACATTCTATTTGTTCTAACTGGACCACTTTCAAAAAAGTTTTTGTAATATCTTTATTAATCATATAAGACATAGCTTTATTTACCATGGGACAGAAGTGCCATTTCTTTATTGAAGTCAACACGCTTAAATATAATTATTAGTTAAGGTGGTTCGTTTCCTATACAAAAAAACAATGGACATTATTTAGGTAATTTCATACTATTACTACATAAATTTATATGCACATCTATTTATTCTGCAATACAATTGTCGCAAAATATATTTAAAATACTTTATTTCACGCAGAAGTCACATATTTATTGAATTTTCGACAAAAAGTGACATAAGTTACAAATGTCACTTTTTGTCGAAAATTCAATAAAAATGTGACTTCTGTGTGAAATAAAGTATTTTAAATATATTTTGCGACAATTGTATTGCAGAATAAATAGATGTGCATACAAATTTATGTAGTAATAGTATAAAATTACCTAAATAATGTCCATTGTTTTTTTGTATAGGAAACGAACCACCTTAAGGATCTTTTAACTCCTAGGTCCTTATAGGTTATAATATTATAACCTCTAAGGACCTAGGAGTTAAAAGATCCTTAAATATTTATTTGTATACGAGCTGAGCCAACTGTATAAATTGGTTTATGACATGAAATTATTCTTAATTTATGCATACGTAAGTAAAAAAACTTATTTTACTAATGTCATTGTACATTTAACTACTTTTATTAATCGATAATATCTTTTAACCGACATCCTGAGTATTCTATGCTGATTGCTGAGGATAGTTTTATTCTATTTGTTCTAACTGGACCATTTTCAAAAAAAAAAATTGTAATACCTTTATTAATTAATTAAGACTTAACTTTATTTACCATGGGAAAGAAGTGCCATTTTTTTATTGAAGTCAACACGCATAACTTTTATTAGTTAAGGATACTTTAACTCCTAGGTCCTTAGAGGTTATAATATGGTGTAATATTTATTTTCATACGAGCTGAGCCAACTGTATAAATTGGTATATAAAATGAAATGGTGCTTTTTTATTCTTTATTTAGGGACTTTTGATGTACAGCGTAAGTCAGTCCCATCGTAACCTAATCTTATACATAATGACAAGATGCTTTATTTGGTGAAAATATGGTTACAATTAATAGGTGTTACATTTTTACAGCTTGGCAAATAATTAGTCCTTGTGGCATCGACAGATGGAACTAAAAACTTTTTGAACTATCTAAGGTGGAATAGAAATAAAAGACAAAGGAATATAATATCCACTTATATTAAAATGAATAAGTCTATCCATTTCTAAATAAAATTAAGTTTGTTCAAAAACTGGCTATGCTATTCTCTTGACTGGGTCCGGGGATTAATATTTTCTTCTCCAGCTTTCAACCATAATTTGCTTATTGTATCACTTTTCGGAAACCTATAAAAAACAAGTATTATTAGTTTTATCACTTGTCAAATAATTTTGGTCACAACAATATTATTAAAAGCTATTAAACTTATATTTTTAAAACCACATCGAATACATTCAGATTGCTTTTTGAGACATAACACAAATGTAATTATTATGTTTTTATCGATGTAATTATTATTTGTACCTTTATCGATAACTATTACAAACGGTAGGTACAACACTTTTCAATTACGTAAATAAATCTAATGACTTAAAATGCAATTTAAAGGACTGTTCTAATGAAATTTAAGTGGATATGAATATAATAAATGAAAAAATCAAATTGCAACGCAATTATTTCATGAAATGTTTATAGTATTGCATAAAACCGGCTACTAACCTGCGTAAATACAATTGAGGTTGATTTATACTCTTTAATGCATTGCACCTTGCAATATAACGTTTAGGCATGTTAATTATCACTTTTACAACATTCAAATAAAATTTTAATGAATAAGTCCTTATAATCTCTTGGAAATTCTTAAATAAACAAAACATAAACAACCTTTTGACAGGAGACCTACCACAGTTAATTGACAGTTAATGAGCAAATAATGGCGGATCGTTCCACATTTCGTTAATTGTCAAAGTTCAGTGGTGTCAACCTCGGGGGTTTCCCCCTAAATCTAGGGGGAAAAGTTTTAAAAAGGGGCAATTTTAGGGGCAGAAAACCTTCAGGGTTTTTTTTAGGGGTCTTCAATTCAAACTAAACCCGTATTAATGAAAACTAACAAAATCCTATGCCCTGTGCGTAGAACGGAACGCACGATACAAATTGAACGAAGTGGGGCTCTTTCTTATAACAAGCTCAGTTAATATGAAACTGTCGTCTGTCTTACTTGATCTGAGGTCTTATCAGATAACTGTGTTGAGGGATAGGACATCTCACTCATTCATACATCGTTGCGTTCCGTCCATTCGGTTCGTTTAAAATCTTAAAAGTTATTTAGCATCCTTTCGGGTTTGCAAGTTTTCTTTTGTGTATTAAATATAACTGTGTTTGTGCTATTATAAGACAAGAGTGTGAATTTGAGAACAATGCCGAGAGAATATGATAATTATTATTTTTAAACAAAAAATTAAACCGATTCCAAAGTAAAAATACACAAAAAAGTATGAAATAAAACTTATTTTCTAAATAATTCACCTTTTAAATTAAGCTATTTCTCTACTTAATCTTCTTAATTTTTAAGTCGATACCAGCCCAAACGATATTCGACTTTTATTTTTATTATATTTATTATATTATATAATATAATATTCGATATATTTTTACCGACTTCCAAAAAAAGGAGGCGGTTATACGTTCGGCTGTATATTTTTTTTTGTATGTAAATTCTTTTTTTTGATGTAGAAGGTATAATCCGAAGTTGGTCCCATTTTCAGAAAATTGGTGACCTGATGATGGGATCCAAGAGGAAACGAGGGAACTCCTCAAAATTTATATGGATACATATGGTGATTTCGACTTTTTTTGAAGTAGTCCAAGCATATGCTACCAAAAAGTAAGATTTTGGTCCAAGGTATACCCTGGATCCAAAAGTACAGAACAGAACTCAGACTCCTTATAGATACATGTTTGGGGATTTTTGGGTTGTTTAAAGAACTGCAAGCATATGCCACTTTGTCAATTAGAGTAATCATCATCATCACCACCACTATCACAGCATACATTATCACATTATGATGATAAAGAAGGTACTTCTCATAGTATTTTACACTAACACGGAGATCTTTGAACATTACTCTGCCGTTTATGACCTATTTACAAAATTCCTTTGTTGTTGTAAAGGGTTTAATTCGAAATTGGTCCTTTAGTCACTAAAGTGGAAACGTGATGATGCGATCCATGAAGAATCGAGAGAACTCTTCGAAATTTATATCGACACATATAGTGATTTTGACTTTTTATGAAGTAACACAAGCATGTGCTATCAAAGAATAAGACGTTGTACCGAGGTATACCCTAAATCCAAAAGCACTGAACAGAACAACTCCTCAGTCTTTAAAGATATGCGTTAGGAAATTTCGGAATCGTTTAAAGAACTGCAAGCATATGCCACTTTGTAACTTACAGTAATCATCATCATTATCTTTATAAAAATACCTAATGGAAGCTTGGCGCGTCTTCAGTTATACATTCGATCGTTTATTTTAGACGTTTTTAAGACGTATTAATAATTACTTAACAACATATATCACTTAAAAGGGTGAAATTATTATTTTTAAACAAAAAATTAAACCGACTTCCAAAGTAAAAATACACAAAAAAGTATGAAATAAAACTTATTTTATAAATAATTCCCCTTTTAAATTTGGCTATTTCTCTACTTAATCTTCTTAATTTTGAAGTCGGTACCAGCAAATATGAACGTGAGTTCTATAAAATGTTGTAGGATATCGTTTGGGCTGGTAGCGACTTCATAATTAAGAAGATTAAGTAGAGAAATAGCCAAATTAGATATATATTTTGTTAAGTTGAATTTTGCAAATAGGTTCATAAACAGCAGAGTAATGTTCAAAGATCTTCGTGTTAGTGTAAAATACTATGAGAAGTACCTTTTATATCATCATTAAGTGATGATGTATGGTGTGGTAGTAGTGGTGATGATGATGTTTACTCTAATTGACAGGGTGGCATATGCTTGAAATTCTTTAAACAACGCCGAAATCCCCAAACATGTATCTATAAGGAGTCAGGAGTTCTGTTCAGTACTTTTGGACCCAGGGTATAACCTTGAAGCAAAATCTTGCTTTTTGGTAGTATATGCTTGAACTACTTCAGAAAAAGTCGAAATCACCATATGTGTGCATATAAATTTCGAGGAGTTCCCTCGATTCCTCATGGATCCCATCATCAGATCTCCACTTTGATATCAAAAAGACCAATTTGGGATTACACCCTATACATCACAGAAAAAAAATTGAAAATCGCTCCACATGCGGTACAGTAATCGTCGAACATACAAAAAAAAAAATATATATATATACAGCCGAACGTATAACCGCCTCCTTTTTTGGAAGTCGGTAAAAAATATCAGCAAAAGTATATCAAATCCTGGGAGACAGATCCCGTACTGAAAGGTTGTAAATGAGAGTGAAAGGGGCGACATGATATTATGAAGTTCTAATTTCAGAGTAGCACTTCAGGGTAAATGCATGTGTATTAAATAAAAATTGCAAATTCAATAAAAAAATATTTTTTTATGACTTGCGAATAACTTGGACAACAAGTAAAATATCACATAAAAATATGTTATTAAAGCCTATATTTAGGGGTTTTCAGGGGTATTTAAAATAAAACATGGGGGTAAAATTTGGAACAGGTTGGCAACACTGTCAAAGTTTTGAAGTCTAATGTTTCTAAAATGAGCAAAAACTAAAAGATTGCTGTTTCTTCTAACATGAAAATTATTGCATTAGATAGAAAGAGACCAAATGATATTTCACCGTCTGTCTCGTATTTCCATCATATTTGTATAAGCGCTAGTATGTATAGAACTGTAAGGGCCCCTCCATGTATATACCTCAATGTCGTCATTCGTCAAATTTATGTTGTCAAAAACAGCTTTTAAAAACACACTAAACTTTAAACATTTAAAGTTATTTGCAGCTAGAACTTAGAAGTTTGTAGCTTGCCTTGATGTAAATAATAAAAAACACATTAACAAGGATATTATATAAAGAATAACATTTTGATGGCCTCAGAAAAAGATCCACTGGTTAGTGAGCGATCCGGTACCGTAAGAGAAGTCGGAAACAATGCGATATGGAGTTTGTCTTCATGTAAACCAGGTAAAATCTTATTTGAGTTGACTAGACCTTAAAACAGACATTCACTGGCGTTTTCCAGAATATCTGACTCGATTTTGGTCAGAAAATTTTGCTATCTTTACAATATTCTCTTAGGTATTTAACATAGTACCTACCTTATTATTCAGTAAAAACAAAATATTGCTTTATATAATTATGACTGTTAAACTTTTAGGCTTTGGTATAGATCAACTTCGCGATGACTGTATGGAAACATACTGGCAGTCAGACGGACAACTACCACACTTAGTTAATATCCAGTTTCAAAGAAAAACAATGGTATCCCATATTTACATCTACACAGATTACAAACTGGATGAGAGCTATACCCCAAGCAGAATATCTATAAGAGCAGGAACACACTTTAATGATTTACAAGAAATAGAAGTTATTGAACTCATAGAGCCTAGTGGTAAGATAAAATGATCTAAAATTATTATAAATCAAGTTACTCTATGTTTAACTCAAATTATCATACTTTTCTAGGTTGGGAAATGATACCAATAAAAGATATACAAGACAGGCCAATAAGAACTTACATGATTCAAATAGCAGTGTTGAGCAACCATCAAAATGGAAGAGACACTCATATGAGGCAGATCAAAATACACTCTCCATGTGAACCTACTTCATTTGACATTAACAAGTTTAGGAATTTTTCTACTGTTGAATTTCAGCAATATGCGACAATACGATAGGAATAAAACTAAAAGTAACAATATTCTATTATAATTTATTAAAATAAAATATATTTGTTAATCGGAGTCTTCACTTTCCTCGCTGGCTTGTTGCAGCCATTCGAAAAATTTAACTAATGACGTTTCTTCGCACAGTGGACTTTCATCTTCTTGCATGTCATTTTGCCATTCTAACAATGAATCCTCATCAACAACATCCATTTCATAAAATAAATGTATAACTTGACCACTTTTACCACTCAGCCATTCATTTTTTAAACAACTTTCCTGCAAAGTAACAAACGTAACAGCTGTTATAATGATTATTTCCAATAATCACGTCATATTAATATTAAAATGTGAAGACAAAAGTATTTAGATTTTTTTACGAAATGTATACATGCAGAGGTGACTGAAATTTGGCACAGGTAAAGTTTATATGGAAATAAAAATTTTGAGTTTGAGTTTATGTGGAGCACACCTTGTGCAGAATGCTAGTACCTTTTAAAATAATGCTTAGAAATGCATAAAATTAATAAAAATAAAGCTGCACACATTACATTTTTTTTTTGCGTATCTAAGTGGCAAAAAAACCTATGTTAAAACTTAAATAACATTTCAGTTATATTATGACAATGTCCACTAGGAAACCTCTCGTCCATTTAATTTGATAAAACGTAAATCCATTAACAAAAAAAAATGCAGTTACACTACAAATAAATACACACCTCAATAGCTTTAAGACAATCCATAATTGATGGCTTAGTTTTAATATAATTAGTTAGGACTGGTCTGAAGTACTTTAGAATGTCTTTGACTGTGCTGAGCACACTCTTGCTATTTATTAACATCGGCATGTTGAGCATGGCTCTTATTACAAAGAAATTGACTTCATGCAATTGTATGTTGTATGCATATCTTGAAGAATTGATCTCCAATATAAGATAATCACATTTGAGTTTTTCTTCATATCCTCTAGCGAGACTGTCAATGACCTCTTGAAGAAATACTGAAAAGATAGAGCAAAATGTTGATTGAATAGTAAAATTAAATTATAGTATAATGTGCCTAGTTGCCTACAGCCTACAACTATGAAACTAAAATTTAATTCTTTTTAACCAATTTCCAAATAGGAAAAGGTTTACAGTTAGACTGTATATTTTTTAAAGTATGTTACACGATTACTCTTTCGTTTGTGGGCCAACTGCTAAGTTGGTCCCACTGTCACCAAATGGTACACCTGGTGATGGGATCCATGAGGAATCGAGGGAACTCCTCGAAATTTATAGATAGAAGTCGGTTTATATTTTTTATTTAAAAACTAGTTTTTGCCCGCGACTTCGTCCGCGTGGAACATTTACTTTGGGATATCGCTAAAATTTACCTGCGACTTCCCATTTACGTAGAAGGAGAAGCGCTTCTCCCTCACGACTGCCCGCCGCGCGCCGTACATTATTGCGCGTTTGATTATTTTTCTACTGCGATATCTTCTAAAATACTCATTGAAATCAAATGATGTAAATGGTAAATTCCTTCTAAATTCAATGCTTGTAATGAATAACGTATTTACTTGGATAAGGATTAATATCATCTGTATGACAACACCCTCACAAATAATGCTTATTTTTAGAACAAATTTGGTTAGCATATTGTGGACCAACCATAAAAGATAGACATATACAGTCGCGAATTTTTTTTAGAACTTTTAAAGGGGAACAATTCTGTCATACATAATTTTAGCGAAACTTTCACCGTTTCCGCAGCATACGCAGCGAAAGCTTTTAAAAGGAAAAAAATATACGATTTTGAAATTATATTGATTAGTGCTTCGCTCGTATTGAGCTTAGCATGATGTTATAGCCTAAAGCCTTCCTCGATAAATGGACTATCCAACACAAAAAGATTTTTTCAATTCGAACCAGTAGTTCCTGAGATTAGCGCGTTCAAACAGACAAAGAAACTCTTCAGCTTTATTATATTAGTATAGATAATAATTAATTGCTCATTTTTAGGGTTCCATAATACTTAAGGAACTCTTATAGTTTATGCGTCTGTCTGTCCGCGCCTCTAGCTTCTGTAATTATGAATATAAATTGATGAAACTTGGTATAGTTAAAAACTGTGTATAGATCTCGGTTTTGCCGTCATAAAATATATTTAGGCCTTAGGGGTGGCTCCCCATATATCGCACCTTCGGTGCAACAAAGTCGTAGGCTATATATAGTAGGCTAAAAACTTAGCCTACTATAAAAAGTGATCCAGAAATCATGAAATAAATGTGATAAAAATCTTAAAAGTTCTCTCCTAATGAGCTGTTGTGACTTTGTTGCACCGAAGGTGCGATATGTTAAATTTGGATGAAAATATTTTTTCATTCTTCTCCATCATTAAATAGGTCTTTTAAAATAAAGGTAAGGTTTCTTAAATGACTTTTTTACAAAGTGCACCGTTTTCGAGTAATCTGCCTCCAAAGTGGTTTGTAATTTGGTCCCCCACCCAGATTTTCTAAACGATTGGAGATAGAAACTTGTAAGTTTCCATGCAGATCGACCATGCTAAAAACTCTTTAAGAAAATTATTTTGAACGAAATCGGACTGTAACTTTTGAAGTAATTTGATAGTTACAGAACCCTCCTTAAGACATATCCTGACATGCTCTTGGTTAGGTTTTTTATACACAAAATTAATAGCTGATATTAGCAATTAGTTATACTGACTGTTTGTATCATCAGGTATAGGTGAGCCCGGCATTGAGGAGTCAACGCTGCTGTCGGAAGAGTAGCATGACTCGCTGTCACTCCATTCCTTTTCAAATCCAATAAACTCATCATCATCACCCAATGATTCATTTTCCCATTCTGTACCATCAGATGCTGATTTCAGTAATGTTTTATCTGTAAATACAATGAGAAACAAAACATCAATCATAGTGATAATGTGTTGCTATTTTAAAATATGCATTTTATTTGTATTTTTCTGTCAGAATGTATGAATGATTTTTTACTGATGCATGGTTATGTCACCGTAAAATTGTAAAAACCGTTAGATTGTAATATTACTAGAGATATTATAATATGCTGACAGATTGTCAAATACAAATTCCTCCATACAATTGTACGCATTACTTTTCGTTATAATTATTATTATGAAAAATCAAACAAATATAGCGGCGCGGGGCACATACCGTTTAACCAATCGGCACGGTAAATATTACAATATAACGAAAAATAATGCGTACATTTGTATGGAGAAATTTGTATTTGACAATCTGTCAGCATATTATAATATCTCTAGTAATATTACAATCTAACAGTTTTTACAATTTTACGGTGATAGTTATGTACTGTTGCATACCATTAGTTCCTTTGTCTGCCTCATCCAGTATAGCACCTTTAAGTGTGCTTTGAGAAGTAACTCTTGATCCAGACGCAGCTAAAACTCCTTCTAGATTGCAATTTTCCTCAACAACACACTTGTCATCAATGAAACAGTTTTTGAGGGTACAGTTGTCTTTGATAATAACATTATTCATAATATGGCATCCTTTGATAGTGCAGTTATTTCCAATTTTACAATTGTTTCCAATTACAGATTGTCCTGCTTTAGCAAAATCTCCTATGTCAGTATTATTTCCAATTATAACATTATTTTCTGTTACACAGGATCTAAAATAAGATAAATGGGGTCATATTTTCAACATTCTGTAAAAAATATTGAGTACTACTTTAGCACTTCTATTTTATCAGTAAAGCGTAATAAAAATCTTTAATATTAATATTATGAGGAAAAATCTTTAATAACATAAAAATCGTCAAAACTTCTTTACTTACTAACACAGTTTCCTTTTATTTTTACCAGTCTGACATCGTCTTAACATAACAATATTATGATTTTATCAAAAAAATTACCTGCTCAACTTGCAATCAAGTTTCCTGGCTACACTATTTTCAGACAGTAAGAATGTGTTACGATGTAGCGTAGCAGTTTCAATACATAGCGGGTAAACCCAATTATGTAATAGATCCCAACTAAAACATAAGATGTGATGTTAAACAATTTTAATTATTCGTATGTTCAATAGTGTTATAGTGCGATTCAAATGAGAATAGGATCGAGTCGGCACCATATTGTTTCCAATTAACAATGTTATGATAGTTATATTTATGTTTAGATAATTGATTACTGTTTAAAGTTTTTATTTAAATTCGATGCAAGACTATTAATATTTATATGCACATAAGTTTTTCTGAAAATCACACTTTTCAAGTGATATTTGACAGAAAAAGGTCATTGACGTTCCTATTCTCATTTGAAACGCGTTATACATATATTTATCTCACCAAACAGTTTGATATGTTTTCCAGTTTGTAACAGCAGCGGCATACTGATTTCCTTTTACAAGTGTATAATATAAGGAGCTAGCTAAAATGTCTTCATTTATAAGAATTCCGTGAATAAAGTCATGTCTGGTTTGAAAATCGAAATTGTCAGAGAATAGTGGCGGCACTGATGGAGAACAAAGAGCTATGTTACCGTCAATGAGATTGTGATGCAATTTCACTTCTGAATGTTGTAACACACATTCCTAAAAAATATCAATAATTACTATTTACTATTTCGTACTTACAATATCTCACAAGTATCCTTTAAAGATAAACAATTTAAGACATGACAGCGAATAAGACCTTAAAAATCAAGATAATTATGTATTATACTTACTAATGGCAAAGTAACAGTAGGATCATTGGAGTTGCTTTTATATTTTTTATGCAACAAAATTTTTTTGGTGCTACCATTGGCTGCTAATAATATTGAGGTATCATTTTTAATTAAAGGATGCTTCCATGATACTTCTTTATATACAAGTGTCATTGCTGCACCTTTGTCCTTTTTGCACAACAGTCTAGAAGTGTAATCATAATGTTATTGTGAGACAACAGAAAAAATATAGACCTTCAAAATTATCACATAGCTGTTGTCTTCGCTTGTACAAAAGGAAATCCCATGGGCACCTTACTTTATGCTGCAATAAAAAGTAGCCTAGGTCCTTCCTTTGTGGTCAACTCTATATCAGTGCCAAATTTCATCAAAATTGGTTCAGTCGTTTCAGACCCTATGCAATGGAAACAAACAAATATTTCCTCTTTATAATATGAGTGAAGACAAAACTTACTTGTGCTGTTCTAACAGAGATGCAAAATTGACATTCGTAATAGAATTTACACCAAGTAGTATAAAATAACCTCTCAGTATTGCCGCAGCGTCTATTTCTCTCATAACATCCCCCATTGTCTGACAAGTATCCGATGTAATAACTTGTACATCTAACATAAGGCTCCATGTTGCCTTTTCTTGTTTACGCTTCCTGGAAATTTTATTTTTATATTTTTTACTTTATTGTAATTAATATTTTTTAATTAAAAAAAAGTTGTTACTTTATGAAACACTAATCAAGATTCCTTGTGCAAGCATTAACTAATATCTAAAAACTCACTTTATGTACTCTTTTATTTTGGGACCATCATTACAACAAAATAAATAAGCTTCACCGACTCCACCTGTAACTAATGAATCTAGGACGTATTCTATGAGAGGTACTCCTGCAATCGGCAAAAACCCCTAAAACAAAATCTCTTGTCATTTACTACTTACTTATCGTTAAGTACAAAACTTTTATACGAACATTTTTTACATACCATAGGTTTGTTAGGACATATGGGATTAAAATTGCTATTAAAAAGGTCCATAACAACCAAAGCTTGAACAATATTTTCTTTGTCAGCTTCCATTTTAGATATTTTACTAAGTCGCTGACAAGTCACGGCTATAGAAGTTAATTTTTAACAGTTTCTTAGATGACTACTTTAATAACAAGTTATTTAATCGTTTGTCTTTTCAGAGCTTTGGTAATTTCTGTTTCTTTTCTAATTTCTAACCTAAAAATTAAACAAGTTGTCAACGTCAGATACGTCACAACATAGAAAACGTCACAATACTAAGATTAAGAACCTAATGGACTAAGATTAAGAACCCTTAGATACGCAACACTTGTAACCACTAGAGTGCATCTCGCTCACCCACTATGTGTTGCCATGTACAAACATAGCCTTCAATTGTGGTATTTTTGTCTTGATCTTAGGATGCACATGTAAGTTTTCTCGTCGTAGTCAGTAATAAACAAGAACCGTAAAACGAGTTTTCCCTTACACCACTCATTATTAAAATAAGTAAATTTCAATATTTTAATACTGGCGATTAAATAGTTCTAGATATTTTTTATGAGTCAGAGGTTTTAAGAAAACATGAGATTAAAGTACGATCGTACCTGGATTTTCAGTCTCGATTAGAAGTCTTTGGTCTCGATCGACACCTATTATTAAGTAAACTCTAGGCCAAGACCGAAAGTAATAGATATATTAAAAAAATATTATGAACGTGGTAAAAATATTTTTAACTCATGAACGGCTGAACCGATTTGGCTGAAAATTGGTGAGGTATCTTGAAACTAGGAGAAGGACATAGGATACTTTTTATCCCGTTCACAAGGGACTCAAAACTCGAGAACGGCTGGATCAATTTGGCACATTTTATTTTCTTTTGAAATAATTGCGGAAGTTCAGGGAAGGCTTGAACTTAGAAATAATGAAAAAGATTGTAGGTGTAGGACTAGGACGTAGGATGCATTATAAGTCATTTATTCATTTCAGTTCATGTTTAAGACAGAACAACGTGTGTCGAGACAGCTAGTTATATATTATTATTAGGGGTTATAATAAAAAGAAAAAGATACAATTTGTATGGTTTAATGGCTTCAAATACCTAGTAATTTTGTTAAAATTAACGATAATTCCGCTGTCTGTGGACCAATTTTCGAATTGTTTTTTTTTTTATGTAAAGGGTTCCTATGGGTGTAAAAAGTGGTGACCTGATGATGGGATCTATGAGGAATCGAGGGAACTCGTCGAAACTTATATGGTGATTTTGACTTTTTCTGAAGTAGCCCAAGCATAAACCACCAAAAAGTCTTACTATTAATACTGTTAGGTAGGGTAGGTATTTCTCTTAATATAAAAATTAAACAATAAAATGAAATTATATTAAAAATTAAACAATATCAAAAAAGTAAATAGTTTTTTATTTAAGTAGATGTTTCAAACATTCTTCATTCACTTCAACACATTTAAAAAATTACAGTTAAAATACATATAAAAGAAACTAGCCCGTCGAGAAGAACCAGCGTAAGAAACTCGCACGGGGCCACTTTTTAGCAAAAATATTTTTACAATGTAGTAACTTAATCTATATGTCACCGTAAAATTGTAAAAACCTTTAGATTGTAATAAAACTAGTGAAATTGTAAAATGCTGATTGACTACCGACGCGAATACTCTGTCTATAATTTAACACATTGTTTTTCGTTAGATTATAAATAGGTACATAGTTTTTAATCTTTCGACATATTTTTACCATCTAGTTAGTTATTTTATAATCTAACGGTTTTTACAATTTTACGGTGACATATAATATAGCAAAAGTCAAGATAACTTAATTACATGGAAGCAGCTTTGCAAGGGTCTATCTTATTCCTAAGGTGTGCAATCGTTAATAAAATCATTAATGAAATAACTTTTTTAAATTTGTGGCACACCTAGTCCTATTTTGGTCCCAGTAGACCTTGTAGAATTTACTTCTACTCTCTGCGTTCTAATTTTAACATAAGAACTAAAAAGTTTAAGTGCCGTGTCCCTTTATAATTTTCTGACCAACGTAGCGTGCTCGACACAGTCGAAAGCCTTGGATAGATCACAAAAGACACCAAGTGCATCATGTGATCCCTCTCAGGCCCCAAATATACTGCATAGAAGACTAATACCTGCGTCTGTTGTGGACCGACCTAAAAGTAAAACCGAATTGATTACTATATTATAATAGATTATTTAAGTTAAAGTGAACGAGCAATTAATTTAAGATTATTTTCTATTTGAATTGATTAGGTATGTATCCAAAATTTATGTTTAGTGAGGTTTGTGGAGGTAAGGGTTAGCTGTCGCCTTATTACTCCCAACTAAAAACTTCAACCACTAATATCTCAGTAACTGTGGGTTTCCTGATGGGGAGAGTGGGGGTTCAACCTTCCCCCTCCCCTCCCCTCTTAACCCCCTCCTCCACAAATCGTGGGATCGTGGGACATTATACTAAATTTTTACCGAAAGAACTTTAGTCAGTATATTTTGGTACTAAATTAAATAGCAACACTAAGACAAATATATTTTTAGAATAAGTTACGAATTATGTAAAAAATACAGATTTCATCTCACTTTCTATGGAAAATATGATTGTATTTACGTCCATATATCATCATTCTTAAATAATATGCAATCACAAACTAAAAAAACACGAGCTATAGCTACTTACGAGTGAAAAGTTACGGCAGCACATTTTCCTTCGCTGCGACTTTTGCACCTCAAAATACTGCATCCACCCATTGTTAAAATACTTAAAAATACATGGAGTCTCTATCTCAAAAGAGTATATAACATAAATACACCAAAAAACAAAAGATTTCAAATAATACGAAACCTCACTCTTCACAGCTGTTATTTGTTTGGCACAAGAGTGTCAAATTTGACAGCTTTGTGCCAAAAACCCGGTTACAGCGAAAGGGACAAAACATAACATTTTTGTCTCGTTTCTTCACAAGTATTGGCCAATTTACGTTCTCTCTCTAACAAGCTGTGACGTCAGGAACTATCCTGCCCTGGTCCATGGATATAGTACCTATGGATAGAAGACTCCGAATTTTGTAATTGCTAAAAAGAACTGTATTACCTTAGTAATAGAGTGTATTTCACAATGCACGTATCATAGAGGCAAATCCGAGCCGAGCGAGATAGCCAGGAGAGAGGCTGTGTGTCTCGTTCTTGCATGTTGCCAACCAGAAAAATGTTGGTATTTATAAAAAGTAACTTGAAAAATCTTAGATAAAACGAGTGTACTATATTATTATTTTAACAAATGTTTATAACTATATCATATTCTAATTAAAAAA
Source organism: Glaucopsyche alexis (assembly GCA_905404095.1). Taxonomy (NCBI): domain Eukaryota; kingdom Metazoa; phylum Arthropoda; class Insecta; order Lepidoptera; family Lycaenidae; genus Glaucopsyche; species Glaucopsyche alexis. The sequence goes on from FR990049.1 coordinate 13,180,466, forward strand.
GTTAGAAATAGTCATATAATACTAAATAAAAATGCAGTTTACATTAAATCCTTTTCCTTCTTTTTTTATTAGATGGTATCATTCGCAAGACAATAGATACGCCATTACACATATTTTATGCTGAACACCGGATAATATTAAATTTGAAAATAGTTTTTATTTCTTACTTCATGTATCTCCGTAACAATGTTTTTATTATTTGTTTGATGATTTAACAGTCAAAATGGTGAAAAAAATGTTGTATATATTCTTGTCGAAGTGAAAGTTCTGCTGGTTGCAATATTTCGTTTATTAGTAACATTAGTAAGTTAATTGTTAATGTTAATCTAGTTATTCTAGTATAAAAGTGTTAACATTATAGCAACTGACGTTATTAAGAGTTATAATTATTGTACTACGTTTTGTTATAAACTAGTCAGTAGCGATAGCGACTCGCCTAGAATCGTAGTAAGCTGTAAGTACCTAGTTACTGAGAAAAAACGTGTGAAGTCGAGTAATGCCTTTAATGATAATATAATACAGTTTTTATGGATTTTCCAACAATGAAGAAATGCGACAAAAATGGCTCAATCGTGTTTAAGTAAGGCAGAGAATTACATAAAAATCTGTTACATATTAATGCAGCCGTCACTTCAAACCTTCTTGATTTTACACTATTCAATCTAGTCGACTTTTAAAGCCTCAGCTGTATGTCATTCAGTGTTTCACAATTTGTCTCACACAGCTTTGCAGTTTGCCACAGCAGAAAATATTATTGTCACCCTACTAGAAAGGGACACACGGCCTCTCTTCCAACCTCTCGCTCGGCTCGTTTTTTTGCTCACAGTAGTCTGTCCTGTTGTTATACTAAAGTGCGCGCCAGATAAGTCTGCGCGCAGTCAAAATCCCCGGGCCGGACTACCAAATTTTATGTATACTCGTAGTGCGCGCCAGATAAGTCTGCGCATAGTCAAAATCAGATACTAATTTTTCCTATTAGAATTTAAAGCTTAGAACAAAAGAAAGTACTGTAATAAGCAAAGAAAACACCCCAGTCACGCGCAGAGTTATCTGACACGCACTCTAGGTCCATTCCCTGGTCACAATATCACAACTCGACCACAGAGTCAGAAACTCAGAACTCCGTTGTCATGTCGTGTCTCCTGTATGTATTTTTGTAATTTTTTTTCGATTCTTAAAAAACATTTTAGGTATATAATAATATATATTATGCGTAATTCTGATTAGGGGTTTATTTTCATCATCAAAGCTTTTACTTTAATATACGCAAAATATAGGTAATATCTAAGACCGTAGGTAACCCATATACCTAGCTCTACATTTAACTCTAAGGTGATTTCACTTTTGTAACCACTTTGTAACCATTGGAAACGTAAAAGTACATAAATGACGGAATTAACAAGTTGAGTTTAATTAAGATTTCTAAATATCAATTCGTTATTTAATATTAAATAAGAAATGGATTACGATCTATCACGGATCGACTACACAATTTCGGGCATAACGTTTCCTGACACTTTAAAAGTCTTATCGTGCCCTGAACAGAAAATTCAACATAAGGTTGGTATGTAAGTACTAGCTGGTAGTACCTACTAGGTACTAATAATAATTAATTAAAATTAAATTAATTTTTTGACTCAGTTTTACCTCAGATCTATACTAAATTTATACTTACGATTATAGCAATACAAATTTTTTTGAGAAACTACCCTCTTTTAATAATTTCAGAAGAAGTATTACATAAGTACCTACCTATTATTTACGTATCAAGTTTGTTACCAAGTATAAACGCGTTTCAAATGAGAATAGGAACGTCAATGACCTTTATCTGTCAGATATCACTTGAAAAGTGCGATTTTCAGAAAAACTTTTGTGAACATAAATATTATTAGCATTGCATCAAATTTAAATAGAAACGTTAAATAATAATCGATTATCTAAACATAAATTTAACTATCATAACAGTCTAAATTCGAAACAATATGGCGCCGACTCGATCCTATTCTCATTTGAATCGCACTGTACATCATAGTTGATTAAGTTAAGTAGGTAAATCATGGTGCCTGGAGCTATGACACATTTAACAATAATAATTGTAGTTTGCCGTTGGTGACAAAAATGGGGTTCTACAGTGTCTCAGCATCAAGGATGAGGAACCAGTCGTTCAGTTTAAAACCTTGCCTGGAAAACCAATCACGTCTTTGCAAATCGCTTCTTCATCAGGTACTTATATACCTTTTAATTAGTTTACTTACTTAAAGCTGAAGAGTAGTTTTAACTAAGTCTGTAGGAGGGATAGTAAACATTTAACATACACTTAAAAAATAATTTTTATATATATATATATATATATATATATATATATATATATATATATATATATATATATATACATCTTGCGAATCATGTTGCGTCCTACATGGCGATTTTTACGAATGATGCCGCGTCCGACCGACTTGTTGCGTCCGGTATACGGACGCAAGATTAACCGACCCTCATTTTTCGTCCAAGGGTGTCTTTTCATCATTAGAATGCATAGGCAAAAAATTGGCATGGACTCAATTTCATCACTAGAATGATTTTCAGCGTATTTCGTAGTTCAGCCATCGGCCGCGTGGAATTTCGAGGGCGCTACTGAGAAGCGTATATTTTGTACCGTATATTGAGCGTTTAGTTTACCGATTATATTGCGTCTCCCTGAGTATACACTAAAAGTTTTTTTCAGTTCTCTACGAGCATCATCTTGCGTCCAAAATTTTTCTTACATCAGTACACCGCCTAGATCCTACTGGGGCCTTTTAGGGTGCACGGGTGTGGGGCGTGCGGGGGGCGGGAAGTGAGCCGGTCGTCAGCGCCAGCAGCGCGGTCGCATCGCATATTTTGTTAACCGACTTCCAAAAAAGGAGGCGGTTATGTATTCGGCTGTATAACATTTTATTATTATTTTGTATGTTAGACGATAATTCAGCCGTCTATGGACCGATTTTCAAAATTCTTTTTTTGATCTAAAGGGTATAACCCCAAAGTCCCGTTTTAAAAAAAGTGGTGACCTGATGATGGGATCCATGAGGAATCAAAATTTATATGGATACTTATGGCGATTTCGGCTTTTTCTGAAGTAGTCTAAGCATATTATGCTACCAAAAATTAAGATTTTGCGCCAAGGTATACCCTGGATCCAAAAGTACAGAACAGAACTCCTGACTCCTTATAGATACATGTTTGGGGATTTCAGCGTTGTTTAAAGTACTGCAAGCATATGCTTCCATGGCAATTAAGTGATCATCATTATCACCACCACCATTACACCATACATCATTACATTATGATTTTATTTTTATTTTATTTTATTTATACAGAAAAACTTACAGCTATACATATAACAATATCATAACAAAATAGAAACAAAAAGCCTTTTATAAGTTTTTACAGATTTGTAACAATTAAAGTGAGTGTAGATTTAGCAATTACCTTATCTTAATGACATGAGAAAAAAATAAACAATAATAATAATAAACCAATACGAAACAAGCAAATAAAAGAAAGAAAAAAAAGAGAGAAGAGAACCGCTGGATCGTAGAACCATACAAACAATTAGTATTAAATAATCTAACTATCAAATGAGAAGTATTCCGTAGTTATGAGCCGCCTGATAGAAGAAGGTTTGATTAAGAAAGGATCAGCATCATAATGAGCGCGTAGAAGGTCGTTAAATTGTGCAGTTGATCTACAAATAAATGAATTTCGACGATAATTAGTACTGTATGTTGGAACATAGAATGGAACAAAAGTGCGAAAGAACCTAGTGGGTACATTAATTTTAATTATATTGTGCAAATCAGGAGCATCTATGAGATTATTCATAATTTTCTTTAGATAGACTATATCCGAGATATTACGTCGGACGCTTAAGGGGAGGAAATGATATTTTTTACATCTGGTTTCGTAGTTACTTAGATTATCTCCACATTTGTACTGCAAGTATCTTAGAAATCTTTTTTGAATTGATTCAATCCTATTTATATAGATATCATATGCAGGGTTCCAGACTTCAGAGCAATACTCAAGTATACTACGAACGAAGGAGCAATATAATACTTTTATAGGCTTGAGTGATCTGAAGTCTTTGCAAGATCTAATAATAAAACCGAGAGCTCTCGAGGCCTTCCTAACTACATAGTCAATGTGCTCGTTATACATTAGTTTGTGATCAACAATTACACCTAGGTCTTTAATGCTATTTTTATGTAACAAAATCTGATTGTTTAGTGTGTAATTGTACTTAATGAAATTTAGTTTGCGAGTAAAGTTCACCACATAGCATTTCGATACATTAAGGTCTAATTTGTGATTAAAGCAGTAATCGCTGAATCTTTTTAGGTCATCTTGCAGCAATCGACAATCCTCACTTGAAGATATACGTTTCATTATTTTAGTATCATCAGCGTATAATAAGCAACGGGCATGATGGAAACAAGATGACACATCGTTCAAAAATATAGCGAACAGAAGCGGCCCGAGCAGCGAGCCTTGAGGAACTCCGGAGGGGATTGACATCCAGGTCGAAACGTACCCGTTTAATGCTACTGCTTGAGAACGATTTTTTATGTAAGAGGAGAACCACCGAAATAGGTTTCCATGTATTCCCGCCAGATGGAGCTTCTCAAGCAAAATGCAATTATCTATACGATCAAAGGCTTTGCTGAAGTCCGTATAAACAATGTCAACCTGGATACCCGAGTCCATAGATGAGCTGACATAGTCGTAGCTGAGGAGAAGATTCGACGTAGTCGAACGACCCTTTAAGAAACCATGCTGCTCTGGATTGAACCAAGACTTAAGTGCAGCATGTACCTGACGATACACTATGCTTTCAAAAATTTTTGCAAAGATACAAAGTTTCGAAATGGGTCTGTAATTTTTGATATTTGTTTTATCGCCACTCTTGTAGACTGGGGTTATAAAAGCCGCCTTCCAAGTATTTGGTACATAGCCTTCATCCAATGAACGCCTAAAAAGTATACTTAGCGGAATGACGAGGCTTTTAGCACATTTCTGAATAATTATCGGTGGAACATCATCGGGCCCAGCACCTTTATTTAAGTTTACATTTTCGAGAAGTTTAAGGAGCTCATCAGAATTTATAGTAATGTCCCCTATATTAAAGCTATTTATTTCATTCGTCCTGGGGCAAGTGAAACTCGGATTAGGGGTAGAATCAAGGAAGTTGGCCTGGAAATAAGTAGCAAAGAGATCACAAATCTTATCACCAGTGCAAGCAGTTTCATTGTCGAGAGACATGGAAGAAGGGATAGTGGCGGTTTTATGATTACTTTTAATAAACGACCAAAAAGCTCTAGGGTCCTTCGTAATGGAGTCTTGTGTTTTGTTAATATATGACTCATAACAAAGTTTTTCAAGACACTTTGCCCTCTTTCTGAGAAGTGAGAACGTCGAGTAATCATTCTGGTTCCTATAAAGCTTAAATTTTCGAAAAAACTTGTATTTTTCTTTTAAGACCTTAATAAGAGATGTACTGTACCATGGAGGGTAAGAATTTGGCTGGATTAGCTTGTTAGGTACGTAGGAATTGCGAAGTTCGTGTAATGTGTCATAAAAGAACTTTACAGCTTCATCCAATGACTTGTTATATAGATTTTCGGTCCAATTAATCTCTTTGAGAGATGAACAAATCGAGTTATAGTCACCAGAGTTATAAAAATATTTTATTCTATTTTTGCTTTTTAAGGCGCTATTAAGGGAGTGTGATAAAGTTATGCAAAGCGATTTATGGTTGGGAATGTCATCAGGCACTAAGGGGTCGTCGCAAGCGCTAACATCAAGTTCACAATTCGAGAAAACCAAATCTAGAAACCTAGTGTTATCATTCCGAACGTGACTACGCTGGATGAGGTCACATTGAGCCAGTGTGTCCATAAAATTTATTTGTGCCCCAGTGAGTGGTAATCCATTGGATGTAATATAATTACCTTGTGGGTCCCAGTCAATATTAGGTAAGTTAAAATCCCCCATAATAATAAAATTATCATCCGGACAAGAGTTGATAATATCAAGTAGGTTGTGTGTAAAGTTCTCTAATTGTTCGGAGAAAGTGTTGCCCATGTTCTGTTTACAGAGGTAAATTGTACAGATGTGGATTCTTGTTGAGAATTTACACATTGTGTTAGGCATAATAGTCACCCATAGATCCTCTGAAGTGGAAGACCACTCTGGACGCCCGACCACCGCGAAGTCACGCCGAATACCCAATATGACGCCACCTCCTAAGGATTGGTTAGTAAGGGAATAGTCTCGATCACGACGCCATACCATATAACGGTCATCAAATAATTCCTCATTGTGTATTCCCTCTAGAAGCCATGTCTCAGTAATAGAAATTACATCATAGCTATTAAGTAAGATGTTTCTTTTAAAACAAGAAGTCTTAGTACGTAGACCTCGTGCATTTTGATAAAATATATTTATTTTGGATTCCATTATGGGAAAAACATGAAAATAACATAAATAATATTAACTAAGCTCATTTTTATTTTTAAGAAGTAGAAGATAATATTTTTTAGAAATAGCACAATTGGCTGTAAAAAGTGTAATGCACGAGGGTACGTTACAAACATTTCCATTAAAATAGCGTTAAAATAATTATTAAAAGATAAAATTAGAGTAATAAGGAAAAATATTATATAAAATGATTTTAAATAATAAATTAATTTGATTAAAAATATTTCACCATTAAAAAGGTCATTATATCTGTAGATTATTAAAAATTCAAAGTTATGTAAAACGATTGTGTTTAAGTTTATCCTAGACAGAGTGTTACTATGTGTCACATTATATAAATGAGCACATAAATATGTGTTATTGTAATAAGAATTATTGTAATAAAATGATTTTAAATAATAAGTTAATTTCATTAAAAATATTTCACTATTAAAAAGGTCGTTATGGATTAATAAGAATTCAAAGTGATGTAAGACGATTGCGTTTAAGTTTAACCTAGACAGAGTGTTACTATGTGTCACAATATATAAATGAGCACATAAATATGTGTTATTGTAATAAGCATAATAAATAACACTCCGGCAACGAGATAAAAAGGATTTGATTGACGTCCTGTAATTATTGTTTAGGTCTCGTTTACTGTAATGACATAGCAAAATAAAACTTTCATTAAAAAAGTGACGAATATATGGGTCCATAATTCCTGTAATGAAATAAGGAATACTCAAGCTAGAAAACATTATTCTAGGAATTGATGATTCACATCCACTTTCAACTCCAACAACAATGTTCTGCCCTTTATGAAAAAGTATCACAACGCAACACGGCACTTCAACATTCATAATACTTCTCACATAAGCATAAGTCCGGACTGTATAACTTCTAAATAATATACGAGGCATAACCATCTTATGGAAAAAACTAATGTAAAATATTTTTTTAGGCTTTTTACTAAACGATACTAAAATAATAAAGTTTCTTTCTTTACAGATTAAAATTGTAGGAAATATATTATATTGGTAAAATATTTGCCGTGAGAAAAATCTACAAAACATAATATTAGCCGATTTGGATCTACGAAACAGTACTAAGTATCGATAAGTATAATAGTGCACCAGCGATGTTACCGTCCCGGGCGGTAGGCGAGTAATAAACTCCATCGTGAATGCAGCGCTGCCGATAGCCCGTCGCGTCGAGGTAGTGTGTGCGATATTAGTACGCGATAACGAAAGAGTGCAATGATCGACGTGCGATAATTGCATACAAAAGGATTTCATATCAGGTGTAAATTGTATGGCAGTGCATCCACCAATAACGATATGCAATCGATCGGAAACCAGTCCAGCGCCAGCGGTCCTCAAACTATTTTTGAATACAGTATTACTAAGTATTAATTTAGTAAAACAAATTATAATATAACTACTATAGACTAATTTAAATAAAAACTTAATATATATCACTATAATTATTGGGTTATTCTTGTTAGGTCTTTTTCGGTTTTGATAAAAAACACCGGCGTTGAATCAGCTTTTCTTGCCATGATCTTTGCATGCTTCACCCATATGTATTTAAAACCAACTTCTTTGGCACGAGTTTTGGCTTTGGCGAGGAGACTCTTATTACGCTGTGTTAAATGGTCATTTATGTAAAACACAGAAGATGTTGAGTAGCCAATGTCGGATGTATTTAGCTTGTGTTTCCGTGCAACTGCCACCAAGTCTTCTTTAAGATAACGGTTGTTAAAACTCATAATAATGGGCTTGGCAGAGTTAGGTAAACGAGTTGGTACGCGAGCGATATAGTTTATATCTTCCTTTTTAATTGGGAAGTTAATGTATTTGCCAATGTTATGTACTAGACTATAAAGATTTTCATCTTTCGTTTGAGGGATCCCCTTTATCTCAACGTTATTCGCCCTGGCCCATTGATCCCTGTCTTCCAGTTCGGAGTTCAACCTGGCAATTTCTTTTTGAAGAGTTGGGATATCAGAGGCAATCTTTTCAACGTCTTTAACTCTTGTTTCAAGCGATTGGACTGTCACTAATAGTGTATCCATACGCTGATGAGCCATCTCAACAGAATTCTTTAGGTCCGAAATATCGCTTTTTATTACCTTTAAGTCTTGGCACAGGGTAGGAAGTGAGGCAAGTTGCGTCAATATCTCATTCAGCTGTTCCTGCATCTTATCCAACGGACTTGGGTACACAATAGAGGGAACTGGCGAGACTGACGGGCTCACTTTACATTTTGGACACCGCCAGGAGTTCTTCCTCTCACCTAGTCGCCTGAATCCAGCTTCCGTAATTCCCACGCATCCAAAGCCATATTGCTTATTGCAGATCGAGCAAATCGGTCCGTCAGTGTGAGATTCGTCGCAAATGCTGCATGTGAACATCTTGAGAACCACTGACTTTTACGCGGGTGGGGATTAGGTTCACTCACTAAACACAAGCGATACCGAGCGATGCTTGGTATGAACTGATGATACAAAAGGTACTTCTCCAAGTATTTTTCACAAACACGGTGATCTTTAAACGTTACTCTACCGTCTATGGACTTATATTTTGTAAAATTATTTTGTTGTTGTCATTAACATGGAAACTTGATGATGGGATCCGTGAGGAATCGAGGGAACTCCTCAAAATTTATATAGACATATAATATAGTGATTTAGACTTTTCCTGAAGTAACTTAAGCATATTATGCTACCAAAAAAATAAGATTATACCCTGTATAATAAGAAGGTATTTCCTGGATCCAAAAGAACTGAACAAAACTCCTCAGTCTTTAAAGATACGCGTTTGGAAATTTCGGCATTATTGTTTTAAGAACTGCAAGCATATGCCACTATGTACGTTACAGTAATCATCATCATCATCTTATTTTAAAATAGTGTCTGACCGAAGCTGGTTTTCACGACCGAAACCGAAAACGAATTTCGGCAACGGTTTCAGTTTCGGCCGCAACCGAAACTTCCGTAGGTACAAGGATCATGTTTTGAGAGAAAAATATTGTTTCATTCTACTCCATCGTGTGAGATATCGTCGAAAAGATCTAAAATAAAGGCGTGGTTTCATACATAACTTTTTTACAAAGAACCATTTTCGAGTAATCGGCTTCCAAAGTGGTTTTATAATTTGGTCCCCCGCTGGCATTTTTAAACTATAGGAGACAGAAACTGGAAAGTTTGTATGCTGATAGATCATGCTAAAAATCTTTTAGAGAATTTATTTTGAGCGCAATCGGACTACAACTTTTTAAGTAATTCAAAGAAGGCGCGTCGATAGTTACAGAACCCTCCTTAGACATGTCCTAACATGCTTTTGATTTACTGCCGCTTAGTATTTTTTTTTACACAAATCTGTGTTGCGAGCAAAACACGAAAAAGCACTATAATATTTACAATTGTTTATTGTAAAACAGCTATATTATTATGTACAACGGATCTTAAATACTTTAAGCTTAGCCCAATTCACGAAACGACTATCTCGTTATACCTAAATCAAATCGCGAAGTAGGTTACGAGAGTTAGCCTTATTAACTAAGCATGGCTTTCTCATAATTATGAGAAAATAGAATATCGCAAAAGTGTCATTGTCGTGTACGGTCAACGGTGTGACAGTTAAATATGGTCAAACGTTCCATCATTCTAATCTATGAACAAAATTTCAGGCTTAAATTGAAGTCGTTCTTAAGCGAATTAGGCACAATGCAAGCTAGTCAAACACCTCGTAAGCCTAATAGACTAGTGCTTTTACCTTTGAAAATGGTCAAAAGTGAAAAAAAAACTTACAGTAGGATGAAACCCATTGGAAAAAGAAGAGAATTTAACAAAAATAAAAGGAAAAAGTATTTTACGGGCAATTTGAGGTCGGGAAGTGTAAGGAAGTGAGTTTTTAAGGATAGAAAACGGTTTATCTCGATTTCTGGCAAAACTACAAGTCCTATGGAAAAAGTCAAATGGCAAATTTGTAGGTACCTAATAGAAAGATCTTTAAGCACGCCTCGGGTGTGCTCTATTCTCGAAAGGCCGCGTTGTGACAAGTTCACAACATAAATCTGTTGAAATACCCGAAATTCAATAATAAACTTATAGAAAAATTGATGTTTTTACAACTAGGAACTTCAAACATGACTGTAGATCTTTTTTAAACGTTTCCGTTTATCCTAAGGATGAGCCCTGTTGCTTGGCGTTATTAAATTCTAAATGGTTAAAAATATATTAATTAACATTTTTTGATAGAATAACCAGTTTTATTCGTTCCCCGTTCTCTTCTATTATTTTCCCATTTCTCAGTACCGCTTGCCAATATTTTTTTTTATTGTTTGTTACATATTTGTTACATAATATTGTTCATTTAATGCATATTATATATTTTATGTGCAACGGATGCAAGAAAAAAAAACGTAAATAAATATATAAAAAATGACAAAACACTAAGAAATATTTATTGTAGTCACCATACCTTGTTTTATTGTAAAATCATCAAAATACGGTATTAATGGGGGCAAGAGGGGTCACTTGCTGATGTATCATACTCGTAATGCATACATAAATTATTTTGTACTAGATGATAATGATAGAGATGTAAAAAAATATCAATATTCCAAATAAACTGTTTATAATTTACTGTAATATAATATTATTGGCTCTATTTAAGGATATGTATTGACGCTGTGGTACATCAGTCATTGTTTATGCGATCATTTTTCATCTTACGGTTTCCTGATTATAGTATAAAACGCGTGTGAGGCGTGCAAACTTTATATTTATATCACCTTTCACATAACCTAGACCCGCTTAGCCTCAATTCTTATTGAAGCTAGGCACAAAATATTTTAGATGAAGATATCTACAAAATATTGTAGATGTCTTCAATCTTCATCTACAATATTTTGTGTAAGTTGTCCAATCGTCTTTAAATTATATCCATAGATGCTTATTTATTACTATTTTAAGATATCTTAAATACATGAGTGACCTACGGATATTATTTTAGCCCATCAAAAGGTATTTCAGAGAGAAGTGGGGAACGGGCTAAGCGGGTCTGGGCCTTACTACCTGTTCTTTTCTTTGCATTTTTTTGAGAACTTTTACTGTGGTAATGTATTTTTTTACATTATCAGAAAAGAGAGATTTCAACGAATAAAAAGCCCACCGACTTTAAAAAAAAAAGATATTTTGACGTGAGAGTTTTCGACTGAAAATTAGGGTTAATTTTTTGATATTAAGTCAAAATAAGGTGAAAAAATAGGAGTTTTGCCGGGAAAGTCAATCAGCAATGTTGTGTTTCTGTATTATTTTTCTAAATTCGTGTTACTTCGGTTTTTAATGTGTTATAGTGGTGGAATATTAACCATTAATTATTCGTTGAGGTGCATTAGTGTGAAAAATTGATACATTCTACAAAATGCGTGCTAAATTGGGTTTCCCGCCAAAACTCCCTAGGAAGTTTCAGTAAAGCGTCTACCACTTTACTGAATCGACTGACTTGACTAATTGACTACCCTGACTACTTATTTCGACTTTGACTAGACTTTGGACTTGACGATTTAGAAATAAGACAAAGAAATACCTCAAACGACAGACGAGGCAGTATGGTCTAAGACCTTAGCCTGTTCCATTTCGGGACGAATTAAACAAAAAAAAAAAGGTGAAAAAATAAATATTTTAAATAAATAAAATTACAATATATTTGAAACACACGGGTACGTTTTCACCAAATGTCGTGATTTTTTTTGTAATAACATAAATATAAAAAAAGAACAAACACTTGGTTAGTTGAATTTTTCACATAAATTATGAAGTTATGTGGAAAAACTGTAAATAAGTACAAACGTTGTAGATCTTTTTATCACATATAACTATAACTTTGCTATTTTACTTTTTTCCATAGGACTCGTAGTTTTGCCGAAAATCGAGATAAGCCGTTTTTTACCCCTTGTAACTCACCCCCTTACACTTCCCAACCTCAAATCGCCCGTAATTTATTTTTTCCTTATTTTTTGTTATATTTTTTTCCTTTTCCAGTGGGTTTCATCCTACTATACTTTTTTTTGTTTCAAAAATTATCGGCATTGGTCTACAATAGCTATTTCAAAATGACGTTTAGACAATGCGCGAGTTAGTGTTTTTTTTATGTATACTGTAAATGTGTAAAATCAAATACTTACTTTTATTATTTTTACCCCATCTCAAGTAAATGCAACGGAGTTAAATAAATCATGTCCTGTAACAAAACCTTATAAAATGCCATTGTCGCGTCGCGCGTCGCTTAGTTGGAATTTAAAAAAGCGTCGAACATTACCGATCACTGCCCGAGAACTCCATGCACATGCAGAATGCAGTTTCGGTATCGGTCGTAGTTTCGGCAAAACCAAAACTAAACCGAGACACGTTTTTTTGCTGAAACTCGACCGAAACCGAAACCGAACACTCGGTCGGACACTAATTTATACCTAATGGAAGCTTGGCGCGTATTCGATAATTACAAACGTCACAAAAAATTGTAAAATTATTATTTTTAAACAAAAATTAAACAGACTTCCAAAGTAATCATACACAAAAAAATTATGAAGTCGGTCGTCAGTCGGGTTGTTTTTATTTTTTTAAATTAGTTATTTTATTTTAGATTTTTTAAATTTAACCAACACACACTTGGTCGATTTAAATCAAAAAGACGACTATTTAACATACATACATACATACATAAAAGATACGCGCGAAAAACATAACCCTTCTTACAAAAATACAAAAACAGTAATTCGTAATCACAATCTCATAAAAGATTGAAGGGTGTAGCTTTATCTGCATAATGTTGGTAATATATGTAGGGCATTATACGGAATTGACTTGAACAAATTTATGGGAGGTAAGAGCATCCATGCAGTGTATAGAAGTATACGGATATATACTGTGTGCTGGATAGCTTTGGTGGTGAACGGAAGCACTAGCATCCATGCAGTGTATAGAAGTATACAGATATATACTGTGTGCTGGATAGCTTTGGTGGTGAACGGAAGTAGTAAATGACCAGGAAATTTCCAAAACTGAATATTAATATTTCATAAAATAACGGGATACCACGTCGACTCTTGAGATCATACAGATAAAAACTACACATATACGCATTAATAACAAGTAAAATCTTGCCACATACAGTGGACGCTGCAGGGTGGCAGTTTGTAAGGACGCAAGAAGTCTTCGTCGATTTAAATATATATATATATATATATATATATATATATATATATATATATATATATATATATATATATATATACATCTTACGAATCATGTTGCGTCTTACATGGCGATTTTTACGAATGATGCCGCGTCCGACCGACTTGTTGCGTCCGGTATACGGACGCAAGATTAACCGACCCTCATTTTTCGTCCAAGGGTGTCTTTTCATCATTAGAATGCATAGGCAAAAAATTGGCATGGACTCAATTTCATCACTAGAATGATTTTCAGCGTATTTCGTAGTTCAGCCATCGGCCGCGTGGAATTTCGAGGGCGCTACTGAGAAGCGTATATTTTGTACCGTATATTGAGCGTTTAGTTCACCGATTATATTGCGTCTCCCCGAATATACACAAAAAGTTTTTTTCAGTTCTCCACGAGCATCATCTTGCGTCCAGAATTTTTCTTACATCAGTACACCGCCTAGATCCTACTGGGGCCTTTTAGGGTGCACGGGTGTGGGGCGTGCGGGGGGCGGGAAGCGAGCCGGTCGTCAGCGCCAGCAGCGCGGTCGCATCGCATATTTTGTTAACCGACTTCCAAAAAAGGAGGCGGTTATGTATTCGGCTGTATAATATTTTATTATTATTTTGTATGTTAGACGATAATTCAGCCGTCTATGGACCGATTTTCAAAATTCTTTTTTTGATCTAAAGGGTATGACCCCAAAGTCCCGTTTTAAAAAAAAGTGGTGACCTGATGATGGGATCCATGAGGAATCAAAATTTATATGGATACTTATGGCGATTTCGGCTTTTTCTGAAGTAGTCTAAGCATATAATGCTACCAAAAAATTAAGATTTTGCGCCAAGGTATACCCTGGATCCAAAAGTACAGAACAGAACTCCTGACTTCTTATAGATACATGTTTGAGGATTTCAGCGTTGTTTAAAGAACTGCAAGCATATGCTTCCATGGCAATTAAGTGATCATCATTATCACCACCACCATTACACCATACATCATTACATTATGATGACACAAAAGGTACTTCTCCTAGTATTTTTCACCAACACGGTGATCTTTAAACGTTACTCTACCTTCTATGGACTTATATTTTGTAAAATTATTTTGTTGTTGTCATTAACATGGAAACTTGATGATGGGATCCGTGAGGAATCGAGTGAACTCCTCAAAATTTATATAGACATATAATATAGTGATTTAGACTTTTCCTGAAGTAACTTAAGCATATTATGCTACCAAAAAAATAAGATTATACCCTGTATAATAAGAAGGTATTCCCTGGATCCAAAAGAACTGAACAAAACTCCTCAGTCTTTAAAGATATGCGTTTGGAAATTTCGGCATTATTGTTTTAAGAACTGCAAGCATATGCCAATATGTACGTTACAGTAATCATCATCATCATCTTATTTTAAAATAGTGTCTGACTGAAGCTGGTTTGTACGACCGAAACCGAAAACGAATTTCGGCAACGGTCTCAGTTTCGGCCACAACCGAAACTTCCGTAGGTACAAGGATCATGTTTTGAGAGAAAAATAAAGGAAACGTTAGTTTAATCAGTCAGTCTTTTTAGGGTTCCATAGTATTCAAGGAACCCTTATAGTTTTGCTTCGTCAGTTAGTCTTTCTTTCTGTCTGCCCCTCTAGCTACTGTAATTTTGAACATAAATGGGAGAGATTTTGTAAAGTTATATATTGTGTATAGATCATAAAATAATAATAATTTCATATTTTGGAAGGGTGGCTCCTCCATACATGTGAAATAGGCATGAAAAATATTGTTTCATTCTACTCCATCGTGTGAGATATCGTCGAAAAGATCTAAAATAAAGGCGTGGTTTCATACATAACTTTTTTACAAAGAACCATTTTCGAGTAATCGGCTTCCAAAGTGGTTTTATAATTTGGTCCCCCGCTGGCATTTTTAAACTATAGGAGATAGAAACTGGAAAGTTTGTATGCTGATAGATCATGCTAAAAACCTTTTAGAGAATTTATTTTGAGCGCAATCGGACTACAACTTTTTAAGTAATTCAAAGAAGGCCTATTGCGCGTTGATAGTTACAGAACTCTCCTTAGACATGTCCTAACATGCTTTTGATTTACTGCCGCTTAGTAGTTTATTTATACAAATCTGTGTTGCGAGCGAAACACGAAAAAGCACTATAATATTTACAATTGTTTATTGTAAAACAGCTATATTATTATGTACAACGGATCTTAAATACTTTAAGCTTAGCCCAATTCACGAAACGACTATCTCGTTATACCTAAATCAAATCGCGAAGTAGGTAACGAGAGTTAGCCTTATTAACTAAGCATGGCTTTCTCATAATTATGAGAAAATATAATATCGCAAAAGTGTCATTGTCGTGTACGGTCAACGGTGTGACAGTTAAATATGGTCAAACGTTCCATCATTCTAATCTATGAACAAAATTTCAGGCTTAAATTATTGAAGTCGTTCTTCGAAGCGAATTAGGCACAATGCAAGCTAGTCAAACACCTCGTAAGCCTAATAGACTAGTGCTTTTACCTTTGAAAATGGTCAAAAGTGAAAAAAAAACTTATAGTAGGATGAAACCCATTGGAAAAGGAAGAGAATTTAACAAAAATAAAAGGAAAAAGTATTTTACGGGCAATTTGAGGTCGGGAAGTGTAAGGTAGTGAGTTTTTAAGGATAGAAAACGGTTTATCTCGATTTCTGGCAAAACTACAAGTCCTATGGAAAAAGTCAAATGGCAAATTTGTAGGTACCTAATAGAAAGATCTACACCTTTAAGCACGCCTCGGGTGTGCTCTACTCTCGAAAGGCCGCGTTGTGACAAGTTCACAACATAAATCTGTTGAAATACCCGAAATTCAATAATAAACTTATAGAAAAATTGATGTTTTTACAACTAGGAACTTCAAACATGACTGTAGACTGTTTTGATTTTTACTTATTTAATTTAATTTATATAATAGAAAATGAAATAATAAAAAAAAACTAAAGCTGTCCGTAGGTCTGTTTGTTCCATAAATTAAGAAAAATATGGGCAATGAAATGAGTTGAATCTTTTTTTAAACGTTTCCGTTTATCCTAAGGATGAGCCCTGTTGCTTGGCGTTATTAAATTCTAAATGGTTAAAAATATATTAATTAACATTTTTTGATAGAATAACCAGTTTTATTCGTTCCCCGTTCTCTTTTATTATTTTCCCATTTCTCAGTACCGCTTGCCGATATTTTTTTATATTGTTTGTTACATATTTGTTACATAATATTGTTCATTTAATGCATATTATATATTTTATGTGCAACGGATGCAAGAAAAAAAAAACGTAAATAAATATATAAAAAATGACAAAACACTAAGAAATATTTATTGTAGTCACCATACCTTGTTTTATTGTAAAATCATCAAAATACGGTATTAATGGGGGCAAGAGGGATCAAAAAAAATATCAATATTCCAAATAAACTGACTGTTTATAATTTACTGTAATATAATATTATTGGCTCTATTTAAGGTTATGTATTGACGCTGTGGTACATCAGTCATTGTTTAAGCGATGATTTTTCATCTTACGGTATCCTGATTATAGTATAAAACGCGTGTGAGGCGTGCAAACTTTATATTTATATTTTTTTCACATAACCTAGACCCGCCTAGCCTCAATTCTTATTGAAGCTAGGCACAAAATATTTTAGTAGAAGATATCTACAAAATATTGTAGATGTCTTCATCTACAATATTTTGTGTAAGTTGTCCAATCGTCTTTAAATTATATCCATAGATGCTTATTTATTGCTATTTTAAGATAGCTTAAATACATGAGTGACCTACGGATAATTTCAGCCCATCAAAAGGTATTTCAGAGAGAAGTGGGGAACGGGCTAAGCGGGTCTGGGCCTTACTACCTGTTCTTTTCTTTGCATTTTTTTGAGAACTTTTACTGTGGTAATGTATTTTTTTACATTATCAGAAAAGAGAGATTTCAACGAATAAAAAGCCCACAAAAAAAAGATATTTTGACGTGAGAGTTTTCGACTGAAAATTAAAAGGAAAATTAGGGTTAATTTTTTGATATTAAGTCAAAATAAGGTGAAAAAATAAATATTTTAAATAAAAAAAATTACAATATATTTGAAACACACGGGTACGTTTTCACCAAATGTCGTGTTTTTTTTTGTAATAACATAAATATAAAAAAAGAACAAACACTTGGTTAGTTGAATTTTTCACATAAATTATGAAGTTATGTGAAAAAACTGTAAATAAGTACAAACGTTGTAGATCTTTTTATCACCTATAACTTTGCTATTTTACTTTTTTCCATAGGACTCGTAGTTTTGCCGAAAATCGAGATAAGCAAAAACACTAACTCGCGCATTGTCTAAACGTCATTGTAAGGGGGTGAGTTACAAGGGGTAAAAAACACCCCTTGTAACTCACCCCCTTACACTTCCCAACCTCAAATCGCCCGTAATTAATTTTTCCCTTATTTTTTGTTATATTTTTTTCCTTTTCCAGTGGGTTTCATCCTACTATACTTTTTTTTTGTTTCAAAAACTATCGGCATTGGTCTACAATAGCTATTTCAAAATGACGTTTAGACAATGCGCGAGTTAGTGTTTTTTATGTATACCAACTGTAAATGTGTAAAATCAAATACTTTTATTATTTTTACCCCATCTCAAGTAAATGCAACGGAGTTAAATAAATCATGTCCTGTAACAAAACCTTATAAAATGTCATCGTCGCGTCGCGCGTCGCTTAGTTGGAATTTAAAAAAGCGTCCAACATTACCGATCACAGCCCGAGAACTCCATGCACATGCAGAATGCAGTTTCGGTTTCAGTCGTAGTTTCGGCAAAACCAAAACTAAACCGAAACACGTTTTTTTGCTGAAACTCGACCGAAACCGAAACCGAACACTCGGTCGGACACTAATTTATAATACCTAATGGAAGCTTGGCGCGTATTCGATAGTTACAAACGTCACAAAAAATTGTAAAATTATTATTTTTAAACAAAAATTAAACAGACTTCCAAAGTAATCATACACAAAAAAATTATGAAGTGTCGGTCGTCAGTCGGGTTGTTTTTATTTTTTTAAATTAGTTATTTTATTTTACATTTTTAAATTTAACCAACACACACTTGGTCGATTTAAATCAAAAAAACGACTATTTAACATACATACATATATACAAGATACGCGCGAAAAACATAACGCTTCTTACAAAAATACAAAAACAGTAATTCGAAATCACAATCTCATAAAAGATTGAAGGGTGTAGCTTTATCTGCATAATGTTGGTGATATATGTAGGGCATTATACGGAGTTGATTTGAACAAATTGATGGGAGGTAAGAGCATCCATGCAGTGTATAGAAGTATACGGATATATACTGTGTGCTGGATAGCTTTGGTGGTGAACGGAAGTACTAGCATCCATGCAGTGTATAGAAGTATACGGATATATACTGTGTGCTGGATAGCTTTGGCGGTGAACGGAAGTACTAAATGACCTGGAAATTTCCAAAACTGAATATTAATATTTCATTAAATAACGGGATACCACGTCGACTCTCGATATCATACTGATAAAAACTACACATATACGCATTAATAACATGTAAAATCTTGCCACATACAGTGGACGCTACAGGGTGGTAGTTTGTAAGGACGCAAGAAGTCTTCGTCGATTTAAATATATATATATATATATTTAAATCGACGAAGATATATATATATATATATATATATATATATATATATATATATTTAAATCGACGAAGACTTCTTGCGTCCTTACTAACCGCCACCCTGTAGCGTCCACTGTATGTGGCAAGATTTTACTTGTTATTAATGCGTATATGTGTAGTTTTTATCAGTATGATCTCAAGAGTCGACTTGGTATCGCGTTATATAATGAAATATGAATATTCAGTTTTGGACATTTCCAGGTCATTTAGTACTTCCGTTCACCGCCAAAGCTATCCAGCACACAGTATATATCCGTATACTTCTATACACTGCATGGATGCTAGTACTTCCGTTCACCACCAAAGCTATCCAGCACACAGTATATATCCGTATACTTCTATACACTGCATGGATGCTCTTACCTCTCATCAATTTGTTCAAATCAATTCCGTATAATGCCCTACATATATTACCAACATTATGCAGATAAAGCTACACCCTTCAATCTTATAAGACATTATGATTCCGAATTACTTACCAACATTATGCAGATAAAACTACACCCTGATCTTATAAGAGATTGTGATTCCGAACTTCTTTTTTTGTATTTTTGTAAGAAGGATTATGTTTTTCGCGCGCATCTTGTATGTCTGTATGTATGTATGTAAACTCCTTTATTCCCACGTATCTTCCAAACGGCTGGATGGATTTCGACAATTAAAGTATCGTTTGATTTGTCTAAATAACCCAAGTGTCTTTAGGTATTATGTAGTTCAAAAAAAAAATACAAAATGGCGAATTTTCGCGCCAAATTGTAAGTAGTTCAAAAAGGGAAATTAAAAGATTTCAAAAATATACATATGTCATGTATTTAAATTTAATCAGGAATAATTACAACCATTTTAATAAAATCATTTGAATATATTTGTAATCAAAGCATTTAAATAGTCGTCTTTTTGATTTAAATCGACTAAGTGTGTGTTGGTTAAACTAAAAAATCTAAAATAAAATAATAATTAAAAAAAAAAAAAACAACGCGACTGACGACCGACATTTAATTTTTGTTTAAAAACAATAATTTTACAATTTTCAGTGACGTTTGTTAAATTATTATTAAAATATTGTAAGAAGGTTTAAAATAAACGATCGAATGTATAATTATCGAATACGCGCCCAGCTTCCATTAGGTATTGTAAATTAGTGTCCGACCGAGTGTTCGGTTTCGGTTTCGGTCGAGTTTCGGCAAAAAACGTGTTTCGGTTTAGTTTTGGTTTCGGTGAAGAACCTGCCGAAACTACGACCGAAACCGAAACTGCATTCTGCATGTGCATGGAGTTCTCGGGCTGTGATCGGTAATGTTCGACGCATTTTTAAATTCCATCTAAGCGACGCGCGACGCGACGATGACATTCTATAAAGTTTTTTTACAGGACATGATTTATTTAACTCAGTTGCATTTACTTGAGATGGGGTAAAAATAGTAATAGTAGGTATTAGATTTTACACATTTACGGTTGGTACATAATTAAAAAAACCACTAACTCGCGCATTGTCTAAACGTCATTTTGAAATAGCTATTGTAGACCAATGCCGATAATTTTTTAAACAAAAAAAAGTATAGTAGGATGAAACCGAATGGAAAAGGAAAAGAATATAACAAAACATGAGGGAAAAATAAATTACGGGCGATTAAATTATATTCATTGATGCCTATTTATTACTATTTTAAGATAGGTTATATACATGAGTGACCTACGGATATTTTTAGCCCATCAAAAGGTATTTCAAAGAGAAGTAGGGAACGGGCTAAGCGGGTCTGGGCCTCACTACCTGTTTTTTTTTTATCCTTCCGAAGGCAGGTCAAGATCGAGCCTGATGTCACTGCGACCCAAGTGGATCTATTGTGACTCCTTCGCGTTATAGTACCTGCCCCAGGCCTATGCTGCTCATAAACTGAACGATATGGTTAGGGTTGGTGCCACGAATTTCGTCTGTGGTGGAGTATTCGTGCTGCCCAAGGTACCTGTTTCTGTTCTGGTGGAGTGCCGGACAGTCAAGGAGAAGGTGAATGGGAGTTTCATCCTTCTCCTTGCAGAATCTGCAAGTCGTTGTGTCACCAACTCCTATTTTGTTGAGGTGTTTGTGGAGCTTGCAGTGCCCAGTTAGGGTTCTGGTAAAGATTCTTAGTTGATTCCTACTCATTGACAGCGCTAGTTCCGCATGCTTTCTGTTAAAGGCCGGGATTAGCGCCTTGGAGTGCACAAGGCCCGGGATTGCAGCCCATTGCTTTATGCTTAAGCTGCAGCCCCATTCCTTGAGTGCTCCTTTAGTAGTGCTGGAAGATATTCCGCAGACTGGTTCTGGTCCGTAAATGAGACTTTCGGCTCCTAGCCTGGCCAGCTCATCCGCAGTTTCGTTGCCGGGGATATTGCTGTGGCCAGAAACCCATACCAGACGGATATTGTTGTCACGGCCTAGCATGTTCAGCGTCTCAACACAGTTCAGAACTAATTTGGATGAAATTTCAGCTGCAGTCAATGCTTTCAGCGCAGCCTGACTGTCAGAGAAAATTAGAATGTTTCTATGGACTAAGGCCATCTCTAGGCTCTCTAGTGAACAACCAATAATGGCAAAGATCTCAGCCTGGAACACGGTTGCAAATTCTCCCAAACAAGCATATTTGCCGGTTGGTGGCATGCCCCCGTAGAATCCAGCGCCCGCCCGGTTGTCCTTTCTAGATCCATCTGTGAACCAAACAATGTCATTGGGGTGAACATTAATTGGGACGTTTCCCTCCCAGTCCTCCCTAGAAGGTATGTAAACCTGATATAGCTTCGAGAAGCTGTACACCTTGGTCATGGCATCCGATGGCATGGCCATGACCGGTGTCTCAATAAGAGACTGCTGCAACTGTCCTAGTAGGGTGGAAGTCCATTTCGTCTTGCCCGCCGTCCTGGCCCTAAGAGCTGCCCTCTTAGCCTCCATCTGTACAAGCAGCGGAAGAGGAATCAGGTCAATCAGGGCTTCTAGTGAGGCGGTGGGTGCCGACGAAAGCGCACCCGTAATTATCAGACACGCCAGTCTCTGTACAATATTTAACGTTGCGATGCAGTTCACCTGTAGAGCCTTTTTGTGCCATACTACGCAGCCGTATGTGGCCATCGGCCTCACTACTGCTGTATATAGCCACAGCATTGCTTTCGGCCGAAGGCCCCATTTAGAGCTGACAAGTCTCCAACAGGATCCCAGAGCACATCTAGCCTTTTTCGTAATGTGCTCGATATGCTTATTCCAAGTGAATCCCTTATCTAGGATGACTCCTAGATATTTGACCTCGCTTGCAAACGTGATAGTTTTCCCAAAGAGTGTTGGGGGTTTTAGTCCATCCAACTTCCTCTTTTTGGTGAAGGGTATCAAGACTGTCTTATCAGCGTTGACTGTTAGCTTGACCCTCATGCACCAATTTTCGACGACTCCCAGTGCCGATTGCATTAGCCCAGCGACCACTGGTGCGCACTTGCCTACCACTAGTATCGCTAGGTCATCAGCGTATCCTTGAGCGTAGAACCTTTTATCACTCAGTTCTTTTAGGAGCTCATCCACTACCAGGGACCACTCCAGCGGTGACAGCACCCCTCCTTGGGGGCATCCCTGGGTCAGCCTGCTCCTGAGCGTCGAGCCCATGATAGTAGGTGATGCTACTCTGTTGTTGAGCGTGGCTTTGATCCATTCTATAGTGGTTGGTTCTATATTCCTTGAAGCCAGGCTATCCGTAATAGAGCATGTTGAGGTGTTGTCAAACGCGCCTTCAATATCTAGGAAGTCGCATAGTGCAAACTCCTTATCCTCAATAGCTCTTTCAATGCGATCTACTAATTCCATCAACGCCGTTTCAGTAGATGTGCCTTTCTGGTAGGCATGTTGTCTTTCTTGCAAAGGCCTTTCAATGAGATAGGTGTCTCTTATATTATGAAGGTTGACCACCTTCTCCATCGTTTTGAGCATGAAAGAAGTGAGGCTTATGGGTCTATATGACTTGGGTAAAGCTTTGTCCCTATCTCCACCTTTGGGTATATATGAGACCTTTACCTTTGTCCAAGCCAGAGGAATGTAGCCCCACGCAAAACTCGCTCTAAATACCTTTAGTAGCGCCGGGAGGATAATGTCCTTGCCCTGTTGGATAAGGGCCGGAAATATGTTATCCTCGCCACCAGTCTTATATGGCTTAAAGCTGTCAATTACCCATTTGACTCGGTCAGGTTTAAAAATCATAGAAGCTCTTCTCCAGTCGTCCAAAGTTGGTTTGGTTTTAAGGGATGTGTGGGAGAAGGCTTCACTCACGTCCAGATGAACACTGTTGGGGAAGTGCACCTCGGCAAGTAGCCTTAGTGTGTCCTCCACCGTCTTTGTGTAGGTGCCATCTGGTCTCCTCAGAGTGCTAGGATGGGAGCAAGGGGCTTTGGATACTATTTTATATAGTTTAGAGGTTTGCGAGGTGTTGTTCACTTCTTCGCAGAACCTGCTCCAAGAGCGTCTTTTGGTTTTCCTTAACTCCTTATTGAACGTCGTAAGGGCGGTTCTGTACGCGTCCCAATTCCCGTCTCGTTTAGCTCTATTGAATAGAGTCGGGTTTCCTTTCTGAGACGCGCCAGAGTACCACTCCACCAAGGTACGTTGCGCTTACTTGTTGATTTTTTAAGAGGACAGTTTTTGAGACAAGCCTCGTTTAGACTTAACTCTAGCTCTCCTCCCGTTTGCTCTAAGTGTTCCACGGTCCTTTGTTGTGTTGTTTTTTTTTGTTGTGAGGTTTGACTACAGATCCTCCCTAAATGCTTTCCAGTTGGTGGCCTTGGGATTCCTATATGAAATTTTTGCCCAGGTATACTGTTGTGTACGTTAAACCTGATGTAACAATGATCGGACATGGAGTTGTTGTCCGATACGTGCCAGTTATTGGTTCGGTGCCGTATGGGCCCCGTACATACTGTAATGTCGAGAAACTCCTGTCTCAGTGGTGTAATAAATGTTGGTTTAGCTGTACTGC
The DNA here is from genome assembly GCA_905404095.1 of Glaucopsyche alexis. Classification (NCBI taxonomy): domain Eukaryota; kingdom Metazoa; phylum Arthropoda; class Insecta; order Lepidoptera; family Lycaenidae; genus Glaucopsyche; species Glaucopsyche alexis. The sequence continues at coordinate 13,204,937 of FR990049.1, forward strand.
TCACTACCTATTCTTTTCTTTGCATTTTGTGAGAACTTTTACTGTGGTAATATATTTTTTTTACATTATCAGAAAGGAGAGATTTCAATGAATAAAAAGCCCACCGACTTTATAAAACTGATATTTTGACGTGAGAGTTTTCGATTGAAAATTATAAGGTTAATTTAAAGGGTTAATTTTTCGATATTAAGTCAAATGAAGGTGAAAAAATAAATATTTTAAATAAAAAATAAATACAATATATTTGAAACGCAAAGATACGTTTTCACCAAATGTCGTGAATTTTTTTGTATAAGACTTTGCCATTTGACTTTTTTCCATAGGACTCGTAGTTTTGCAAAAAATCGAGATAAACCGTTTTTTACCTCTTGTAACTCACCCCCTTACACTTCCCGACCTCAGATTGCCCGTAAAATATTTTTTCTTTTATTTTTGTTAAATTCTCTTCCTTTTCCAATGGGTTTCATCCTACTATAAGATTTTTTTTTCACTTTTGACCATTTTCAAAGGTAAAAGCACTAGTCTATTGGGCTTACGAGGTGTTTGACTAGCTTGCATTGTGCCTAATTCGCTTAAGAACTACTTCACTGTATGCCTGAAATTTTGTTCATAGATTAGAATGATGGAACGTTTGACCATATTTAACTGTCACACCGTTGACCGTACACGACAATGATACTTTTACGATATTCTATTTTCTCATAATTGTGGGAAAGCCATGCTTAGTTAATAAGGCTAACTCTCGTTACCTACTTCGCGATTTGATTTAGGTATAACGAGAGAGTCGTTTCGTTTCGTTTCGTAAAGCTTAAAGGTATTGCTGTTTTACAATAAACAATTGTAAATATTATAGTGCTTTTTCTTGTTTTGCTCGCAACACAGATTTGTATATAAACTACTAAGCGGTAGTAAATCAAAAGCATGTTAGGTCATGTCTAAGGAGGGTTCTGTAACTATCAACACGCAATAGGCCTTCTCTGAATTACTTAAAAAGTTGTAGTCCGATTGCGCTCAAAATACATTCCCTCAAGAGATTTTAGCATGATCTATCAGCATAAAAACTTTCCAGTTTCTATCTCCTATAGTTTAGAAATGCCAGCGGGGGGCCAAATTTTAAACTACTTTGGAAGCCGATTACTCGAAAATGGTTTTTTGTAAAAAAAGTCATGTATAAAACCACGCCTTTATTTTAAAAGATCTTTTCGACGATATTTCACACGATGGAGTAGAATGAAACAATATTTTTCATGCTCACTTCACATGTATGGAGGAGCCACCCCTCTAAAATATGAAATTATTATTATTTTATGATGCTAGAACCGAGATCTATACACAATATATAACTATACCAAATCTCACCCATTTATGTTCATAATTACAGTAGCTAGAGTGGCGGACAGACAGACAGACTGACTGACGAAGCAAAACTGTAGGGGTTCCTTGAATACTATGGAACCCTAAAAAGACTGACTGATTAAACTAACGTTTCCTTTATTTTTCTCTCAAAACATGATCCTTGTACGGAAGTTTCTGTTGCGGCCGAAACTGAGACCGTTGCCGAAATTCGTTTTCGGTTTCGGTTGTAAAAACCAGTTTCGTTCAGACACTATTTTAAAATAAGATGATGATAGTGATTACTGTAACTTACATAGTGGCATATGCTTGCAGTTCTTAAAACAATAATGCCGAAATTTCCAAACGAGTATCTTTAAAGACTGAGGAGTTCTGTTCATTGCTTTTAGATCCAGGGAATACCTTCTTATTATACAGGGTATAATCTTATTTTTTTGGTAGCATAATATGCTTAAGTTACTTCAGGAAAAGTCTAAATCACTATATTATATGTCTATAGAAATTTCGAGGAGTTCCCTCGATTAGTCACGGATCCCATCATCAAGTTTCCACGTTAATGACTAAAAGACCCTTTACAACAAAAAAATTTTACAAATAAGTCCATAGACGGTAGAGTAACGTTTAAAGATCTCCGTGTTGGTGAAAAATACTAGGAGAAGTGCCTTTTACATCATCATAATGTGATGATGTATGGTGTAATGGTGGTGGTGATAATGATGATCACTTGACATGGAGGCATATGATTACAGTTCTTTAAACAACGCTGAAATCCCCAAACATGTATCTATAAGGAGTCAGGAGTTCTGTTCTGTACTTTTGGATCCAGGGTATAACCTTGGCGCAACATCTTAATTTTTGGTAGCATAATATGCTTAGACTACTTCAGAAAAATCCGAAATCACCATAAGTATCCATATAAATTTTGATTCCTCATGTGTCCCATCATCAGGTCACCACTTTATTTAAAATGGGACCTTGGGATTATACCCTTTAGATCAAAAAAAGAATTTTGGAAATCGGTCCATAGACGGCGGAATTATCGTCTAACACACAAAATAATAATAAAATATTATGCAGCCGAATACATAACCGCCTCCTTTTTTGAAAGTCGGTTAACAAAACATGCGATGCGACTGCGCTGCTCGCGCTGGCGCCTGGCTCGCTTCCCGCCCCCCGCGCGCCCCACACCCGTGCACCCTAAAAGGCCCCAGTAGGATCTAGGCGGTGTCCTGATATAAGAAAATTTCTGGACGCAGGATGATGCTCGTGGAGAACTGAAAAAAACTTTTTGTGTATATTCAGGGAGACGCAATATAATCGGTAAACTAAACGCTCAATATACGGTACAAAATATACGCTTCTCAGTAGCGCCCTCGAAATTCCGCGCGGCTGATGGCTGAACTACGAAATACGCTGAAAATCATTCTAGTGATGAAATTGAGTCCATGCCAATTTTTTGCCTATGCATTCTAATGATGAAAAGACACCCTTGGACGAAAAATGAGGGTCGGTTAATCTTGCGTCCGTATACCGGACGCAACAAGTCGGTCGGACGCGGCATCATTCGTAAAAATCGCCATGTAGGACGCAACATGATTCGCAAGATGTATATATATATATATATATATATATATATATATATATATATATATATATATATATATATATATATATATATATATATATATATATATATATATATATATATATATATATTATTTCCATGTAGGTTATAATATAACGCTTATAGAATTGTCCTAACTCCTACATGATGCCTACCACCGGTTCGGAAACTAGCCCGGCGAGAAGAACCGGCGTAAGAAACTCGCACGGGGCCACCTTTTAGCAAAAAGATGGTAAAAATTGTTCTTTTCATATTATGTGACGAATGTTATCTACCTACCTACCTACGTATAATAATATTTATATTATATACCTACCACCTACATAATAATATCAATATATATAACTCTATTGCGAATAAAATCAATCTACCCGTTAATAAGTTTTTTAAACGGATAAGTACATGTTTTAGGAGATAGAGCATATAAAATTTTTGCAGCATCCGGAAATGAGGTAAAAGGTTACACAAGAAGAGGAAAAGTTTTTCTTAGCATAGAGACATCGGCTTCGGAAACTATAACTTCTATGTAAGTTGTTTGAATGAATTATATGGATTTTAAATTCATTGTCACCTTTTAGATTTTAGTACAACATTGTTAGTTAAAGGATTGTAATTTTCAGGTGCGTTCTAGGGAGCGACCTCATCCTATGTAGTGGTCGTACTGTGACTTTCTACAGAGATCTTAGAGAAATTTATTCCTACGTTTGTGAGGACAGAGTATTGGACATAGCAGCATTTGGTACTCCAAATGTAAGTACAGTAAGGGCGCGTGTCGACGCTCCGGTTTCTACGCGGCACGGCGCCGCGGCGGCGCCGCGCAGCGTCGAACCAAAGCAAAGCACCAAGGGCGCCGAGTACACCCGCCAGCGCTAGCAACGGTTTGACTCGACGCCCGCGCCGGTTTTATACATAACTGGCGCCGCGTCGTGTAAAAACCGGAGCGTCGACACGGGCCCTAAGGGGCATCACAGACGAGGAAGATGCTATAATATTTTATGTTAAGATAAAATATCGCTTGCTATACAGTTTGTATGAACTATCACAGACGGCTAAGATACTATATATTTTCATATTACGTACTGTAACATGAAATGTATCCAGGCATCTTAAGATAAAATATTATAGTATCTTCGCCGTCTGTGGCACCCTTAATACCCCGACTTACGCCACCCCGTATGCGAATTCGGACATACGCGATTCCAATTCCGTAAAACATTACGTACCTACGCAGTGCAAATTTGGTTGCTGGAATTATTTTACGTAGGTACGCGTAATTATTTTATGTACCCCGACTTACGCGAATTCGATATTTTATAATATAGCGATAGCAGGTAAGCGCTCGGTCCCACCTATCGCGTTAGTCCGGAGTATTACTGTATTGGTAAGAATATTTTGGACTGTAGTTATTAAATAGGTTCAGGTCAAGTCAATAATAATTCATCAAAATTCTCGTTACCAGACAAACAGAGTGAGGCTTCTGGTATTGATTGCTAACAAAGGAGCGATGATACTCGAAAATGGCCAGCAACAGAGAAGGACTTATGTATCATCGGGTCCAACTCGTATTTCCACTCCACCAGCACTTCACATGTCAGAGGTCTGTGCGTTCTATGGTGCTGCTGATGGATCTATTGGACTCATATTTTACGAGGAGTAAGTTATACCGATTTATTTTGTATTCAGAATATTAATGTTAGCTCCTTGCAACCTTTATAGAACCATTATGTACCTTTCTAAGTACCTTTTGGTTTTATTACGGGCCATGAGGTCTGTAATTGTACCTAAGTATAGTCTGTAATAAAAAATAATGAGATTTTTATAGTAGCTCCTTGTTCTATTCAGGTCACAACTTAAAAGCACTTGCCTAGTCGAAGGTCGAGGTCTTGGCTCAGTAATGTGCATAGGATGGTTCATTAGCAACGTTGGCACGCATTTGGCTGTGGGACGACATGACGGCTCCATACAACTGTACCTTGTCAATAACGATAACTTTCAGGAGAAACCGCGGCTGAAGTACACTTACGTAAGATTTTAGAAAAGAAATGATTCTTATGAGCTTAGATTACGAATGTACTTCGATAGAAAACACAAATTTTTAAGAGTCCTATTTCCATTCTCATGAGTTCAAATAACAAACTTACTATTACGGCTTGATGATTCATCATATTCTTACAGTTTTGTGGAGAACCGGTAACTTCTGTAAGTGGTGGTTGCATCAGTTCCGAAGAACCAGAAGTTTTAGCTTCAACGTTTTCGGGACGAATATTTGCATTAAGATCCCGCCGGTTTCCACCAACGTCTGGTATGGGAAATATTTCTCAAGAAGCTCTTGCATTGCGACGTTCAAAACTTGAGTAAGTTTATAATCACAATTTAGCATCACGCTAAAACTAAGTACGTACCTACTTAACAAATGAAAATGTACCCTAACTGCTTTACAACATACATCAGCAATATAACGAACTTATTTATACCTACTTACTTAATCATTACATTTAATAAATAAACTTCCTTTATCTGGTATTCGATAACAAAAAATGCATGTTTTCAAGTTTGGCTAGAACAATGCAGGCTGATTACTTGATTGCCTGACAAGAAAATGATCCATGCGTCGGATGGGCATGTAAAAAGTCGGTCCTGCTCCTGATCTCGCGAGTCGTGTCGGTTATCCGTCCCACTGGGCTATGAGTAAAGGAAGAAAGAGGGCTCTTGTGTACTGGGCACACACTTGCGTAGTCGGATTAGTTAGAATTTGGTATCGGTAAAAAGCGGTAAATCGGAGCTATTATAATATTGACGTTGTGGTACTTAACTGGGAAATCTATACGATTTCATACATAAGTCGTACATTGATTTTATAGTTCATACGTGAATACTGAATATATTTAGGCTCTCCGTGCACTAGGCACTAGGTAGCCTGACTGTGTTAGCCAGAAAACAAGTATGAACATTTGTGGCTGCTTTGGGCGTGGGCCTCCCTTACTACGTTATTTTATGTTCGACAGGCTGCCAGGCCTTGGCCTAGTGCGCGTCAGGCCTAATGCTTGATAAATTCTTGCAGGACAGAAGTTGCCCGATTAGAAAAACAAACAGTGAATGAACGTGAGAAGTATCAACGAAATACGCGTTCATTTAGTGCTGGTATTTCCGCACCACCTCTGTTGGACTTGCAATATGAGGTAAGGATCTCCAGTCCCGTCTTTATGTAGAGCCTAAGCTAGACTCAAAGAGACAGAGTAAGTAAGTAAGAGTAAATTGTATCTTAATCGGTGCTTGGTTGGTTTTCGCAACATTACCTATTATTATTAGCGAGTGCTTTTTAGTTGTCAGGTGCTACCCAGGATAGCTGGCAGGAATTGAAACTAATTTCGGCAGCGCCTTTGGATGTCCTATTCATATATTGTATAAATAAGCTCGATATACAGACCGACAGCGCAGCTGTGTTAAGTGTTTGTCCACCCCAGGTAAGGACCAAAATTTAAATCTAATATTGTTTGTGCCTAGTGCCCTAGCGCAATTTGTCGCGGATAAACCATGGCAGCTACAATGTTAACAGACATATTATGTACATGTGGTGTTGCTTGAGTTTCGCCATAAGGATTGCCTAAGCTATGCTATTTAGTTTAAGCCTAAGCCTGTGTTAGGTGATAAAATAGTATGTGATAGTATCTAAATATAAAACAACGCTCGTTTGCATTTTTCGCGCTAAGTGCCATCTATTGGGCGAGGTACGAGGTTTTAGTTCGCCTAATCGACCGCGCGTGCACATAGCGCTCGAGTCGATAGTCATTATGAGATCATAGTCATGCCATACATATGATATCAAATAAAAGTCATCATACAGTCACTATTATGTCATACCTATGTAAAATTTTGACTTCGGACCTCTGTGTGACCTATATATGACGTCACTTCAAAGTCATGTGTTCACTGGGTTATAGCTGCTGCTGACTGCTGTGAATTTCTTCAAGCGTGAATCGAACTCGACTCAGGAATCAGGAGTCTCGCGCTTATTAAGGCGGCGAATAATGCTCGTGGCTGAATTTAAAACGATTGAACTAAGTGGAGTTTTACAACTTTACATTATAAATTAATTACAGAATAAAGACGAAGATCTTTTGGCAACAATCAGATGCCAAGCTGGTACAAGACGACTTTGGCTGCGTATACGAATACAAATATCAAATAACGCGACGCTAATGGAAGGGTCAAAAGTTTTTATTTACGTTTTACCGGCAGGCGTTCCTAGAGTTGCCAGACTTATAAAACTTTATTTGCCTATTTTGCCTCATTATTTCAAACATGAATTAACGGAAGAGGAAAACAAAAGGGGGTATGAAATAAGATAGTTACCTACAGTAATTTTGCAGTACCGATTAGATTATGTATTAGAGATGTTTAATTTCTTAACACGAAATTTATTCGAACTTAATCTTTCTAGACCGTGGTGCGAATTACGAGTGACGGGCAGCTTTTCTGTAGCTGAAATGACGTCATGGTTAACCGAACTGCTACCAAGAGAACTGCCAAGACCTACTTCGAGTGTAGCTTTTGCTCGCTCACATTCACTTTTAGATACAATTCTCATATGCAAATTCCAGTAAGCTTTCTTTAACACATTACATTATAGGAATGTTATCATTTAGCAGATTGCACACTTTAAAATCAAACTAATAAGTGGTGATTTTTTTTTAAAAAGTAAAACTTCTTTACGCGCGCTTGACTTGGGGAGTAAGCTGGTGAATGCGTGAAAGTGTGAGGGCGAGGCGAATGGAAATTGAGAGGGAGATATAAGTGAGTGAAGATAGAAAGAGAGAGTTAAGTTTTACTTCAGTTGTGTGGTCAAAAGGACACTCTTTTTTTAGATTATTTGATCTGCCTAGAATGTATAAAAACTTTAATATTTTCAGAAGAGGGGAAGCTGTTTTCAAATCAGACGACGTATCAGCAATATGTGTGATAAAAGAGGTCTTATCTAATAACTCAGTGAAGAAGGGCAAACAAGTTGAGATATCTTGTGGTCTGTAACGATTAAGAATTAATGTTCTAATAATTATATACCTAGGTTACTAATCTTTATATTTTTAGGTTCTAGGTTTCTATCTTTATATGGAAAATAATAGTAGTCTTTTTTTTTCAGATAACCCCAAAATTTGTTGCTTTAATGCTTTTCAAAGAATAAAAGAAAAATTTATAGCAGAATATAAGAAGAAAATTGAATTTGAATTGAAAAAGGCATTAATGTAATTATAAAATTTTACAACCTCTAAGTATGATAAATGATTATGTAACCTTTTTTTCAGAGTCCAACTTATAATAACATGATTTCTTAATATTATTATATCAGCAATTTATGAATAAAAAAAAACAATTATTAATTTAAATTTAATTAATTTGAATTTTTTAGGTCCTTAGATTTAGTGAAAGATGAAAATGAACCAGTATTATGCAATGACTATTTAAAAATATTGAATTCATCAGAAGATAATTCTGAAAATTGTTTCAATGATTATGTTGGTAAGACGCATATTTAACATGGCTTGAAAAACCATTTGTAAACTTTATTTATCTAAATGCATACTTGATATTTATAGCTTTTAAGTTTTGTTTTTATTGAATTAGAAGATTTGGGACACAAATACATATATGATAAATCAATAAGATAAATCAATAAGAAGTTTAACCGCTCGGGCGTCGCGCGGCACATAAATACAAATAAAAACCACCAGGATGGGCGTCGGCCGGCACATTTGCCCATTTTTATTGCTATATTTTCTGTTTATTCTCATTTGTAAATATCTGGATTTTTATCTGTGATTGAAATTTATTTACTTAGTACAGGGATAAAACAAAGCTGTTATAGTTTTTTGTCTTTGCTGTTGTACTCAATAATAAAATAAATAATTGTTTGTCTCAGAGTAAAGAAATTTGACACCAATTTCACTCCACTCCACTAATCATTGATGTTTGGTTAATTTTGTGCACAAATCAATATTTTTTTTATATATATCGTTATTTGAACACGTATTTATTTAATTAAATAAAAACTTTCGTATGCGTGTGATATAAATTTTCGCCATAATTTAACTTCAAAAACCAACATTAAAAAATTCATTTCTAGTGAAATCATGTTTGATATTTTGCATTATGTAGTTTATATTTCTTTTAATTTATTTTTTCATTGTGTAGAACGATTCTTCTAATTTCTAAAAATGTATAATGTGCCAAGGTTTTACTAACAATTCAATAATAAAAATCGAAAAAACAAGCGCGGGTGCCTTCTGGCGTATAATACCACGTAACGCTCAAGGGGGGTCATGGATTTTTTTTTTACATTGGCCTGTTTTGTTATTAAATAATATGAACAATATATCCACAGAATGTAATTAACGCAAAATCAAATTAAAAATGTTTTTTGTTGAGTTTAAAAACTAAGAATTGGGTAAAAAAAAACAATTCTTTTGTGTTCACATCATGATTGCTTTTATTCGTTAAGTTTTTTTTAAATTCCAGTTACATCATCATATAAGGAATTTATTCTATTTTCTAAATATATATAACATGCAATAGTTTTAAAATCAATTGATTAATATAATCTTGAAAAACCGGAACCGGAGAAACTGCGCGAACGCCTTCAGTGCCGGACGCCGGACCCGCTGACACCACCCGCTTTTAAAATTTTAACAGTCCGACGCCCGAGAGGTTAATAATAATGAATCATAATATCAATTAAATTTTTAGATATTGTATTAAAGTGGTATGAAGACTGGTTTAAGGTAAAAGGAAATCATGTTAAGAAAACAACAACTAATCTTAGAGAAGCAGTTACTAAATGTAATATAGATGAAATAGAAATAATTCTTAGTATGGAGACATAAACTTACTTCCACATTTTCTTACCAACATCTTTCAGTGTTTTTAAACTTACAGCTCAGTGAGATGCAAATAATAAATGTTATGATAAAGAAAAAATGTATTTGCTATTTAAATAACCAATTATACAAGAATAATAAAACAGATGTATGTAACACAATGTCACTTTTATTTAAACCTACTAAATACTATACAAAAACAAGGGTACATACAGATTTTATGTTGTATTACTTTTGGAATGGATAGTAATCCAGGCCAGAGTTATATTTGAATTTGAATGTATATTTGTTCACTTGGGTTTTACCTTTTTCAATCATATCCTGAACTTCTTTTCTATAAGCAGGAGGTAATAATTCCTCTTCTAAGGTGCACGGCATACTTTCTTCAATCTGAGCTTTAAATACTCGCTGTCGTATGATATCAACATCTCTGCTATATTCTTCTTTTAAATCAGCTACAGCTTGTGTTGCTGTATCTATTTTGAATATGAAGTAATTAGCTTCCCGATGTACTTGTCCATGTGATGAAGTCTTATACGGCATTGCTCTGAATCCTAAATTTTCTATGTTTCTTATGATACCACCACGGTTAAATATAGCATGAGAAACTCGAGTTAGAGTAGTTTTAAGTTCTGTTTTTGGCATGGCTCGAAGCATTAGAGCTAGTTCATAAGTCGGCATTTCTGCACTATCGCACAACAAATTTTAGCGAAAACTTAAGTAATATTCCTTCATCAACGATACCTAATATCTTTAATTTGTTTGTATATTTATAACAAAGTTTAAAATAAAATGCCTCAATCAAATCTTTCAAAAATCAAAAACTTCAAACTCACATGTGACTGACTGACACATGACTGACATTAGGACTGACACACGCTATTTAAAAAAAAAAAATTTTTTAATTTAAATATGGCGTCAGCTTTTAACCATTTGCCAGTGTCAAGTAAAAAAGACCGGAAATAGAATATTCGTTCAAATTTTCGTCACCGTATAATTTCTAAATCGTCTAGTCCAGTGGTCCCCAACCTTTTTTTTACGCGGGCCACAAACCCGTTGTACTCCTGGTGTCGCGGGCCGCAACCAAAATTTTTAGGGGCAAAAAAAATATGTTGTTTAAAAGAGATGTTTGGTTTTGGGCCAGCTCTATGTACACCACATAGGTTAATAGGAAAAATATAAGGGAATTTCATAAAAATACAAAAAAAGTAATTTGAAGAAGGGTACGTGCGTACAAAAATGATTATTTGAAGAGTTTTTTAATGCGAGAACACTATTTTAGGGCGGCATTGACAGTTGATAGTTTTAGGAAGAGACATCTTCTTGAGTGTCATACGTCTTTCTTTGTGAAAAGTCATGTCATTGTCAAAATGATACAGTCTGACAAGGATCTTTTGGCACGTGGACAAAATCAGAACTAACATCGCCGTCTTGTAAAATGTCAATTTTAATATTATGTATTGTTTTGTAGTTGCGACACTTACCTTTTGGCACGTGGATAAAATCAGTACTAACATCGCCGTCTTGTAAAATTTCACTTTTAGTAATAAGTATTGTTCTTATTTGCGACACTCACGCCCCCATCCAAGTGCCAAAAGATCCTTGTACGACTGTATTCTTTGGTTAATTCTGATCTAATCCGCCATGTTTTATTTTACGTTGTGTTGCTCTCCTTGACGAATTTATTTTAAATGTGCATTGAAACGAAGTGAAATAAAATTAAATAAAGGATAGGAAACAGTTACTATATTATGTAGCTATATTTACATATAGTGTAGTACACTATAAATAAGAAAAGTAAATATAGCTACATAATACACACGTGTACATAGGGCTGGCCCACGCCTCATACATTTCTAGAACATCTCTTTTAACAATTTAATAATAGAATAACACAAGGTAGGTAGTTAAAAGAGTGAAACTAAACATTTAAGATGAGCTAAACACAAACTAAAATAAAATAACAAATATGTATTATAATAATTATATTCACTCAGAAAGAGTTTTGGAATTGTGAACGCTTTTTAACAACTTTATCTAACGGTTACAGATTTCACGCGGGCCGCAAATAAAGGCCCGGCGGGCCGCATGCGGCCCGCGGGCCGCGGGTTGGGGATAGCGGGTCTAGTCCAAATAAATAGTTGTAGTAGTCAATGAGTCAAGTCAGTCGATTCAGTAAAGTGGTAGACGCTTTACTGAAACTTCCTAGGGAATTTTGGCGGGAAACCCAATTTAGCACGCATTCAGATCCTACTATTAAGTATTCTGTGGTTGTATTACTTGTGTACGTCAACCATGAAGCATAGATACCAGGAGTCCGAACGGTATAGGTTTTTTAATAATAATTATGTACACAATAATAGGACCAGATCTTAGTTCTCTTTTCTGCCGTTAGGCGTGCGAAACCGACGAGTACCAAGTGTTGCCAATACTATTATACCGAGTGTTGCCAATACTATTATTTATTACAATTATTTTTAAATTACCGTTAGGCAATTACCGTGTTCTACGGTATCTATTTTTCGAGAACAGTTTCTAAGAATTTCCTAAAACGTTTATATAATTAGATTTAAATCCACATTTCTCTTAATATTTTCTTCCAGAGCTGTTAATAGCAACATTTAAACTTCCCGCGTAATTTCAAACGAGTGCTTGTCGGACTGTCGCGCGCTCTACCGGCAAAAATCTGTCCCCGTAATTGAGACCATTATTTTAACATTACGTTCGGACTCCTGGTTTCTATACTTCGTGGAATAACTAATGGTTAAATTAGCATAAGTCTAAAATTAATGCATTTCAGTCGGACTCCAAGCTACGCGTACCTTCGATAAAAACGTAAAGACATGGAGATGTCTTTCTATTTCATTCTTATTGGTTTTGCCTTTGATATTTTGTGAGACAAATAGCTGCCTACAGCTTCAATTTTAGCCTTAATTCTATGAATATCCTATTTCTTTGATATAGACCACATATAGACTATGACCATAGAGGAATGGAGTGTCAAAATTTTAATCTATGCTGAGTCTGCTTTATGGTTTACGATTATTTCACGCCAGGATATCTCAAGCCAAAAAAAACGGTCCTTAGAAAATGACACTGCAAGAATCGAACATGACATTTCGCTCCCCTCCTTGTACTTCTTCACCCCCTCAATATTCGGGCGCCATTTTGAGAATTTGCATGACCCAGGAGTCAGGACGCCAGGCCGCCATTGTTTATTGTGTTGATGAAAAGTGCTTGAGTTGATTAATTTCCGCCACTTTAAATCCACAATTTATGCAATATCGTGTAAATTTTCGGCAATGTTTCGAAAGTGTTGTGTGCCCATGTGCAATAATTTACGACAGGACGTTAAATTGCATAAATTACCCGCTGCAGAGGACAGTAAAAACCGGTGGTTAAAGTGCATAGGTTATGAAAATATTGGTGAAATAATCACCACGAACATGTTTGTGTGCCATAAACATTTTGAACAGAGGTTTGTGAACCCGACGACTAATCGTTTGAAGGGTGATGCCTATCCATCCTTGTTTACTGACTTGGAGATTTCCTCAGGACATCCGTCAGCGGTCCTTACAGAAACAGGTAGGTAGAACGTTAGTTCGTCTGTGACAGGTAGGTCTTACTGAATGATTCATGATGAATTGACGATGGATATTTCAAAAACAATCGTCCTTCAACATGCATTTTCGTTCAATGTCATAATTAACAAAGAATTTATATTTAACTTTAATTGTATTAATATTTTCTAATTTTTTAGATTCCAAGAAGACAAGTGATCATAGTTATTCCAAGAAGTGCCACATTGATCATTCATATGCACAACCACCTAATAAAATGACATGCCTTGAAGTTAAGGGTATGTATTAGTATTTTGTACTAAAATAATCCTGGCGTAGAAACTATCCTCTTGCTCTGCTGTGGGTCAACCACCACAATCAACTTATAAATATAATATTTTAGAATAATTGTTTTGGTTGCTTCACTATAATGAATGGTAAATAAAAAATTATACAAAGTCCAAAACCAATTATTAACCTAACAGTAAGTAACACACTTAGCATAGGTATGGAGTGTGTACTGTGTGTGCTGTATGTATGAAGAAGTTGTTTGTTTACAGCCTAAGGAACTCTGAGAAGCCAAGCTTTTTTCATCATAGCATGTTAGCTATTTAATTAAGATCAATGTTATGCTAATTATACTTGCTGGTAATGAATAAATGTCTTTTTATTTTTTATTTTATTTATTTATTTATTAATGTGCACAATATAGTTATCTTACAGATAACTATATTGTGCAGTCATAAAAAATAAATAAGAGATAAGAATTATGGCTTTCTTCACTACATGTAACACATTTCTTTTTCAGATACTTGTACCATCACCTCAATAGATCAGGAAGTTGCTGTTTCATCTTCCAGCTCTGCAATCCAAGGTATTTCAAGGACTTTTTTGCAAAGGGACTTTTTTTGTAATTAAGATTTTCATAAACATGAGTTTTTTTTTCAATTTGTTAATGATTTTTTGTCTTGATCGAAGTACAAGTCGAGAACAGATATATCCTACTAATATTATAAACGCAAAAGTTTGTAAGTACGGATGGATGGATGGATGTTTGTTACTCTTTTTTACATAAAAACTACTGTATGGATTTTAATGAAATTTTACAAAAATATAGCTTATGCATCAGAATAACACATAGGTTACAATTTATAGAGTTTCCACGCGGACGATGTCGCGGGCGGCCACTAGTTGCCACATAATTTTGAACCAGGCCCGGTTCTAGCATAGAACTACATTGTTGATGAAATGTCATAATTGTTTTTTTTTTTTTCAGATACTTGTACTATCATCTCAATGGAGCAGGAGGTTGCTGTTCCATCTTCCAGAACTGCAATACAAGATACAAAAGGTATTTACAAAGACTTTTAGCATAGGGTGTAACTATAATTTTCATCGTCAATTTGTATAATACTTCAATACGTTGTTGCGCGTTCATCTTGAGTGAACTAATGAGCTTAATTTCTTAAATACGTTTGGACATAAACTTAAATATAAGTCACTTAAAATTAAGTTAAAATTTAGTTACCTACTTATCAACTTAAAGGCCGATATCATATTATGATATGTACCATCAGTGATTTCTTTGTAACTATGTCTCATAGTTTCAGACTTTCCTATACAGACTGAAATGTGTTTTTTTATTCTAGCTCTTTATTCGGATGGAAAACCCGTCAGCAAGACCATGAAAAATACAGCAGCGGCAGTATCGTTTTTTGAAGACTTGTTTGACAGTGTCAACGGAGCGGGCACAAATGAAAAAAAATCGAAAGGAAAATTTCTGCGCAAGGCTGTTACAGCAAAATCTGCACATCATAAGTTTTGGGATGAGGCAATTAAAACCTTGAAAGGTATTCAATTTATTTGCAAAGATGGGACACAAAAAAGTGTCCCTTCTCTAAAAAATTGGGTCATTACTCTAAAAAGTTTTGAAAGGGTGTGGGAGCTAATGAATTAAAAAATATATATATTATGAGGCCCCGATATTTCAACTCTGATATTATTGAAAACTTCTTTGGCCAAGTGCGGGCCTATAATTATTGGAGTAATGACCCAACTGCATATGCATTTATAAATACGTTTAAATCTTTGTTAATCACCAGATTTATAAATTTTCACTCTGAAAATTACAATTGTAAAGAAGACGCCAGTCAAAGCATATTAAATATACAGTCGCTTTTTGAGAATGTAAACACTGCACCATCACCTGATTCAGTATCGGCAACTGGTACAACAATAACCGATACTGAATCCATGAGCATTGAATTTGAGGAAAATCTTCAACAGCAGGCGAGACGTGAAAGAATAAATATACATTCTCGAGCATATACAGCAGGATGGGTAACCAGGAAAATTCTTACAAAAATTAAATGCAAAGTGTGCAAAAATAATTTGCTGTCGTACAGCAGCACACATGAATTTATTAAACAAAAAGAATATAAAACAAAAACTCAAAAAAAATTGGTATACCCATCCGAACATGTTGTTTCAAGTTTTGGCAATATAATTACGTGTACAAATGAATATTTGGAACAGCACAGACATAAAACTAATATAAGTGAAACAATCAAACAAGAAATATGTTCCACATATTCATTTGTATTTCTAAATTGTCAATCACACAGAGAAATCGTTCTCGACCATTTGTTGAAAATTTCAATTAAACTATGCATATTTAACTGGTGCAATGTAATAAATAAAATATTAAAAGGGACTGACATACAAAAGGGCTGAGAAATGTAACTTGCATCCAATGCAAAAGAAGGCTGTTCTTAAATATAAGAAAAAGATAAAAAATAAAAACGTATTTAAATAATCATTTTGTTTTAATTGTAACTTCCGTAATGTATTTATTTTTGAATTAACAAGGGCCGTATTTTCAATCGCCGGACAGCACATTTATTCCTAGGAACAAATGTCTGGCGATTGGAAATATTGGCCATAAGGAAAAGTCCCAATTATTTCAAACCGAGCACCCTAATTAAGGCTGAACATTTTGATTCCTCAGCCAAAAAGAAAAAAAAAAGAAATGTCATGTTTAATTGCCAAAAAAAAAAAAAAGAAATGTCATGTTCAATTCTTGCAATGATACAAAGACAATGTAGGCGACATGGCGGTCTGAACGTTAGTTCTTCTGAGTAGTCTGTGGATTATTTGACATGGCCGCCGCGGCGTATGTTTCGTTTTCGATATTGTTGTGAAATTACACGAAAACTTTGACATTATGGGTTCTTTTAACAAATTTGTTTCAGAGTATTGTAAAACATGGGATAAATCTGGGAAGGATCAATTGTAAGAATTATTTAATTCATTAAATTATGTGCTATACCTACAGCAATAACCACATGTTGAATTTCAATACGAAATTTATGTACCAACATTATTATTTCAATTACAATTATTATCTCTTGTGTACCTATTTCTTTATAAATATTATGGTTATCACAATATTACTAACAATATTTGCTTTACACTTATTCATTTCAGTATAAAAACAACAACCCAATACATCAAGGATGAAGGGAAGACTCCTTTATTTTCTAAGTCAGCGAAATTGTCTGGTATATCAGAAAATATTTATGATTTACTCCTTTGTTGTGTTCGGGGATTATTAAAAAAGGATTCAGTTATATCTGTACTTCGAGAAATTATTGTAAGTATTACCCTAACCGCTAGGGCGTCGCGCGGCACATAAATACAAATAAAAACCACCCGGTGTTGCGTCGGCCGGCACATTTGCCCATTTTTATTGCTATATTTTCTGTTTATTCTCATTTGTAAATATCTGGATTTTTATCTGTGATTGAAATTTATTTACTTAGTACAGGGATAAAACAAAGCTGTTATAGTTTTTTGTCTTTGCTGTTGTACTTAATAATAAAATAAATAATTGTTTGTCTCAGAGTAAAGAAATTTGACACCAATTTCACTCCACTCCACTAATCATTGATGTTTGGTTAATTTTGTGCACAAATCACGAATTTTTATATATATATCGTTATTTGAACACGTATTTATTTAATTAAATAAAAACTTTCGTATGCGTGTGATATAAATTTTCGCCATAATTTAGCTTCAAAAACCAACATTATAAAATTAATTTCCAGTGAAATCATGTTTGATATTTTGCATTATGTAGTTTATATTTCTTTTAATTTTTTTTTTCATTGTGTAGAACGATTCTTCTAATTTCTAAAAATGTATAATGTGCCAAGGTTTTACTAACAACTCAATAATAAAAATCGAAAAAACAAGCGCGGGTGCCTTCTGGCATATAATACCGCGTAACGCTCAAGGGGGGTCATGGATTTTTTTTTTACATTGGCCTGTTTTGTTATTAAATAATATGAACAATATATCCACATAATGTAATTAACGCAAAATCTAATTAAATATGTTTTTTATTGAGTTTAAAAACTAAGAATTGGGAAAAAAAAAACAATTCTTTTGTGTTCACATCATGATTGCTTTTATCCGTTAAGTTTTTTTTAAATTCCAGTTACATCATCATATAAGAAATTTATTCTATTTTCTAAATATATATAACATGCAATAGTTTTAAAATCAATTGATTAATATAATCTTGAAAAACCGGAACCGGAGAAACCGCACAAACGCCTTCAGTGCCGGACGCTGGACCCGCTGACACCACCCGGCTTTTGAAATTTTAACAGTCCGACGCCCGAGAGGCTAAAGAAGAAATAAGTAAATTAAACAATGTAACTAAAATAAAGCATTTCAGACATTATCTACATGCGGAATAATTGCGGACATACCCTCAATCTTTCTGGATGTTTTGTGTATCTATACTAATATAATGAGGAAATGTTGTTTGCACTAACCGAAACTACTGGACCGATTATAATTAAATTTGGCACATATATAGTATAGGCTACTTTTTATTGCGGCAAAATGTACGGTTCCCTCGAGATTTCCTTTTGCGTGCACAAAGGCTTGGGCAACATCTAGTTCTAATATAAAATAATTCAAAATACATGTTTCAGACATTACATGCGGACATACCCTCAATCCTTCTGGATGTTGTGTGTATTCTGGATGCTGAAACATCCATTGAAGTACAGAGCGAAGAACGAGCTCAATTTTGTCATATAGTCAGAGACTTGGAATCATTCATTTCAGACAAACTGTTAAAAGAGCGTTTAGAGATTGATACATTGCAGGATGTTGGTACTCTTAAAAACAAATCTTTTTATACTAAGTTTATTAAAATCAAAACAAAGCTTTAGTAAGTATGATATTTATTTTATAATGTAAATTGAATATGCCTTCAATCAATATAATAATAAAAATACAAGTTTCCATTTGTATTATAACATCACTTGTTATTTACTTTTCAGCTACAAACAACGTAAGTTTAATTTGTTCCGAGAAGAAAGTGAAGGTTATGCCAAACTGATAGTTGAATTAAATCAGGAGATATCAGAGGAGGCGGACTGGTCATCAATTTTAGAAATAATTCAATCCTTAATAGGTAATATTTTTGTTTACTAAAATAAATGTAATGTGCAATATATTTTTTTTTTATATACATCTATCTTTAGTTTTTTATATACATCTATCTTGTTTGGTAAATCGTATGGTAAAATCAGATTTTTGATATCATTAAAAATAACTAAGATATGAACGTTTAAAGTAGTCTATTAGACAGAGAGATCGGACGTGTATCGTGACGTCACATAACACGACCTTCATAGAAAGTTCATACTAAATTTCGTTTTGCTAGAAAGAGATAGAGTACAAACGTTGACCACTCATATCTTGCTCATATTTGCCATTTCCTTTATTTTTCAGTCTAGTATCATATTATTATGTTTTAAGCTATTTTTATATTTTATGCATATTCCCTATTATTGTTATCCTTTGTTAAAAGCATAATGTAGTTATTTTCCTAATATAATCTATATTAGGGAAAACATTGCTGTCTTCCCTAACAGAGGCCTTTATTTATGTAAATTTATCACCTCTCTTAGAATCATCAGCTGAAAACCAGCTGTTCATGTTATATAGGCTCATTATTAAGGTTACATTGATGATGAAAATATAACAGGTTGCTATATATTGTCTTATGTAAAATGTACACATCTTGTACAATAGGAATCTTATATGTCAACTGTGACATAGGCGAAATATGCTAAATACATGAATACAGTGTTTTGATTGTTGTTGACACGTCAGGGTGCTGTTTTTTACTGTTTTCAAGACAGATTTTGATAATAATAATATATAAACAATAAACTATTATATGTCATCTAGGTTAGATTATTATCTTTTACATTTATTTGCGAAACATTTGTAATTTGAATTATACTTATTTTGAAAATATTGGCATGACAACAAGTTGCCCAGTGTACAGAGAAACTCCCACATACATAAAATCCATGAAATAGCTAAGTAATAAGACCGTAATGTGAAACATATTTCGTTCTGTGATCAATATTAGTTATTTTTTTACTGTTTATGCTAATACCGTATTCAATTTCAGGCTGTTTCAATCTGGATCCAAATAGAGTTCTTGATATTATACTAGAATCATTTGAGGCCAGACCTCATTTAGATAAGTTATTTATACCACTTGTAAGCAATTATATGGGTGATCCTCAAGTAATATCAGAAGTGTTAGGTTTTAAGCTTGGGAATATGGAAGTTTTAGAAAATTACAAAGAACCACCACCGCTAATGACTGTGATAGCTCTACTTTTACAACATCAAGTCATTTCCTTAGATAATATTTACCCCTGGGTAAGTACTGTATTACTTTTTATTTTTTAGTTACCATGTCAAAAAAAATTGGGAACAATACAAAATAAGTGACCAATGCTTTAAAAACTATATGTAGTCTATAAGCTGTACTGTAGGTACCTACTTCAAATTTTTTCATAATAAACCTTTCATTTCTTTTTTCGACATTTTATTTGAAAACAAGTTCAAAATTCAAATACATATCCTATAGCTACGACTATACTACATACATACATATTATGATTAAATGAATATATCTAGTTGTGTATAATGCTAATAACAATTACAATCTTGCATAACATCCAAGTTAAATACAATGACGTTATATCTGGTTTCAACTGTACTAACAACATTTGTAAAAAGGCTAAATTACATTCGTAACCGATGTACAAACTTTGATAAATACATTTCAATTTCTATTGACTACCATGTTTTCATCGACAGTTGCGTCCTGATGATTCAATTATGGCTAAAGAAGCAGATAAGGAGTTGAAGACTGTGCAAGAGTACATACGTAAGTTAAACATAGTATCAACCAAAGGACCACAAGCTAATGGGCCAACAGAATTCATTGAAGATAAAGCTGATCCACAGGTACCTATAATTCTATACAGTGTGACATTAATAAAAAAAAATGAAAACATTTACCCTTTTGAGGGTTCCGAAGTGACTACAAGGAACCCTTATAGATTAGCTCTGTCTGTCCATGCACACTTGCTAACTTCAGAAATCTATATCTATACAGATAAATATAATTAAAGTGTCTGTTTGTAATTTCAAATTAACGACTTTTCACTTAATGCATATGGAAGTATATTCGATACTAACAATAAAATATCCATTTTTAAAATTTTTGTCTGTCCGTCTGTTTGTTCCGGCTAATCTCTGAAACGGCTGGACCGATTTTCACGGGACTTTCACTGGGAGATAGCTGATGTTATAAGGTCTAATATAGGCTACTTTTATTTTAGGGTTCCGTATAAAAAAAGGGTTTCCGTTAGTTGCGGGCAAACGAAGTTGCGGGCATCAGCTAGTTAGAAATATAAACTGACGAAATTATGTACAGGTTTAGATTGTATGTACACATAGACTTTATTTTTGGCACTATAAAATAATTATAATTTTGTAATTTAGGGTTGGTTGGTTTTTACATGTGAAGTGGGGGCAACTTTTTTTTAATTTAATTAAATTTATTTCGGGCGGCATAGGCCCATATTATAAATACCTTACAGACATACATATTATATACTTAAAAACTACACTTTGTCACATGTTTTTATCATTCTACCCCATCGTGTGGGGTAACGAATATCAATAAAATCGAATAGGCGAATAATTTTTAAATAAAGGCGAGGTTACATATATGAATTTTTTACATTGAACTATTCGAAAAATCGACGAAAGTGTTTTACAACTTGTAACTTCCATGCTGATAGGTCACGCGAAAAACTTTAGGAAAATTATTATGAGGGAAATAGACTACAACATTTGAAGTAATTTGAAAAAAAATTTAAAAAATTGTGTGTTGATTTGTTTGGAACACTTTTATAAGCAAACTTATTCTGTATTTTTTACTTTTTACATGTTTTACTTTTGTAGGAATATTGGAGTAATCAAAAACTTGTACTTAGTGAGGCACTTCTATCAGTAACAGCATGGAAGGAATTTGCAGATTTATCAGCAAGGATGCCTGTCACAACTATGGCTCCACGGCCTGCTAATGCACTGTGCAAGATGTTGCATGCATTGGTTGAGCCATTGTATAGGAAGTAAGTATATTCTTTGAAGATAATAAATGTAATAATTTATAGGGTACTGTAGTTCACGTCTGTGAACCCATATAGTTTTGTCATGTCTGTCTGCCTGTCCGTCCGTCCGTCATTGGCTTACTTCCCAAACAGTAACTAGAATGATGAAACTTTGCATGAATATGTGTATTTACCTTATTTTATATACTTATTAATTATATTGCGGTACATCCTCTACATGTAAAGTGGTTTTTTTTTTCTTGCATCACCCCATTGAGAGGTTAAAACGATTTTTTGATTTAGGTATCCTCATGCGAGATATTCAATTTTAAAGCGCATTTTTTATTAAAACATGGAGTCCCTTGGATCTCTAAAAGTTAAACGACTGGTTCGAAAAATCTAAAAAAAAAAACCATAATGTCCATGTGATGAATTTTGAAGTAAATAACAGCAAAGATAACTGTGTTAGTTCAGGAAGTCCTTCTTAAAACGCGTTTACTTGGGAAACTTCGTACAAAAATTATTTCTAAACGTCAGTTTACACCGAGACGTGACGTGACATGGATCTGCATTTTTAAGATAGCAATTCAAAATTGAACTTTATTCACTACACAAAAAGATACACTTTTTATTGCAAGAGGTTAAAGCACTTGGCCGCGTTTTTGTTTGTTTACTAGCTGTCCCGGCAATCTTCGTACTGCCTTAGAATTAAATTTGTTGACGTACTGACAGCAGCGCCATCTACCGGGTCCAATTGCAAATCTTAACCATTCAGAAACCCTCTTTGGCTCATGCACAACAACTTTGCAGATCATCACAATATGATCAAATGCATAGTTTAAGATTGACTTCATAAATGACATCCAGACAAACATTCATTTTTATATAAATAGATTTACTATAAACAAATACTCGTAATCAATCTTACGACTCCCTGTTTTATAATATTAATTTTGTGTATAATGATATAAACATGGTAATATTATATTTTTATTACATTAACTATTTTTATTTATTACAGACATTGTCGGGTGTCGCAAAAAATTTTAGGTACTCCTATTCCACCTTTAAAGTCTCCGCTCGCGCCCCAAGCTTGTAAAAGTTTTGAAGATATGAAAGAAGCTGTGATTCCAGCACTTATCCTGTTGGGGCCTGCCCTACACCATGATCCTATTTTGATGTACAAGGTTAGTTGCTTGACACCTTGTCATAACTTTTTACAACGAGTGTAACAAAGGCTTAATCATTTCTTTTTTCTTTTAGATTATTCGTATTTTAAGGACTGCTAAGTTAAGGTCTGATGATCCCTTAAACCATGAGGCCCTAACAGTGCTCGATGCTGCCATACTTCCAGCGTTAACATTAATGGAAGGAAACTGCTGTATGGCTGAAGAAGTGTACACTTTGCTTAAACTGTATCCATATCAATGCAGGTAAAGTATTACTATTACTCACTAAATTATAAATATTTGTGTACAACTGAGAGGTAGAATTTAGAAATTTTATAAAACTTCAGTAGATATTCTACACCAATTACTGGATATTAACTAAGTAAATAATAATGATTTTTATTTTAAAGTAATGTATGTGATGGTTAATGAGTTTTGTGTGTTCTCTATTTATTGTAGGTACTGTTTATATTCTCGTTGGAAGAATGAATCTGGCGAAAGGATACCGTCTTTAATACGTGTTCGTGGCAACTCACTACAAAGAATTAAACATATAATGAAACGAGTATCCAAAGAAAATATTAAGCCACAAGGGAGACTTATAGGAAAACTATCGCATGCAGCACCGTCTTTCCTATTTGACTACATGCTATTACAAGTAAGTATCCCATATGTTATTTTGTTGCTTATTGAAAGGTTTTTACTGACACTATTTTAATACTAATAATAAAACTTTTATATTAAAATTAAGTGTTGTTTTATTAGAATGTTACCAATAATTATATGTATTATACACACAGATACAGACATATGACAACTTAATCGGCCCAGTTGTGGAGTCCCTGAAATACCTAACAGCGCTGTCACTAGATGTGCTCGGATGTTGTTTGTTGGAGGCCTTGGTAGCACGTCGCGCGGCCGCGCCCGCTCCGCTGCAGGCCCTGGCCGCTTTTGCCGGCGCCGCTTTCAAGAAACACAACATTGAGCTTACTGCTCTGCTTCAGTTCGTTGCCAACCGACTTAAAGCACAGCAGAGGTATGTATTTTGTTGATTAAAAAAGTAGGTTGTACAATTGAAATGTTTGGCCTACTCACCGGCAAATAAATTTTTCAGTCAAGATTTGATCATTCTGAAAGAAATAGTACAGAAAATGGCAGGCATTGAAGCTACTGAGGAAATGACGCCAGAACAACTGGACGCTATGGCTGGGGGAGAATTGCTCAAAGGAGAGGTATATATTGTGCATAAAATATTTATTTTTTATTTAATATAATATTGAATGTAATTTATAATTTGTTATTTTATATTCATAGGCTGGATATTTCTCACAAGTGCGTAATACTAGACGTTCATCTGCAAGGCTAAAAGAAGCAGTAGTTGGCAACAATTTGGATATTTCTCTATGTATACTGTCAGCTCAACAAAGACATTGTTGTGTATGGAAAGGTATGTGAATGTGCTTAATGATTTTTATGAGTATCTAAAATTGATTTAAACAGTTTTTTTTTGCCTGCTTAGAAGACTAACTAGGAATGTACTTTATCCCAATTAAGATAATTGTCCAGAAAGCGCATGTACTACGCACGTAATAGGACGAGTGCGTCGAGTCCAAATAGTTGGCATATGGCACAGACCCACGCGATTATTGATGATTTGTATTTGTATGTTATACATCAGAGTCCACGGAGGAGAGCGGCGAGGGTTCGCAACTGAAGGTGGTGGGGCGGCTGGCTGACCACTGCCAGGACGCGCTTGTGCAGTTAGGCACCTTCCTCGCCTCCTCACACGCGCCCGACGAGTACGCCGCGCGCCTACCGCCGCTGCAGGTACGCACGCACACACGCACATTGCGAGCGTATACGCACACACGCACGTAAACCATACCCATACATGTATAACTGTATGCCATGTATGACACCCACAGTTCAAACCATTTTTTTAGGAGTGGCAAAGCATATCCCCGTAATTAAAACTACCCTCCTTTTTGCAATTTAATTTCCCGAGAAAAAATAATTAAATACGAAAATTTCACACTCCAAAGTTTTACTAGACTTTTTAAAGGAAGCAAGCACGTGAATGAAAATATATCTTAATTCTAGGAATTGCTTCGTGATTATCATGTGGATGCTGATGTGGCATTTTTCCTTCACCGTCCAGTGTTGGCTCAAAAAATTGCAGCAAAAGTTGAGGCGCTGAAGAAATCCTCCGACAGTAAATCTGATTCATTGGAAAAGAGTATCGAGCGTTACAACGACGCATCCAAAGAAGCCTTAGAACCTGTTGTGACCGCCATAACACCATTATTACCTGCCCGAGTCTGGGAAGATATTTCGCCGGAGTTTTACGTCACTTTTTGGTAAGTGATTAGCACATAAGAGTATTACAAGAATATAGTTGTTTTATATGTTAAAAAAATATATATGTTGTTAGTAAATTTTAGTTTGTGGGTTATAATTAATTAACTTAATTATTTTCTAATTCTAAAATGTGTTTAATTGCCAGGTCTCTGTCGATGTACGATCTCAAAGTGCCAGTAGAGAGTTATGATAGAGAAATAGATAGGTTAAAAATTGCAGCCGCAAATGCAACCAAGGATTCTTCTCTAGGTTCTAAAGGAAAAAAGGAACAAGAGCGTTACAATACCCTCATTGAGAAACTACAGGTAATTTTAATAAAATATTAGTAGCTTGACACATTGGTTACACTGTGTAACTGACACAGGTAACCAATGCTTCAATTTTTAATACAAATTAAATAACCTATTTTGTTATCTGTAAACCTACAAAAGTCTTGCTGAAGATAGAAATAAATAGATAGGATTGGAATAGGCCAAGGGGCACAAAGAAAACATTTACTTTTCTGAAAAGTGAAAACAGGCTATAAATAAATAAACTATTTTAACTTTAAAACATAATAAGTAATCTAGAACAGACTATCATAATATATATTCTCTTTCGTTTTCCGAAATCTCTTCCGTTTCAGGAGGAGCGCCGCCGTCAGGAAGAGCACGTGGCACGCGTGCGCGCACGTCTGGCGCGTGAGTGTGCGGGCTGGTTCCCCGCGCGTGCCGCCAAGTCGGCCAAGAACGAGACGGTGACGCGGCTCATGCAGCTGTGCCTGTTCCCGCGCTGCGTGTTCACGCCGCCCGATGCGCTCTACTGCGCCGAGTTCGTGCATACCGTGCACGCGCTTAAAACGCCCAACTTCTCCACGCTGCTGTGCTACGACAGGGTACGAGATTTGTGATTGTTTATCTGTGTGTAGTAAGCATTATAAATTATGTATTCTAATCCGGTTTAAAAAAAAATATCCAAGAGTTACTAACAACACCACTACTAATACCGTTATTAGTGTCAAAAGTGTCAATCTAATAAAAAAAAGTAGTGTCCGACCGAAAGTTCGGTTTCGGTTTCGGCCGAGTTTCGGCCAAAAATCAAGTTTCGGCGGCAGTTTCGGTTTCGGCCAAAAGTGGCCGAAACTTTTGCCGAAACCGAAACTGATTTCGGAAGTTTTCGTGCACGCTCGCCTAACTTCGTTTCTTGCGGCAACGCTTTGACAACGCAACTGAATTTGAAAACATAATTAAAATCCCACCAAAAACATTATGTAAAAAACTAGCCAAGTCTCGATGGAGTTGCTTGTTTATCTCTAAAAAGTAATGAAATCTAGACTAAGTCGTGCCAAGTCTAAGGATCCTTACTGCGATTTATTTATTATTATAGTTAATGTTGTGTGACTTGGCCCTTGAAATTTCTTTATACGTTAGAAGTCAATTTTGTTTACACGTAATGTTATATCAGATTCTGTTGTAACTACCTATGTTTGTTAAGCGAGATAATAGCCCATACTGGTATTGGTAATTGGACGCTAGTGTCTTATTTTAGGCTGTTGTTGATTGTATAACACATGTATTGGAGCAATGGTGTTATGGAGCCCCTTTTGTACCCTTGTGTACTCTTCAACGGCCAAGTCACACAACATTAACTATAATAATAAATAAATCGCAGTAAGGATCCTTAGACTTGGCACGACTTAGTCTAGATTTCATTACTTTTTAGAGATAAACAAGCAGCTCCATCGAGACTTGGCTAGTTTGAATGTTTTTGGTGGGATTTCACTTATTTTTGTAAAAACGTAGGAATATTGATTTATTTTACTAGATTTTAGTGTAATTTGTTTATTTAATTTGTGTAATGTTCGAGTAGAATAAAGTTAATTGTTCGACTATTTCTTGTTGTAAACTTGTAAGTATAAGCATAAAAGCCAGTCTAGTCTTATCCAGAGTTTTCCTTTAATTTTATTTTTATGCGTATTAAAAGCAGAAGGGGAGGCATTCGCCCAGCAGTGGGACGCTACCGGCTAGATTAAATTAGAAGATGTGTCCCACTTCACTGGATTTTTGCAATGACAGTCGATTTTTTTATGTACCAATAGTAGAAGGGGACATTGCCATATCTCTAATCAGCTGAGACCAGCTGAGGGTTCTTCATCAGATAATTCAGACCTTCGATTTTTGACATCAAATGAAGTGGCCCACCAAGTTGAATATTTTTTGTAAAGGCAGTATGTCGATCTCTAATAGTTTGGTTGGGCTCTTGTGTTTTCTAATAAGGGTCACCAGGTACTCCAGATCTTCGATTATCCTAGTTTTTATAGTTTTTTCCTTTATGTGGCCATTAAACCCTACCTCTTTACCAAATTTCAGCTCTCTGAGTTTATGGGAAGTACTAGTTCTATTCTGATGATCATGAGTGAGTGAGTGAATGAGTGAGTGTAATAAATGCGAAACTTTGCTTTCGCTTAACTTCGGAACTAAATGACCTACAGACTTGAAATTTTGGATTTTAAGTATGTGATTATAGCTTACTGGATGACGAAATTTTCTGCGTTCTGGTCTTATCCAGAGGTTCTCAAATAGGGGCCTGAAAATGCGGCGAAATGGTTCCAGTAAAGGATGGTACGGCAGTGTTTGCTTCGCGCTCGACTTGGCGGGTGCACTACCGTGCCCCCAGATATAATTAATATTTTTTAATATTACATTAAATAAATGATTACAACAAAATTAATATACCGTGTTTCCATTTCATGTCCTAATTAATGCAGAAAATGGATAAAATGCACCAAATTTCAGTATTTTAAGGAATTTTCTACGTGACCACGTGAGTTTCGGTTTCGGTTTCGGCCGAAAATGAAGCCACGGCCGAATGTTCGGTTTCGGTTTCGGTTTCGGCCGGAAAACCAGTTTCGGTCGGACTCTAAAAAAAAGTCATGTTAGTTACACTATTTTTAACTCAAGAATGGCTGAACCGATTTGAATGAAAATTGGTGGGGAGGTAGCTTAGAACCAGGAGGAGGACATAGGATACTTTTTATCCCGTTCCCGAGGAACTCAAAACTCGAGAACGCCTGGACTTGAAATAATTGCGGAAGTTCAGCAGCTAGTTATTTATAATTTTTGCCTACAAGTATGCGGCTTTGGATTTGCAGGCTGGACCATGAGAGTATAGCGCTTTAGCTACTCGTAAAGTGGGGATGATTTTACCCTATAGTGTGGGGTATCATTACATAAGTCTTTCAAAAACATTGAGAGATTGCTATGATATTTTTTTAAGTATCCATTAGAAAGAGCATGTTTTTTTGTCAAATCATGATGGTCGGCCATGTGATGAACTTTGAAGGAAAACTATGATGGCTTATTTATTTATGGTTGTCAAAATAAATTACGGATATTTTAGGCATATGATCCACTGCTTATGTCAAGTTTTGTGCTGAAAAATAACGTAATGATTAGGTAGTGTAAAACTTTTGTCGAAATTTTTGATTATTTGTCAGTCTGAAGGCCTTGACATAAGCAGGACATCATATACTCAAATTATCTGCAACTGATTTTGAACAACCTCATACAACTTTGTTAGTACAGGTCGCGCAACGGTTTATGAGCGCTCAGTGAAAGTGGAGGGGATCGTTCGCGCATGTGACCAATAGCAAAGAATATATATTACTAACGTACCAATAGCATGTCGGCAGCCACGTTCGGCATGCGTTCGGCGCATCCACACCTTCCCGCCCGAGCCCGCTACCGCCAAACACACCCAAGAACTGACTTCTGCGCATACCCCCCTCTACTTTTTTCGAAAGATCTTAATTCGTTGCGCGACCTATACAGGAGTTGTAGATACTTGTAAAATGCGTTATGCGCTTATAAATTGGTATAATGGTATGGAACCACACATGCGCGAGTTTGACTCTTGGCCGGTTTTCCCCCTAATGTTTCCTACATCTTTTTACATAATCATCATAAGTAAACTAGAATTAATTGTCCGCGGCTTCGCCCGCGTGAAATTAGATTTTAAACTTTCATCCCCTATTTTACTCCCTTGGGGGTTGAATTTTGAAAAATCCTTCCTTTGTTCCTACGTCATATGAGGAATATGTGTGCAAATTTTCAAATTTCTAGCTTTAAGGGTTTGGCCTGAGCGTTCAGTCAATCAGCTTTGACGTTCATATATTTAGTTCATATAAATTAACGCCTCTTCAGCGTATAACTACCGACTTGAAAACCACCCTAATGACTTGGCAAACAAACTACTAAACATGACATATAGCAAACGTCTCAAGCGTTTTGATATACAAAACCTTAAAGATCGTTGGTAAAACTGGAAGGAGCCTCCCACTGGAGAGTGACCTGAAATGACAATATCCACAATACAACACATTTGCTTATAGTCAAGGGACTGATCGCAGATTTAATCATAAAAAAAATAGTAATATATAGATAGATACTTTTAAATTTTATTTAACTATTCCATTTCTGTTGCAGCTGTTCTGTGACATCACATACTCGGTGATGTCGTGCACGGAGGGCGAGGCGGCGCGCTACGGTCAGTTCCTATGTCGGGTACTACGTACGGCCATGCGCTGGCATGGCGACCGCGCCGCCTTCCATGCCGAGTGTGCGCACTACCCCGGCTTCGTCACCAAGTACCGCGTCTCCAATCAGTTCACGGAGGCCAATGATCACGTCGGATACGAGAATTACAGGTACAGTTCAAAAATTCTACAAATTCACGCTTGCGCACACGCTTTTCCTTTTTTATTTACGCGTTTTTATTTACAGTAAAACGATATAAATTATAATAGAACGGTATTAGGTATTAGCAGTGGTTTTTTAGAACGGTTAATACATTTATTTTATTTTTACCCTCACTATTTATGTTATATTTTTGAAAATTAAAGTCTTAGAAAGATTTTGTCCTCTATAAGGACTTAGGAGAATAATCCATAATTTGTGTCATTCATGGTCCTATAATTTGTGTCATTCTTGATCCCTTGCCAAAGCTATGGAAGGGAATTTCTTTTAGCTATCCGTATTCATAGGAAACGGGTCATTGGGCCAAAAGATAAAGCCGATCTTCTAGGCAAGCTCTTTCCAGGCAACTCGACATTGGATGACGTGAGACAGACAGGACCATAAGGGTAGTTGACGAAGAATGCTCTGAGATTTTATTTCGGTAGTGGGGTTTAAGTTTTTTTTATAAATAATTATTATGGTTATTATTAAAAAGGCCGTCAACGCACTTGCGACTCGTCTGATCTTGCGGATATCCATGGGCGACGGTAATCGCTTTCATCAGGTATTCCGTTTGTTCGTTTGCCCCAATGAACGAAGGGTATTTCATTAAAAAAAGTTCAGACAACGTGTTGTGACTTGCGACAGCCAAAGGGGTGGGAGTTTTGGTTGCTCTTTTGTCTCGTTGTTAACAAACAGTGTATATGTCACCGTAAAATTGTAAAATGTTGATAGACTTCCGACTCGAATATTCTGCCCAAAATTTTACACATAATTTTTATTTAAATTACAAATACCTATATAGTTATAAATCGTTCGACATATTTTTACAATCTCATAAGTTATTTTACAATCTAACGGTTTTTACAATTTTACGGTGACATATAGTATAATATAAATAGTCTGTCATGCAGGGTTTCTCTCGAAATTATTTTCTCGAATCCTTCATTAGTTATTGTTTGGTTTCACTTCAGGCACGTGTGCCACAAGTGGCACTACAAGATCACGAAGGCGATGGTGGTGTGCCTGGACTCGGGCGACTACGTGCAGATCCGCAACGCGCTGATCGTGCTCATTCGCGTGCTGCCGCACTTCCCTGTGCTCGCGCGACTCGCACAGATCATCGAGCGGAAAGTCGAGAAGGTGCTTTTTTTTTAAATTATTAAGTGTTAAATAAAACGCTATAACAAAAAAATATTTACGTCTATAATATTAGGCAGTAAAGTGAATGCTTCACTCTAGATATTTATCACGATATTTGGACCGGGATAAATTACAATTGTTATCCCATTTAGTTGGCTTATCACATGTCATGATACAATACACAGTTCACTAATCACTGGGCGGAAAACATATCACAAGGTAAATATCGATCGTGAAGTATTCGTCTTCGATGCATGTGTCTACTCACCTGAAGTTAATTATTAAAATGATTTTTGCTTGGTAGGTCAAAGAAGAAGAAAAAACGCAAAGACAAGATCTGTACGTGCTTGCAACGGGCTACAGTGGTCAACTAAGGAACAAAGTGCCTCATATGATGAAAGAAAGCGATTTCCATCAGGTAATAATATACTTAGAAAATATATCCCGTGTTGTTAAATGAAAAAAAAAGATGTTCATTTAATTATTCTATGTAAAAGGTACAAACTTTTCGAGTTTTAACTCTTTCTAATGTTGATACTTTTTTAATCAGACCATTTGCTGTCCATTACTCAATGATTCAATAGAACCTCAATGTTTTACATCTGTTAACCCTTGTTAGGAAATAATATTTTTGTAAAAAATTTGTAGGTAGTTCACTTGGTAGCACCAGAACAGAACAAAGTGGCGAGTGCGGAAGTCCTAAAACAGGAGGACACGCCCGCGTCCCCGCCGCAGGTGCCAGGTATAGCTCTAATTACAACTACATAGTTTGTACTACTACAAATAATAATACTTGTTACAAGGTTTTGGTGGACTCGTGTGACCACTATATTTGTAAATGTTTTAGATGCAGATAAAAAAGATTCGAGGAGTGATAGACGTAGAGATGAGCCCGAGCGGGATAAGGAGCCGAAACGGGAGTCCAGATCGTAAGATTTATATAATATTAAAATTTGAATATTACAGTTGAGGTTTAAAATAAACCTATGATTTTATGAAAAAAATGTGAATTGTTTTTAGGTCCGCTAAGGAGAGAAGTAAAGAAGAAAATAAAATCAAAGACAGATCGCCGAGAGATAGATCGCACAGAGTAAGTAGAAATTTAAATTACAGGTGCTAGCACCCAGATTTCTCGATATTCTTCTATTTATTTATTTATTGTATATTGACACATCAACAGATTGTAGGAGTATTACATTTGAACTTAAAACTAAATTACATAAAACACTTTCTGTCCTACTTACTATTATTAGATGTGAAACAGCATTCTGTAAAATGTTATTTATTATGTTTTCAGGAAGAGCGTTATTTAGAAACTGTTTCACCTCCGCACGACCATCGTCATGTGTCTGATGATTTAGATCGCGGTAAGTTATATGTATTTATAAAAGTGTTACATACAATGTACGCCATCGACTATCTATGCCTGAATCGTGGAATGTAATTTAAATTTGTCTCTGATCAAATTAGCTGCATAGTTGCATACAGTTTTCAAATTGCAAGAGACTAGAGAGAGTTAAAAAGGGAAACACTTGACTCTACCTCTGTCGAGGTTATAAATTGAAAAGTCAAAATCAAATAGTCAAAATTGGTAAAACAATTAATATATTCCTTTACATAATCGTTTTTATTTCAGATGTGAAACGACGTAAAGTAGAAAACAGCGGCAATGGCAAGGTGAGTATCGTTATAGTAAGTCGGCCCCGCCGCGCGCTCGCGCCGGACTGAGCCCCGACTGCCTGCCAGCGACCAACTGTGACCCACCGCGACCCAGTGTGTAAATAGTGTGACCCAAAGTGTTAAATCGAACCACACATCGCGAACTCTTAAATGTAATCAGTGGAATTTTGAACGAAGAAAGAAGATACAATAAATAGTGTAAATAAATTGATGCTGTAATTTACATGAAGAATGAGTAAAAATTAATTCAATAAAAAAATCAATCAAAAAAATCAACACTGAAGAAATGTCAAAGAAAAGTGAATGCTGATTTAAAGCCAAAGCCTGATAAAAAATATCAACAATCAAATCATATCATAAATGCAACAAAGCACAATTTTATAAAAACCAAGAAAGCTATTGAAGAAAAAATAAAATATTTCAATGAAGAATGATAACTTTGAATAAATAAGAAGATAAGATCCAGCCATGTGTTATTTGATGTCAATACCTACAAACTATGACTAAAACACCTACAAAATATTGATGCTCTAAAATCTCAATGTATTGTGGCGTAAGTAAAGTCAGCCCAGTCCAGTCGTGCTGCAGTAAGGTTTACTTGTTCATGTCTGGTTATATTGTTCATTTAATTAAGATCATTCTAGACAAAGAAGAGGAACAAGCCTAAATCACAGCTGATATAAAATTGAAAATAGTTTGCCAGAAGAGGGAAGAAGTTGTTAAGTACTGAAGCTAAATGAAACGAAGAAGAAGCAGTTAGAAAATCAATTTAAGAAATCATCAATATTTTATCATCTATCGTAACATCATACAACAATAAAACATCTTCTTGAAGCGTCGAGCACTTGAGTGATTAATGAATAACTCATAAAGAAAATTCAAGAGAAGAACACATTAAAATAATAAAGTGAGAAAAGAGGAAGGCGTACATCAATGAAGAAACGCGTTGGGTCTCATATTCAAGCAAGAACATGTTACAAAACTCAAGGTTACACAATTACAAATAGGAAGCCTGATGAGAAAGTTGTGGTATCTAAAATTTATAACAGCTAGGAAATGTTAGGAAATTAAACAAAGAAGCATATTCCAAACACATCTCTGTTGTAAAATTTCATGATGAGATGACATTCAAAATTTTGCTTCGAGAAACCTTAGAATATGGCACATACAGTTGAGCGGCGAATAATAACTTATCTTGTACTGAGGCATAATTTAATGCACATTTTGACTGAAGTTTTGATCAAAATTCTTTAGATTCATATACTGTTAATCTTTTTTTTATATTTATTAATAAATTTTTGTATGTAAGCAGGGTAGCAAAGATATAGAAGAGAGGTCTCCAGAGAAGGAGAAACGCAAAACGAAAGTACGGGGTGACGAACGTAAGGAACGTAAGATGAGCCGCAAGCGGGTGAGTCTGTCTTTACCATCTTTTCATTTAAAGTCGGCTATAAATATTGGCCCAATGTACACTAATGCGAGCGTCAGCAAAATGATACAAGTGCTAATGTCCTCACGTTGGACACATTCGTTGAATGCCAATGCAAGCATCCAATGTAGATGGGTGTTAGTCGAGCTGCCCACACATTTGCCGAGCGCAGACTAGCGCCTTTGATTTGTGCACAAAAACCGACAGCAGTCCAAAGTGAGGCAAGTGATCACGAGTGACGGCGAGCGAAGACAAGTTGCGCCAAATGTTGACGCTGGGCTTTACTCGGCCAACTAGGCGAGCGACGACGAGCGATGATAAGGCAAGGCAAATCGGCTGTCTACTCGTTGGCCATCGCTAGGCAACACTCGGCCAACATGTATAGCCGACTTTAGAAATAATATATGTCATAGTAAAATTGTAAAAACCGTTAGATTGTAATAGAACTAGGAGATTTATAATTTGTCGACAGATTGTCAAATAAAAATTCTCCTTACAATTGTACGCATTATTTTTCGTTATAACATAACCTGGACTTCGTCAAATTCTCAACTGACCATATACCGTTTTACAGTAAGTGGGCAGTTTTATGTCCATATAGTTAAAAATGGGATACAGCAGGTCAACATGAAACTTCTTTCTAGTTCCTACGGAATTCTACAAAATGGGTTAGGTTAGAGCATTTCTATCGCGTTTAAAACGTCTTTAAATATGAGAAAAAACAGAACCTTACCCCTCCCCACTCCCCCTCAGGTCCTCCCCCCAAATCGTGGGATAAATTTTTACCATATTAAAAATTAAAATTCAGTCAATGTTCGGTGGCTAACACTAATTTATCGTTCAAACTGCACTTCTTTGGCTTATCACAGATTTAATTTACTTCCATGATAATTTTATATACCTGATTCTAAAACTGTGAGTTATTTTAAACACGAAATCAATAAATTCTCCAAAACACTATTTGTTTACATTCAATAACAAATGAATAAACAAACAAATATGGCGGCGTGGGCATATACAATAGGGAATATGCATGTATTTTTTTATTTTTTTAAACGTTTCTACTGGTTATAACATTACCAAAAATATATATAATAACACATCCAAAATATTATCTATTAAGCTGGATTTTTTTTAAAAATCACTATAATTTTTGCGCGATTTAAACACGCCATTTTCGCGGGCTTGGGTTGTGACGTCATCGTACACGAAAAAGACAGTTGACAGTTAAAATCATAGATAAGTCAGAGCATAAAATTCAATAAAACGTCAGTCATGTCATTGTCATGAAAGACAGCGTCGTGTAGTGTGACGTCACAGACGCGCGTCATGGTGACGGGTTTTACAATTTTGAATTTCCCGGGCTGATTTTGAATTTTTTATATATATTTTTTTCGGTTTAAATAAGAACTAAATTAAAAAAAATCCTTTTAGTTATAATGTGACTACAATAAAGAACAGGGACAAAAATATTTCAGGCAAATTAATTTTTCATGCATATTCCCTATTCACGGCTCAACCAAACAGCGCGCGAGTGCGTTCCGTTTTACAATTTGACGAATTCCAGCTCGTTATATTATTATTAGAGTCCGACCGAAACTGGTTTTCCGGCCGAAACCGAAACTGAAACCGAATATTCGGCCGTGGCTTCAGTTTCGGCCGAAACCGAAACTCACGTGGTCAAGTAGAAAATTCCTTAAAATACTGAAATTTGGTCCATTTTATCCATTATTCTGCATTAATTAGGACATGAAATGGAAACAATTTTTTTCTCTTTGCGACATTTTACATACATACATACATATAATCACGCCTTTTTCCCGTAGGGGTAGGCAGGATCGCCTCTTTCTCGTAGGGGTAGGCAGAGACCACTTCTTTCCACTTGCTACGATCCTTACATACTTCTTTCGCTTCGTCCACTTTCATTCTTATCATCCATTCCTCCTCTTACATTCAACGT
The DNA here is from genome assembly GCA_905404095.1 of Glaucopsyche alexis. NCBI lineage: Eukaryota > Metazoa > Arthropoda > Insecta > Lepidoptera > Lycaenidae > Glaucopsyche > Glaucopsyche alexis. Next base: position 13,241,304 of record FR990049.1, read on the forward strand.
AGCCAAGCGTCTCTCCATGGTCCGCTTTTCGCCTCCGCGAGAAACGAGACGTGATGGGTGGCGAATCACATCGCCGCCATTTTGGATAATTAAATTATTTTTAATATCCAAATTTTTATAACTACTTATTATTTGTTCTACAACGATAGAAGAAAACGTTTGCTAAAATAAAATACTTAACTCCTTTACTCTCAGTGCAATAGTTTAGTAGTTATAACAATTTGAAAAAGACGACTGGCTGGCCCCCTGCCTGAGATGTTTCCAACAAATTGTTATAACTTCTAAACTATTGCACTGAGAGTAAAGGGGTTTGTATTTTATTTTAGCAAACGTCCTCTTCTATCGTTTTAGAACAGAAAACAAGCAGCTTAATGGCCTAGATTTTTCACAAAAAGCAAATAATTTAAAAAAATCACCAAAAAAAAAACTATATATTTTTTTAAATTACCTTTTTTTGTTTTTCTGTTCAAAGAAAATTAAAACATTTTAACTGTGAATTATTGTCCACATATTTCGCTATCAAATGAGATCTTTTTTATGTTCCTAGGACATTTACATGAGTAGTGGTGGTCGAATTAGTACGAGAGCCCGGGTATTGGTTATCAAAAAATAAAATGGCTGCCATTTCACAAACGTGGGAGAAAAATAAAATTTGAGGGGCAATTTGTCGATAAAAAAATCCATATTTTTTACCACTAAAGGCTCCGATATAGGCGTCGGGACACGCTGTATAAATCATTCAAGTACAGAAACGAAACAAAAGCTTACATGTAATTAGTTCCATCAAAACAACCTCTAAAGAATGTTTGCGTCGGGCGATAACGCACTGACTAAGTTGTGTTGCTACAGAGCTATCCGAACGGCGCACGACAATTCCCGAACAGGGCCGCCAGCGTCCGCCAAAGCGTTGCCGCAAGAAACGAAGTTAGGCGAGCGTGCACGACAACTTCCGAAATCAGTTTCGGTTTCGGCAAAAGTTTCGGCCACTTTTGGCCGAAACCGAAACTGCCGCTGAAACTTGATTTTTGGCCGAAACTCGGCCGAAACCGAAACCGAACTTTCGGTCGGACACTAATTATTATATAGAGAGGCGTGTGTCCCTATATTTAACTTTTCAGCTATAAGTGCACGTCTTATCAGCTATAAGTGCATAGTGTTTGAATGTTGCAATATAATTTGATCTAGATTGTATGCCAAGTAAGTAGCGAAAGTTTATTAACATTAACAAATAACTACATATACAATTTAAAATGACCCAGCGAAGCGGGTATTCACAGATAGTAATAAATGTTTAATGCCCATGTTGTACCCACCCAAGTGACCGTTGGAAATTCTACGCTCCAAGTTGTTGACGGCTATATATACCTGGGGCACAAAGTCCAGTTAGGTAGGTCCAACTTCGAAAAAGAGGTCAATTGTCGAATCAAGCTCTCTCGGCTCTCTCGGCTGGACAGCGTACGGGAAACGGGAAGAAGAAATTTTTGACGAGAGGATCTCGTCAAAAATCTCTCAGTGCCTGAAAACAAAAGTTTACGAGCAGTGTTTGTTACCGGTGATGACATATTGAGCCGAAACGTGGTCATTCACAACGGGACTTATCCAAAAGCTTCGTGTCGCTCAAAAGAGCTATGGAGAGGAGAGCTCGGAGTTTCTCTACTCGATAGAATCAGAAATGAGGAAATCCGTAGCAGAACTAAAGTTACCGAAAGTAGCAATGGGTTGGATATATAGCCCGTGGAACCGATGCCCGATGGGGCCGAAAGGTTCTCGAGTGGAGACCACGAACTGGACGTCGAAGCGGAGGACGGCCTCCCACCAGGTGGACAGATGATCTGAGAAAAGTCGCAGGGAGTCGGCGGATACAGGCCGCGAGCGACCGGTCGCACTGGAAATTTATGGGTGAGGCCTATGTTCTGCAGTGGACGTCACCAGGCTGAAACGAACGAACGAATATATAACGAAAAATAATGAGTAAAATTGTAAGAAGGTTTTTTATTTGACAATCTGTCGACATATAATAATATGTCTAGCTATATTACAATCTAACGGTTTTTACAATTTTTCAGTGACATATCTATTATTAAATAAAATTATCTAAACAGAGTGTATGTACTTCATGTTATAAAGAACTGCATATAATATAACATTAATATTATAATGGTAAAATCAAAAAAGTATAAATCCAGTTCTTAGCAATAATTTAAGTTTTTGAAGACCAGACTCGTCAAAACGACCAATGAAACGTATACAAACTATGTAGTAGTAAAATACACCTTTTACTAAAGATTTTGGCTGCGAGGCGTTTAAAAAATAAATTATTTGTCACAAGAAATTATCCTATAAAGACATTTTTATTTAACATTTAGGAACGTGCAGATGATTCAGCTTTACTTGAGCAGAAAAGGCGTCGCGATGAACAAAAAGGTACTATGAATATATATATATATATATATATTTATTACCGTCCAAAAATATAAATTATTAACATAATGTAATAAGTAGTGTCCGACTCCGACCGAAACCGAAAACTAATTTCGGCAACGGTCTCAGTTTCGAGTTTCGAACTTTCGACCGAAACGGAGACTGTTAAATTAAAGAAAACGTTACGGTCATTCAGGGTAACTTTGAATCACGAGGGTAACTTTGACAGTTTGTTCACAAAATTCTTTTCTATTGTTTTATGTGGGAAACAATTGGCGCTTAAAATTTAATAACAATTCGTGTACGTAACATACTTCGTAAACGAAATCTAAAAAAAAGCAGCTGTCAAGAGAAGATAATACCAAAAACTTTTGTTTTTAACCGCGCGCAACATAATGGGTAAAAATCAGTGCAAAACTTTGTTTAAAAATCTCGTTAACTTTGCTGCTATCAAGGTATTATAAAAACATATTTAAATGTAATAACTTTATGGTTTTTTTGACTTGTCTATGACCCCACTGCATCAATATTTAATAAAAACATAAATTATTGTCACTCTGAAGCTGTAAATTAATTAACCTGCCAAGCGCCTTGACACTCTTTGACAGATTATGCCAACAAGCGTCGGGCCTTTTTGCCCCCAAAAAATAATTTTCCTTACATTCTCCCGCAATTTTTTTCGCGATTTTTTTTCGCAATTTTAATGTTATTAAGTAAATAAAACCTATGGATGATGTATATATTTAAAAATATAATTAATTTCCTAAGTGATTACGTAATATAAAAACAGATTTATAAAAAATTACACTTATTAGATTCAGTATAATTAAGTACCTATCCACTTGAAAGTAAACATTTCAATTAACGTAAACACTTGCACTGATTGTTTACTTTTGACTTCGTTATTGACACTCAAGTGGGAACATGCCAAATGATACCTCATCACAGGACACACATTACGGAGAGGAAGGAGGAGGACGACCTCATTCCCTCATGACAGACGCACGGAGTACCAACCTCTATAAATCATATGACGTTTCCCGTCGTGTTTTTCTTCGAGATTATAATGTTTTAATGTGAATAAAACATATGCATGTTATATATATTTAGAAAGGTGATTAAATTTCCTAATTGATAATATAATTAGAATTAAGAAAAATACTAGTTTAATAAAAGAAATCTTGATCCAAACACAACACACGACTTTTTCTTATATTTTTATTGCAAATCTAAACTAAGGCCAAATTTATGTTTCTATATAGTAAAATTTGCTTAATTTACGTAGGTGCACACATTATATATAAAATTTTAATTAAAAAACCGATATAAAATAAGTTACAGTTACCTACTATAAAATTGTCAGTCTAATTTCGATTCCCGCGATTTTTATTTCTCCAAATTATATTGTTATAATTTATGTACTACCTATGCATGTGATATATATTTAAAAAGTAGAATAGATTTCCTAAGTGATGACGTAAATGGAATTTAGAAAAATACTCATTTAATAAATGGAATCTTGATACAAACACATAAACTTCGTCTTTTTTAATATTTTGTTTTAAAACTCAAATAAATATAAAATGTATGTTTATATACAGTGAATGTTGCTTGATTTACGTAATTGGATATATTATACATAAAAATTTAATACAAAAACAGTTGTACTAACAAGGATTGGAGCAAAACTAATTACAATTACTATGAAAAATATCTGACATAGTACATATTTTGATTGCTCAATAAACTATAACTGGGACATAATTAAATACATATTTTTATATTTTTATACATTTCAGAATGTTAAATATTACAGTAACTCATTATTTTTTTACAATGTACAATAAGGGAACTCCCTCATTGAACCCTCCGAAACTAGGCCTATTTTGACGGTAATGTCTTAGAAAAACAATCATAGTAATAAATTTACTTATTCTTAACCATATATTCTATTCGTAGACTCTAGAATAAATACCGTTCTAATAAAATTTCTACTAAAATGTTCAATTCAAAATGCATTTCACAAGAAAATCATAAACTCACTATGAAATAAAATAGCAATAAAAACGTATATTTTTCATTCGATTTTCTGAAGTAATTTGTAGTAGATTTATGGAAAATACTTAGTATACGCATAAAAAACTTAATATTAATTACATAAATGTATAAATTATGTGGTACAAACAAACCACTTATAAATTAGAAATATATTCTATAGGCATTCCCGCCTTGCCACCAGGCAGCAAGCGACGCTTGAGAGCCATGCTGTCACTTGCTGCCGTGCAGCAACTGACGCTTGACAGGTTAAAAGTTAGTTTGTGTCAAAGTTACCCAAGTTAGGTGGTAACTTTGACACACGACAAAATTGCCAGTTTTTAATATAATTAGTCATTTTTAAAGACGTTTTATAACTTTATAGCATGAAAACCAACCTGAGAGCACAGATTAACTAAACTCTTTTGACTAATTCTTAACATAGTAAAAGTTTGATTAAAAAATATGTTGATGATGATTCAAAGTTACCCTGATTGACTGTATACTATCAGTCATTCTTTTTTTTTATCTTTGGTCCGGCAGGAGTGTGGTAGATAAAACAACTTCTATAACCTGCGTTTATTTGGGATTACCCACTTGGTGACATCAAATATGATGGTGGCATGAAGGTGACATCTAATAAGGGGCCATCCACATATTACGTCACGCAAAATTTCGACTTTTTGAACCCCCCCCCCCCCCCCCCCCCATTGCACGCTTTTTAGTATCCCTGTACCTGTATTTAACATGTACTGTCACACTTTGTATGATCCCGCCTCCCCCATCAGGTGAGACGTAATTTGTGGATGACCCTTAATGGTGGCAACTTTAGTCAATTGAAGACAATTAATCATTAAAATTAAGTAACCGAAAAAATTTTTTCATTACAGGTGTAGCAAAATTAAGTGGACATCAAAATGGCTCACAAGAAGACCATCATTACGATAAATATCATAAACGGGTAGGCAACCTTTGATTTTCCAATAAATTCCGACATTGTTTCGACAGACAAACAAACTAAAACGTTTTCGATAAGCCTAGTGCACTCAGGGCCTTTAGTTATGATGCATTTCTTCTTCTTCTTTAAAGTGGCCTCTCTTATGGAATAATGGGATTTGACATAAGGCGTCAAATCCCATACAGTTCTGATTTCGAACTTCGCCGTCAATATTATCGAATACATCTTGACTAAAGGCCCAGGGCTCCCCACTCACGAGTCACGAGTGTCATTAAAAACAAATATCCTCTGGCGCATGCGTACCTTGTTCTTATTTTTTTAAAAACGAATTTTTTAAAACGTTTTAACTTTTTTAAACGAAATTTATATATTTTTTAATTTTGCTCATGTGTAGTATGGCATTCATGTATGGTTTTAATTTCGTGTATGTAAGATTTGGTTTCCGATTTATTTAATGTTTCTCTTCTTCAGGAAAAATCACCATTTCGAGACCGCTCACATGAAGAACAGCGTGACAAACAATATCCTTTTTAATGTTTGTATTTTCAATGCTATGCTATAAAATTAAAAACTATTATATAATTATATTTATAATTATATAATTATTATTATATTGACGACCTCTGTGGCTCAGTGGTTAATAGTATATTAAACCGAAGGTCGCGGGTTCAAATCCCGCCGAGGGAACAAAAAGTTTTCAATGTTCCTGGGGTGATAGATGTGTACTTTTGTACTTAATTTATAAAATAAAAAGTTGCCGTTTTTTTTGTATGTGTTGACTAGTATTGACAAATTTATTCCGTCAATAATATTGCACGTGTGCCATTGGGTAATAGTTAATTGGGCTTCAGTGTGATGAGTTTTTGTCACTACTCGACGTGAGAAAGTTAACTACAATAATTTGTATTGCATTTTTACCACTAGGGGCGTTGTTTCGTTGCCATAAAATTTTTAGTTCCCTTCTTCATGGTGAGCAGTGACAAAAACTCGCACTCAGCACAGTGTTTAGGGTTCATTCACATATTACGTCACAGCGCATGGGGGATGGGGGGGGGGGGCATACTAAATTTGACAGCATCACAGCACATATTAAATACAAGTACAGAGATACTAAAAAGCGTGACATAAGGGGGGGTGGGTATCCAAAAAGTCGAAATTTTGCGTGACGTAATATGTGGATGGCCCCTTAAGACAGTATTTTGTTGATGCTTGAAAGTTGCAACATACTATTGGGTGAAGTACAATATTTCCTTAACCTTACCTTACTAGACGATCAAACGAGTCAAAACTGCGAAGATAAGAGGAAGGGAAGACTTCATTTAAAAATATTTTATTAATAAAATTTCAAGACTTAAACATGACTTACAGTATAATTACTGTGAATACTGTATAATAAATCATTGTTCTGTATGATATTGTTTCTTTTACTTTATTTTATTTTAGCGAGTCATCCATGACATGATTTTGAAGTGAGAACTTACCTAAACTAACGCGTTATATCTACAGTCGTACAAGGATCTTTTGGCACTTGGATGGGGGCGTGAGTGTCGCAAATAAGAACAATACTTATTACTAAAAGTGAAATTTTACAAGACGGCGATGTTAGTACTGATTTTGTCGACGTGTAAAAGGTAAGTGTCGCAACTACAAAACAATACATAATACTAAAAGTGACATTTAACAAGACGGCGATGTTAGTACTGATTTTGTCCACGTGCCAAAAGATCCTTGTACGACTGTACGTGCTATGTTATGTACTCGGGAGTGTCAATAAATGTTAACTTCGAGTTGACACGATCAAAGTACACTTGGACATTAACTTGGAAAATACTCATAGGCCTGTACCTATCTTGTCAACGTTTCATTCAAATGAACTTAAAAGACGGCGTCCGATCCTAGTTGACTAGGATGCCGGATGGTGTCCTATTTATCAAAGTTAGCTCTTACTTTGACCGTGTCAATGCGGCTATAATCTAGACTATGAATTATATCGGCAGTAGGTACGACTGTTTTTAATTTCATTTTGATAAAAGGATTCTAATAAGAATTTGCCAACATCATTATTTTAATTTAGACAACAAGTTACTAGCGCATTTCGTCTCATTACATAATATTTTATGACACACCTGCCATAAGAAATAATATCGTCATCATTTATCGTGCGTGGGAGAGTCGTACTAAGAAAGGAATAGGTCGCCTCGACTGGAAAAATGCCACGCCTCACAGAAAAGGCGCGAAATAAAGGTTGTGTTATTTTGCGGATACTGGACATCTGCATCGGAGGCATATGGACAACGTACTACATAGGCACTAACTAGGCACATTTAAATCTCGCGGTAATCGCTAAGTATGGTATATATCAGGTGAAGCGTTGCTTGTTTATCGGTCTCGTTCCGTAATAATAGAAAGTAGGTACTTGGACTAGTAGAGAAGAGAGTACCTAAGTCTTCTCGATGCATTATGCATATGAAAAAAAAACAAGGAGGTAAATAGTAATTACTTGTGGGGGACTAATCGGCGCCACGATCCTGAATTGCGCTACCTATCGAAGTTTTCACAGTTCGGCGCTTTAAATACAACATCTGAAAAGCTTGCAAGTGGGCTTCGACCTGACCGAGCATACCATCTCGCTCGGAGATCTCCTTTGGGGCTTCCACTATTCCTACTGCCCACATACTTATTAGATAAAAGGATTAAGTGGTAGGTACTGGGTTAAATGCACACGAACATCGAAAAAAGTAACCAGCTGTCTTCGCTGATATCATAAAAAGACAATAGTAATACCTATCTACGCGAGGGTGATTTTTAGGTAACATTTGTATGCGAGGAGATATTAGAGATAAGCCTCTTTTTAATATTATATAATTATCTATGGAGATAAGCTACAAATTTAAGCCTGGGGCGCCTGGTGAGTCTGATTCACTCAGGCTAACGCCTGATCTGTTCATTCAAATAAGGTATGTATTGTATAAATCATGTACAAACGACGTTCAAACGATATCAGCAAAAAATAATGGTTGTCTAGTCGATACTTTACGGACGATAATTTTACGTGAAAAATGTTACTCTGTCTACGGAAAATTCAGAGCATTGAAAGTAGAACTCTGCGCTAAGACAATAGAGTTAAAAATCGAACACGTGAGTGTCGAGTCAAATGTCAATGTCACATCTCGACATTAGAAACTTCCATTTTCTACTATTGTAGGTACTAGCTATTACAAGCAGTATTATATAGTTTCTATTTTCAGTGCTCAGAATTTTCTACGGCCTTCCTGATTCCAGTTTATAATAATTATAGTTCCAGCCTAAATAGAACTCTGCGTTAATACAAAAAACTTAGTCCTTTTCATCCGATAATGAATGATTTATACCATAGATATATAATATTAAAAAGAGGTAGATATGTTATAAACGCGTAAAAATGAAGACTCGAATTGGCCCGTGTCGAGCCAATTTTGGTTAGTTTGCTCCGCGAGTAATACTTAGCGTGTTTTGTGTGTTACTATGCGACGTTGACACATTGACACGCGTCCCATGTCAATGTGTGTCGTGGGCTCGTGGCACAGAAATATTGTCACTTTTGTAAGGATATAACGTATATCTATGTAATAATTAATCAAAGATTTATACAGTATACAGCCTCTTTTTAATATATATATATATATATATATATATATATATATATATATATATATATATATATATATATATATATATATATATATATATATATATTTAAATCGACGAAGACTTCTTGCGTCCTTACAAACCGCCACCCTGTAGCGTCCACTGTATGTGGCAAGATTTTACTTGTTATTAATGCGTATATGTGTAGTTTTTATCTGTATGATCTCAAGAGTCGACGTGGTATCCCGTTATTTTATGAAATATTAATATTCAGTTTTGGAAATTTCCTGGTCATTTACTATAGGTGTACCAGAATCTCATGGCAAATAGGGAAATAAAATTTTGTAGTGTGCAATACTGGGGAAATAGGATTAAACGATCTTGATACTGGTTAATTTTTAATTTTATCTTTAGTATTATTGAACATGAATAATTATAATAAGACTGTATGAAGAATGTTCTGTGTATAATATAGAAAACTAGCTTTTGCCCGCGGCTTCGCCTGCGTGGAATAGTGTTCTTGGAGAAAAAACTACTTCGGCGAATAACTCTCTACCTACTTACAGCAATATACTTCTGATACAATATTGAAAATGTTTTTAGGTTTGCCCAATACAAATTGTTAAAAATGGGACCCTATCACCTCGACACGACATGCGCGACCATTAGATAATATACTTACATAATATTATATTTATCGCACTTGAATATAATTTTTACCTTAATCTTATATCTTAAAGACTAAATACTTAAAATACTATTATTTTAAAAACTCGCATCAAAATCCGCTGCGTAGATTTTAAGATCTAAGCATACCTACAATATACATACTATACCTACATAGGGACAGACAGATAAAGCGACTTGTTTTATACTATGTACTATGTAGTAAGTAAAGTTATTTGACATTCCAACAAAACTGACAAACCACCTCTGGATATTCCATAAGAATTAAGAACTGCAGTTACTATTATGTATTCTGTGCTGCAGTTCAAAATATTCGTGTGGGTTATCCCTAAGAGATAGTAGTTTTAGTAGGCTTTTTTAAGATGAATAAAACTGTAGTACATAATTTTGATCTATCTCGTAGTGTTCAGCCAGCATTTTCAATGTAAGCGCAAAATATGTGATTTTTAGGACTTTAGAAACCTCTAAAATTATCTGTGTACCTCTACTATGTTATGCATGTTATATACCTAAAAACCTTCCCGTTAAATCACTCTATCTGTCAAAAAAACGGCATCAAAATCCGTTGCGTTGTTTTAAAGATTTAAGCATACAAAGGGACAGACAAAAAAGGGACTTTGTTTTATACTATGTAATGATAATGATATTTCATGAAAAATAAATCAATCGTGAATTACTTTATATCTTATATACTTATTTATTACGAATAACATACAATTAAATTGGCAACAGTTTATTTAATGTTGGAATTTCCTTCCGAACTGTATAGAACTCGTTTACTTTATTCCTAATCAACTATAAATCGAAACTGTCTTATGTTGATTTTCTTTTTTCCTCCTCTCCTCCTTTTACCAGGCATGGAAAACAAACCATCATTCGATGTGCCATCAGCTACGATTCACCTTATAGTAGTACTGGAAACACATTTAAAGAAGTCACAATAATTTCCTAAGAAAATATGAAAAAACTAAAAGTATCAAAACAACTCACTCTAACTTACCGGTCAACTCTACCACGAACCTTAAATTATAAGATTGAGTTCGATTTACACCTTCTTCTTTCTGTATTTTACTATAGACATAGAAAACAATATTTCTCGCTTGAGATCGAATTGCCTTTTTGGATATTTTCACAAAAACAACAAATTCCAAGAACATAATCACAAAATTTTAGCAGCGGTTGACAGATCACGTACTTTGATTTGACGGGTCATACTTGACATTGCCATATGAAAATCACATTTTTTATTTTTTTTAAAATGCCATCAGATTCTGGTAGAGCTATACTTCCGTTCACCACCAAAGCTATCCAGCACACAGTATATATCTGTATACTTCTATACACTGCATGGATGCTAGTACTTCCGTTCACCACCAAAGCTATCCAGCACACAGTATATATCCGTATACTTCTATACACTGCATGGATGCTCTTACCTCCCATCAATTTGTTCAAATCAATTCCGTATAATGCCCTACATATATTACCAACATTATGCAGATAAAGCTACACCCTTCAATCTTTTATGAGATTGTGATTCCGATTACTGTTTTTGTATTTTTGTAAGAAGGGTTATGTTTTTCGCGCGTATCTTGTATGTATGTATGTATGTTAAATAGTCGTCTTTTTGATTTAAATCGACCAAGTGTGTGTTGGTTAAATTTAAAAAATCTAAAATAAAATAACTAATTTAAAAGAATAAAAACAACCCGACTGACGACCGACTTCATAATTTTTTTGTGTATGATTACTTTGGAAGTTTGTTTAATTTTTGTTTAAAAATAATAATTTTACAATTTTTTGTGACGTTTGTAATTATCGAATACGCGCCAATCTTCCATTAGGTATTATAAATTAGTGTCCGACCGAGTGTTCGGTTTCGGTTTCGGTCGAGTTTCAGCAAAAAAACGTGTTTCGGTTTAGTTTTGGTTTTGCCGAAACTACGACCGAAACCGAAATTGCATTCTGCATGTGCATGGAGTTCTCGGGCTGTGATCGGTAATGTTCGACGCTTTTTTAAATTCCAACTAAGCGACGCGCGACGCGACGATGACATTTTATAAGGTTTTGTTACAGGACATGATTTATTTAACTCCGTTGCATTTACTTGAGATGGGGTAAAAATAATAAAAGTAAGTATTTGATTTTACACATTTACAGTTGGTATACATAAAAAAAATACTAACTCGCGCATTGTCTAAACGTCATTTTGAAATAGCTATTGTAGACCAATGCCGATAATTTTTGAAACAAAAAATAAGTTATATTATATAGTTGGATGAAACCCACTGGAAAAGGAAAAAAATATTACAAAAAATAAGGGAAAAATAAATTACGGGCGATTTGAGGTTGGGAAGTGTAAGGGGGTGAGTTACAAGGGGTAAAAAACGGCTTATCTCGATTTTCGGCAAAACTACGAGTCCTATGGAAAAAAGTAAACTAGAAAAGTTATAGGTGATAAAAATATCTACAACATTTGTACTTATTTACAGTTTTTTCACATAACTTCATAATTTATGTGAAAAATTCAACTAACCAAGTGTTTGTTCTTTTTTTATATTTATGTTATTACAAAAAAATTCACGACATTTGGTGAAAACGTACCCGTGTGTTTCAAATATATTGTAATTTTTTTTATTTAAAATATTTATTTTTTTACCTTATTTTGACTTAATATCAAAAAATTAACCCTAATTTTCAGTCGAAAACTCTCACGTCAAAATATCGTTTTTTTATTATTTTAAAGTCGGTGGGCTTTTTATTCGTTGAAATTTCTCTTTTCTGATAATGTAAAAAAATACATTACAACAGTAAAAAATCTCAAAAAAATGCAAAGAAAAGAACAGGTAGTAAGGCCCAGACCCGCTTAGCCCGTTCCCCACTTCTCTCTGAAATACCTTTTGATGGGCTAAAATTATCTGTAGGTCACTCATGTATTTAAGCTATCTTAAAATAGCAATAAATAAGCATCTATGGATATAATTTAAAGACGATTGGACATATTGTAGATGAAGACATCTACAATATTTTGTAGATATCTTCTACAAAAATATTTTGTGCCTAGCTTCAATAAGAATTGAGGCTAGGCGGGTCTAGGTTATGTGAAAAAAATATAAATATAAAGTTTGCACGCCTCACACGCGTTTTATACTTTAATCAGGAAACCGTAAGATGAAAAATCATCGCTTAAACAATGACTGATGTACCACAGCGTCAATACATATCCTTAAATAGAGCCAATAATATTATATTACAGTAAATTATAAACAGTTTATTTGGAATATTGATATTTTTTTTAAATCTCTATCATTATCATCTAGTACAAAATAATTTATGTATGCATTACGAGTATGATACATCAGCATGTGACCCCTCTTGCCCCCATTAATACCGTATTTTGATGATTTTACAATAGAATAAGGTATGGTGACTACAATTAATATTTCTTAGTGTTTGTCATTTTTTTATATATTTATTTAGGTTTTTTTTCTTGCATCCGTTGCACATAAAATATATAATATGCATTAAATGAACAATATTATGTAACAAATATGTAACAAACAATATAAAAAATATCGGCAAGCGGTACTGAGAAATGGGAAAATAATAAAAGAGAACGGGGAACGAATAAAACTGGTTATTCTATCAAAAAATGTTAATTAATATATTTTTAACCATTTAGAATTTAATAACGCCAAGCAACAGGGCTCATCCTTAGGATAAACGGAAACGTTTAAAAAAAGATTCAACTCATTTCATTGCCCATATTTTTCTTAATTTATGGAACAAACAGACCTACGGACAGCTTTAGTTTTTTTATTATTTCATTTTATATTACATAAATTAAATTAAATAAGTAAAAAGCAAAACAGTCTACAGTCATGTTTGAAGTTCCTAGTTGTAAAAACATCAATTTTTCTATAAGTTTATTATTGAATTTCGGGTATTTCAACAGATTTATGTTGTGAACTTGTCACAACGCGGCCTTTCGAGAGTAGAGCACACCCGAGACGTGCTTAAAGGTACCTCTTTCTATTAGGTACCTACAAATTTGCCATTTGACTTTTTCCATAGGACTTGTAGTTTTGCCAGAAATCGAGATAAACCGTTTTCTATCCTTAAAAACTCACTTCCTTACACTTCCCGACCTCAAATTGCCCGTAAAATACTTTTTCCTTTTATTTTTGCTAAATTCTCTTCCTTTTCCAATGGGTTTCATCCTACTATAAGTTTTTTTTTTCACTTTTGACCATTTTCAAAGGTAAAAGCACTAGTCTATTAGGCTTACGAGGTGTTTGACTAGCTTGCATTGTGCCTAATTCGCTTAAGAACGACTTCAGTTTAAGCCTGAAATTTTGTTCATAGATTAGAATGATGGAACGTTTGACCATATTTAACTGTCACACCGTTGACCGTACATGACAATGACACTTTTGCGATAATCTATTTTCTCATAATTATGAGAAAGCCATGCTTAGTTAATAAGGCAACTCTCGTAACCTACTTCGCGATTTGATTTAGGTATAACGAGATAGTCGTTTCGTGAATTGGGCTAAGCTTAAAGTATTTAAGATCCGTTGTACATAATAATATAGCTGGTTTACAATAAACAATTGTAAATATTTTAGTGCTTTTTCGTGTTCTGCTCGCAACACAGATTCGTATAAATAAACTACTAAGCGGCAGTAAATCAAAAGCATGTTAGGACATGTCTAAGGAGGGTTTTGTAACTATCAACGCGCAATAGGCCTTCTTTGAATTACTTAAAAAGTTGTAGTCCGATTGCGCTCAAAATAAATTCTCTAAAAGGTTTTTAGCATGATCTATCAGCATACAAACTTTCCAGTTTCTATCTCCTATAGTTTAAAAATGCCAGCGGGGGACCAAATTATAAAACCACTTTGGAAGCCGATTACTCGAAAATGGTTCTTTGTAAAAAAGTTATGTATGAAACCACGCCTTTATTTTAGATCTTTTCGACGATATCTCACACGATGGAGTAGAATGAAACAATATTTTTCATGCCTATTTCACATGTATGGAGGAGCCACCCCTCTAAAATATGAAATTATTATTATTTTATGATGTAGAACACGGATCTATACACAATATATAACTTTACCAAATCTCTCCCATTTATGTTCAAAATTACAGTAGCTAGAGGGGCAGACAGAAAGAAGGACTAACTGACGAAGCAAAACTATAAGGGTTCCTTGACTACTATGGAACCCTAAAAAGACTGACTGATTAAACTAACGTTTCCTTTATTTTTCTCTCAAAACATGATCCTTGTACCTACGGAAGTTTCGGTTGCGGCCGAAACTGAGACCGTTGCCGAAATTTGTTTTCGGTTTCGGTCGTAAAAACCAGCTTCGGTCCGACACTATTTTAAAATAAGATGATGATGATGATTACTGTAACGTACATAGTGGCATATGCTTGCAGTTCTTAAAACAATAATGCCGAAATTTCCAAACGCGTATCTTTAAAGACTGAGGAGTTTTGTTCAGTTCTTTTGGATCCAGGGAATACCTTCTTATTATACAGGGTATAATCTTATTTTTTTGGTAGCATAATATGCTTAAGTTACTTCAGGAAAAGTCTATATCACTATATTATATGTCTATATAAATTTTGAGGAGTTCCCTCGATTCCTCACGGATCCCATCATCAAGTTTCCATGTTAATGACAACAACAAAATAATTTTACAAAATATAAGTCCATAGACGGTAGAGTAACGTTAAAAGATCACCGTGTTGGTGAAAAATACTAGGAGAAGTACCTTTTGTATCATCATAATGTAATGATGTATGGTGTAATGGTGGTGGTGATAATGATGATCATTTAATTGCCATGGAAGCATATGCTTGCAGTTCTTTAAACAACGCTGAAATCCCCAAACATGTATCTATAAGGAGTCAGGAGTTCTGTTCTGTACTTTTGGATCCAGGGTATACCTTGGCGCAAAATCTTAATTTTTGGTAGCATAATATGCTTAGACTACTTCAGAAAAAGCCGAAATAGCCATAAGTATCCATATAAATTTTGATTCCTCACGGATCCCATCATCAGGTCACCACTTTTTTTAAACGGGACTTTGGGGTTATACCCTTTAGATCAAAAAAAGAATTTTGAAAATCGGTCCATAGACGGCTGAATTATCGTCTAACATACAAAATAAGAATAAAATATTATACAGCCGAATACATAACCGCCTCCTTTACGCCTCCGGGGTATACCTTGGCGCAAAATCTTAATTTTTGGTAGCATAATATGCTTAGACTACTTCAGAAAAAGCCGAAATCGCCATAAGTATCCATATAAATTTTGATTCCTCATGGATCCCATCATCAGGTCACCACTTTTTTTAAACGGGACTTTGGGGTTATACCCTTTAGATCAAAAAAAGAATTTTGAAAATCGGTCCATAGACGGCTGAATTATCGTCTAACATACAAAATAAGAATAAAATATTATACAGCCGAATACATAACCGCCTCCTTTTTTGGAAGTCGGTTAACAAAATATGCGATGCGACCACGCTGCTGGCGCTGACGAACGGCTCGCTTCCCGCCCCCCGCGCGCCCCACACCCGTGCACCCTAAAAGGCCCCAGTAGGATCAAGGCGGTGTCCTGATATAAGAAAAATTCTGGACGCAAGATGATGCTCGTGGAGAACTGAAAAAAACTTTTTGTGTATATTCGGGGAGACGCAATATAATCGGTAAACTAAACGCTCAATATACGGTACAAAATATACGCTTCTCAGTAGCGCCCTCGAAATTCCACGCGGCCGATGGCTGAACTACGAAATACGCTGAAAATCATTCTAGTGATGAAATTGAGTCCATGCCAATTTTTTGCCTATGCATTCTAATGATGAAAAGACACCCTTGGACGAAAAATGAGGGTCGGTTAATCTTGCGTCCGTATACCGGACGCAATACGGACGCAACAAGTCGGTCGGACGCGGCATCATTCGTAAAAATCCCATGTAAGACGCAACATGATTCGCAAGATGTATATATATATATATATATATATATATATATATATATGGTATACAGTATTCTCCAAGCGAAGTAACCACTCTTGAAATACTGTAGTGCCTGTGACAGTCGGTTTTTTATCAATCATTTCCAATTTTTGCCTTTATAGAGCTAGCGCCCACCGTCGAAAAAGGAGCTCATCGAGAACAAGCATTGGATCACTGCAGATCGCTAGGGGCCTAAAAGCTTGATATAAAACCGCCGGTCTGGCGGTCCTAAACCTGGCAGATTTTTTTTATTGACCAAAATGTGTGAAGATTTTTCGAGTAAAAAAAGCTCATAAGGAACAAGAAAACTGTTGTTATACACGGCTGCGCGCCAATTAGAAACCGATAAAAATGCAAGCCTGGCAGTCCTACTCTTGACCAGTTTCCAGCCAGATCGCCCTG
This sequence comes from Glaucopsyche alexis, assembly GCA_905404095.1. Classification (NCBI taxonomy): domain Eukaryota; kingdom Metazoa; phylum Arthropoda; class Insecta; order Lepidoptera; family Lycaenidae; genus Glaucopsyche; species Glaucopsyche alexis. The sequence goes on from FR990049.1 coordinate 13,258,470, forward strand.
AACGTGTAAGAATTTTGAGTAAATATAGCTCATAGAGAACAAGGTCAAGTTATATGTCAATCTGTTCGTCTCCTAATCCTCTTTCGAAAATCGTCGGTCTGGCATGTTCAAACCTGGCCAAAACTCAGCCAGACCGGGATGAAGTTACCTCTTGTGATACTTACAAATAGGTAAATCATGAGTAATTTGCACTTAATGAAGCGTGATTTTAATAGATTTGTATGTATTCTTTCCGAATTTAAAAATTGCTACCCGATATTCCTACCACTCGATCCGCCATCTTACAAAAATGGCGATACCTTTCAATATTTTGGCTATATCTCTTTACAGACAAACTTTACGATAAAAATATGTTCCACTAATATGAACTATATATAATTTTCTACAATTTATTTTATGAGCATTTTTGTGTCAAATTGATAGTTTTAGCGCTGCAGAGTCTTATAAGGCAATTTTATTTGTGTTGTTGACATTTTTTGTAATCAACTATATTCTACTGTTTATGTCCTAGATGATATTTATATCGAGAAGTTTGTAAATAATTATAAAGACCGCTAATTTATGAAGGTAGCCATTTTGAATTAACAATAATATTGAATATACCAAATTTTTGTGTCAATAAAACCAAAAGTATATATACTTAAAATCAGATCAGAATATCAAAGATAAAGGGGTCAAACTTCTATTCGAAAGTTGACTGCTTACAAAACTGAAAGTTTTGCAAACTTTGGAACTATGTTTCTTTTAAAATTGATTTTATTAGACTAAAATATAAAAATAAAGCATCACACAAATTTATTTTTTTAGTAATCGCTGTACGGAAATTATTTTTCACTAATATTAATTTTACGTATTATAAGATATTAGTTTAGTATACTTTTAGTTTTATTGCTACTAAAATTTGGTATATTTAAAATGATTGTGAATTCGAAATGGCCGCCGTCCTAAATTGGCGGCCTTTATAATTTTTTATAAACTTCGCGATATGGGTATCATCCAAAAGGGCATAAAAAGTAAAATATACTGAATTATAAAAAATATCACCAACACAAATAAAATTTCACTCTAAGTCTCTGCAGCGCTAAAACTATCAATTTGACACAAAAATGCTCATGGAATTAATTGTAGAAAATTGTATATAGTTCATATTCGTGGAACATATTTTTATCGTAAAGTATGTATGTAAAGAGATATAGCCAAAATATTGAAAGTTATCGCCATTTTTTCAAGATGGCGGATCCAGTGGTAGCAATATGGGGTAGCAAATTTTAAATTCAGAAATAATACATACAAATCTATCAAAATCACGCTTCATTAAGTGCAAATTACTCATGATTTACCTGGTAGTAAGCATCACAGGAGGTAACTTCATCCCGGTCTGGCTGAGTTTTGGCTAGGTTTGAACGTGCCAGACCGACGATTTTCAAAAGAGGATTAGGAGACGAACAGATTGACATATAACTTGACCTTGTTCTCTATGAGCTATTTTTACTCAAAATTCTTACACGTTCAGGGCGGTCTGGCTGGAAACTGGTCAAGAGTAGGACTGCCAGACTTGATTTTTTATCGGTTTCTAGTTAGCGCGCAGCCATGTATAAAAAAAGTTTTCTTGTTCCTTATGAGCTTTTTTTACTCAAAAAATCTTCACACATTTTGGTCAATAAAAAAAAAATCTGCCAGGTTTAGGACCGCCAGACCGGCGGTTTTATATCAAGCTTTAAGGCCCCTAGCGATCTGCAGTGGTCCAATGCTTGTTCTCGATGAGCTCCTTTTTCGACGGTGGGCGCTAGCTCTATTACAATCCGCTTCAAAGCCGTGGCTTTGGATTTGCAGGCTGGACGATGAGTAGGTTTGGCGCATAAATAAAGTTCCTTTCTCACGGTCCAGCCTTCAAATCCAGCACCAGAAGGTATTAATGGCCGTCAGGACTCAGGTGTCAGTAGTGTCAATCATATTTTTTGCCTACAAGTCCCAGCTAAAAGTCTTTGGCTTTGGTCCCAGGTCCCAGTTGATCATTGTGAGTGAATCTCTAACAACTGCCGGATACAGTCACGGTTGACAAATTAATAATTATTCTTGCGACATAGAAAACTCTTTAGTTGCACACATATACACACAGAAAAAACACACACACACTCATACATATAACAACACACAGGAACCACTAGAAACTGTACAAAAACGCGGCCTTATAGACTACAGTGTCCAGCAGCTTAAAGGTACATTTTTTAACATAATAATTTTAACATAATGGAATTTAGATATTACTTCAGTTTGGAGAAGATAGTAGCAGTGGTGATAATTAATTATTGTTGGACAATAATAATATGGGTGCCAACTGCCAGTACATCTCCAGAATATTTGATACTTATATTCTGGAGATATCAGAATATATTATATGAATATAAAATTTATTAATTTACATGTAGCAATTTATATGTTCAAGGACTAAATCAGTGCTGGTAGCAAAGGTCGAAAACGCTAATAAAACTTATTTTAATGAGTACATCTACTCGAAAGCCTAAAATAAACCTACCTTGCGATTTTTTATCGAATAAGTTTTTGAGTTTTGACAGTTGACAGAATTTCACTAATTGTCTTTGGTTGATAGATTATTTTTTATCTGTACCGTGTACGTAATGAATAGTCACGCTATTGAAAATGAAAAACTAGTAAATAGAGTTGGTTTTATGTATAAATAGTATTGACAACAGTGATTAAATCTATCAACTTGTTTTTGTAATATTCATCGTTAATTGATCTACAAAATAGTAAGTGATGTGAGAAGATCAGAATACGCAGTCTTTCTGTGTCTACATTCCAATAGCCGCCATTTTAAAAACGTCTACAGCAGTATGTCACGTGACGTCATGCTCTTAGACCACAAAGAACAAACGTCACAACAAAAAATAAAGATTTTGTAAACAAGGTTGGTAAAACATATTGATTAATTATTATTAATAGGTAGGTAGTGTCACTTAAAGAACTGCGATAGTAAAAAGGCTAATGCTTGTTTTTATCAGTTTTATAGGTACAGCTTTGAGCCAGCTTCTTAAGGTGTAATAAATTTGATAATTTTGTAGCTGGTAGCACGGATTTAGACATTGAAATTGATACCTACCTAATAATTATTATTTTCGAACACATTTGGCTGCCGCAGCACTTTTAGAAGCCGAAAATGCTTAAAAATTTATTTTATGTTTTCGAGTAAATTGCGAATCAAAGGAAATAGGTAGTTAATGTTTTTTAATTTTGACATTTGATAGGTTCACAACACGTGAACACGTAGTGATAAATTCTCTTTGGTTGACAAATTATTTTTTATCTGCACATTGTGAGCAGTGACACTATTGAAAATTAACATGTTATACTAGTAAAATAGAGTTGTTTTTGTGTTTAAATACTATTGATAACAGTGATTAAATCTATCAACCTATTTTTTATAATATTCACTGTAAATTGATCTATAAAATAGTAAGTGATGTGAGAAGATTCGTATAAGTGGTCTTTCTGTGACTAAATGCTAATGGCCGCCATTTTAAAAACGTGTACTGTGGTATGTCACGTGACATGTTTTTAGACCACAAAGTACAAACGTCTTATCAAAATAATAAAGATTAAAGGTAGGTAAAACAAATCAACTACCTATATATAGTATCCCATAAAAAATTGCGATATTAAAAAGGCTAATGCTTGTTTTATCAATTTTATAGGTACAGCTTAGAGCCACCTTCTTAAACCTATAAATGTGTGCATTAAAAAACAGTGTCTTTTACTATTGACGGAACAATAACCAACAGATAAATATTGATATGTAATTGGAATTTTACTCGATTGTGTATTTGGCGGCAGCTATGGCTTCATAACCTATTATAACGCGCGAAAAATAAAGTTTAGATATTTGACTAGTATATTGAGTTAATACAGATAGTAGGTACTCTAGGATAGATATTACGATATTGTTTTTCAAAATTTTTATGATATACGCCATGTTGTTTGAAGGTAATGGGACGCCATCTTGTTACTGTCAAGTGTCACGCGCGAGAATTTCTTATTTCATACATAATAACATAAAACAACTGTTTAAAAATTATCTGTTACAAATTAAGCTTAGTTATTAAATTATAGCCTTTTCCTCAGATTAAGTATAAAACCATAGGCAGATGGAACGCACGCAAGGAAAAGAGTGAAACCACCTAAACATGTGTGCGTAAGCAGTCGGTAGCATGGATATAGTACCTATGGATAGAAGACTCCGAATTTTGTCATTGCTAAAAAGAACTGTATTACCTTAGTAATAGAGTGTATTTCACAATGCACGTATCATAGAGGCAAATCCGAGCCGAGCGAGATAGCCAGGAGAGAGGCTGTGTGTCTCGTTCTTGCATGTTGCCAACCAGAAAAATGTTGGTATTTATAAAAAGTAACTTGAAAAATCTTAGATAAAACGAGTGTACTATATTATTATTTTAACAAATGTTTATAACTATATCATATTCTAATTAAAAAAGTTAGAAATAGTCATATAATTCTAAATAAAAATGCAGTTTACATTAAATCCTTTTCCTTCTTTTTTTTATTAGATGGTATCATTCGCAAGACAATAGATACGCGATTACACATATTTTATGCTGAACACCGGATAATATTAAATTTGAAAATAGTTTTTATTTCTTACTTCATGTATCTCCGTAACTATGTTTTTATTATTTGTTTGATGATTTAACAGTCAAAATGGTGAAAAAAATGTTGTATATATTCTTGTCGAAGTGAAAGTTCTGCTGGTTGCAATATTTCGTTTATTAGTAACATTAGTAAGTTAATTGTTAATGTTAATCTAGTTATTCTAGTATAAAAGTGTTAACATTATAGCAACTGACGTTATTAAGAGTTATAATTGTACTACGTTTTGTTATAAACTAGTCAGTAGCGATAGCGACTCGCCTAGAATCGTAGTAAGCTGTAAGTACCTAGTTACTGAGAAAAAACGTGTGAAGTCGAGTAATGCCTTTAATGATAATACAATATAATACAGTTTTTATAGATTTTCCAACAATGAAGAAATGCGACAAAAATGGCTCAATCGTGTTTAAGTAAGGCAGAGAATTACATAAAAATCTGTTACATATTAATGCAGCCGTCACTTCAAACCTTCTTGATTTTACACTATTCAATCTAGTCGACTTTTAAAGCCTCAGCTGTATGTCATTCAGTGTTTCACAATTTGTCTCACACAGCTTTGCAGTTTGCCACAGCAGAAAATATTATTGTCACCCTACTAGAAAGGGACACACGGCCTCTCTTCCAACCTCTCGCTCGGCTCGTTTTTTTGCTCACAGTAGTCTGTCCTGTTGTTATACTAGGTCCATTGTCGGTAGTAGTACCTACACGTAAATCTGTGTGCGTATAATGATACCAGACACAAAAGAAATCTCCCTGCATATTTGTATTTGTACCTATGTATGGCAATCTGCAATAAGTACTCGTAAAATGGTGAAACTAAAGTACCCCACAAATATTTTACACAAATGTGCCTGAGGAAAGTAAAATCGCTATTTACGTACTCTAATCACAATTAGATTGTTCGACAAAGCTATTTTTATTATTAATAATTATGATAAACCGTTTATATTAATATTAGTAAATGCACCGAGAATTTATTTAATACTAGCTTTTGCCCGCGACTTCGTCCGCGTGGAACAGTTACTTTGGAATATCGATATTTACCCGCGACTTCATTTACGCAGAAGGAGAAGCGCTTCCACCTCACGACTGCCCGCCACGCGCCGTACATTATTATTTCGCGCGTGATTATTTTATTACTACAATTTCTTCTAAAATACTCATTGAAATCAAATGATGTAAACGGCAAATTTCTTCTAAATTAAATGCTTGTAATGAATAACGTATTTACTTGTATAAGGATTAATATCATCTTTATGAAAACACCCTCACAAATAATGCTTAATTTCAGACCAAATTTATAAGCATAAAAAGGTTATTGTGATCCGTCATACATAATTTTGTCATACATCATTTTAGCGAAATTTTAACTGTTTCCGCAGCGTATGTAGCGAAAGGTCTCTAAAGGAAAAACATAGCCCCGATTTTTAAACATTCTTGATTGGTGTTCCGCTCGTATTGAGCTTAGCATGATGTTATATAGCCTAAAGCCTTCCTCGATAAATGGACTATCTAACACAAAAATAATTTTTCAATTCGAACCAGTAGTTCCTGAGATTAGCGCGTTCAAACAAACAAACTCTTCAGCTTTATAATTATTAGTATTAGTATAGATAATAATTCTAACATTGCCAACATTGAACCAACAAAAAGAAGGGAAAAATATTCGCCTAAATTAAATTAAATTAAATACCATTTATTTCGGGCTGCATAGGCCCATATTATAAATACCTTATAGACTAACATACATATTACTATATTATAGTATATAACTAACACTAACACTAAACACGTATTGTCTGCGACGTGGGGCGCGAAGTGTTCGGAAGTCGTCCTCTGAATCCTAAAAACTTGCAACACTGACACCTTGTTGACAATTTGTGTTCAGAGAGAAACGCAAAGCGCAAAGTTACGTTGGAATGAATATATAATTAATACAATTTTATAGTAACAAAATAAACAATAGATATCTGTGTAATTATTATTCTAGCTTCTTTAATCTTTTTTCATTTTGGGAACAACTTTTACAGTTTTTAAAAACACATTGTGGCATTTTTGACGTATAATGTGTGTTACGAGCTTAGAGCATTTTGGTTGGATGCTCAGGCTGATTCACACACGTTAAGTTGTTAAGTAGGTAATTACATTTTAACTTATAATAACTTTAACTTAACATAAAAAGTGACTTATATTTAAGTGTAGGTATGTCCATACGTGGTGGTTATGGTAGATAAAAGGTGGTTGTTTTATTGTTTTACAATCTTAAGTATTTTACATAATATTGATCTTTGTTAACAAAAATTATAACTAAAAGTAACTTGAAAAGAAACGTATTTCGATACACCGAGCAGCGTATAGTGACGTCACTTCTATTATGTCAACTTATTTAAGGTTATAAACATGAGACGCCGCTTTTTATCGGAGAGTTTTGTGATATTGTTGTGATAACGTATAACCTGATGATTGCATTTATTGCAATAAATTATAATTTACAGTGTTTTAATTTTTAACATTTTATGGTCTATTCTACATGGAATTATTCAAAATAATAAAAAGAAATACTTATAGAAATAATGCGTCTTTCTTAATCGTTGTTAAAAGTCTGAATTGTACATAGTCGCACTTGGCTGGATTTTCATTCTAACCTAGTATCGTTGAATAGGTCTTTAAAAAAAAATATTTAAAGAATTTATTTATTTAAAATAAACGCAAGGTTTCATACATGACTTTTGGAACGAAAGTTCCACCTGTTGAGTGTCGCTTGCCGTACCACGGCAAGCTCAAGGTCAATGTTTCCGTTTACATATGATTTAAATATATATGGTATAAAGTCTCTGGTTTTTATTTTTTATTTTGCTACAGGCATTAAAGTAGGCCATGTAGCTTTTTGTTTTTGCCTATGTACATTATAATATAAAATATTAAGCTTCAAAACTATGACTAAAGAAATAAATAGTAGTCTGATAACAAATGTCATCAGTTGTCATTCACATTAATTGATATTTAAGATAAAAGTTATTTACAGATTTCAAATATTTTTACATAAATCGTTATTTGAACATATATTTAACTACCTACTTAAATAAAAACTTTGGTATAAGGTCGCGCAACGGTTTATGAGTGCTCAGTGAAAGTGGAGGGGATCGTTCGCGCATGTGACCAATAGCAAAGAATATATATTACTAACGAACCAATAGCGTGTCGGCAGCCACGTTCGGCATGCGTTCGGCGCATCCACACATCCCCGCCCGAGCCCGCTACCGCCAAACACACCCAAAAACTGACTTCCGCGCATACCCCCTCTACTTTTGTCGAAAGATCTTAATTCGTTGCGCGACCTGTATGTGTATTATAGACTGTAGTATTTCGCCATAATTAAGATTCAAAAACTGACACAAAAAATGCCATTCTCGGTGAAATTATATTTAATATTTTGCGCGTTAAACGTTATATTTCTTGATTTTCTTTTATAAATTATGTATATAGAATGTTTATTCTAAACACACCGGTATATTTAGCGGAACACAAAAAAGGTCCATAATTAAAAAATGTGGTTTTATTTTAAAATCTACTTACTACCTACACTTCTTTTGTTATTTAAAGTTTAATTTGTTTTACTTAAAATGAGATCACATTAAGAATTAACAGATTTTGCCAGTAATTAGGCTATTTGTGAAAAATGGTACATTTTTGAACTTTTTATGTAACCGGGAAAAGTGAAAATTAACATTAAAATAACAATTAATTAAATTAGAAAAATGTTAATATCGCGTATTTCCTCCACGTGCTCTTATTAAAGTTTCTACCTGTCTAGGCATACTGAGAATGATGTTATCGATGGTCTCCTGGCATAGTCTCGGCCATTCCTCAACTACGGCGATTTGCAGTTCACCCACGTGCTGGAATTCTGGACTTTACTTTTCTTTTCAGCAAGTCCCAAACGTGCTCTATTGGGTTAATATCCGATGATCTCGCCGGCTACTCCATAACAGTGATATTCATATAATTAAGATAAGCTTGAGTTACCCGAGCAGTATGCGGCCGAGCATTATCCTGCATAAAAACAAAATCGTCACCGATATATGGGGAAAACGGTATGACATTTTCTTCTAAAACTTCTCTGATATAGCGGTCTGCAGTCAGACTCCCTCTGTCAATCACTACCAAGTCTGTGCGAGCTCCCAAACAAATGCCCACCCAAACCATTATTGATCCACCACCGTATGCAACTGTAGTTTCAAAATTTGTCTGAATGTACGATACATTCAGACAAATTTTGAAACTACACTCTTCTATGCGTCTGTATATTCTTTGCATGCCGTCAATTTGATTTAAGAGAATTCTGCACTTATCACTAAACAATACCTTACTCCATTGGTCCGCATTCCAAAGTCGATGTTCCTGAGCAAAAGTTAACCTGTTTCTACGATGATTTACCTCGAGCCTTGGAGCCTTGGCGGGCACAAATAAACCCAAACCAGCTTCTTCGAACCTGCTTCGTACCGTACGCTCACTTACGGTTACACCCCGCACTGCTTCTAACGGTCTAACCCATGTCGGGCTTGGACGGCCGTCAAATGGGGGTTCCTACGTACACGAAGCCGAATGAAACGATCATCTCTACTCGAAGTGCGTCTTTTTCTGCCTTGTCTTGCTCTTCTCACATAAGTACCGGTCTCCCTGAACCGTTGGATACTGCGATGGATCGTTGAAACTGGTCGACGAAGATCTCTGGATATCACTCTGTAGGTTTGACCATTTCTTTGCATTTCGAGTGCCCTGGCAATCTCCGTTTCATTCAGTCCTCAACTCCAAAAAGATACGCGATTAAATAAAAAATTAATAAAAAACAGTATTTCAATGAAATTTTAAATCAAACTCAGAAGGAAGAAATACTCGAAGTTCGCTCCAGATAAGGTGTTTTTGAATAAAATTAAAACAATTGCATAAAATGTGATTTCAGTTGTTTTCTTAATTTGAAAATATTTCTTTTTAAATTAAATGACGTATAAACCAGCCACAACAGCAACCTTATATGATACTGATATCAAACCTTTATGTTCCGCTAAATATGCCGGTGTGTGTAGTTTCCAAAAATATATAACATGCCAAGGTTTTACTAACGATTAATTAATGAAAATCGAAAAAACAAACGCGGATGCCTTGTGCCGTATACAGCCGCGCGACGCTCAAGGGTTTTTTGTGCACACATGGTGTGCATATCAAGATTGCTTGTATTCATTTAGTATTTTTCAAATTTCAGTTACGTAATCATATGGACAATTTATTCTTGTTTTTAAATATATGTCATATGCATACATTTTAGCAACAATTTATAAATATAAATAAAAATGCGGGAACCCCGCCGCACCCCCACCCCCGGGGGTGCGACACGAGATCTATTTGGACAGTTTTAGAGCGCGATATCGAAGAGGTGGGGCGTTGCGGAGACCCACTCTAGTCGGCAGAAAACGTCCGTAACGTTAATTAAAAGCGTAAAATTAGGAGGCTCGGGTTCGAACCGCGGTATCGGTATTAGCTTTTTACATCTATCTTTATTTTAATAATATATTATTATCTTTACATAAATATTTATTTTGTGCGTGTGTATGTCAATGAACTCCTCCCTAACGGTTGGACTGATTTTGATGAAACTTTTGTATGTGTTCATGTGGATTTCAGAATGGTTTAGATGTACAATTGGACCCGGTAGGTGGCGCTGCTGTCAGTACGTCAACAAATTTAATTCTAAGGCGGTACGAAGTTTGCCGGGACAGCTAGTACATAATATATAAAGGGTAAAGCCTTAAGCTGATTGACTGATGCACGAAGTATAGATAACAAGGAGTCCGAACGTAATGTTAAAATAATGGTCTCAATTACGGGGACAGATTTTTGCCGGTAGAGCGCGCGACGGTTCGACATGCACTCGTTTGTAATTACGCGGGAAGTTTAAAGTTGCTATTGACAGTTCTGGAAAGATTGAAATCTTATTATATAAAAGTTTTAGGAAATTCTTAGAAACTGTTCTCGAAAAATAGATACCGTAGAACACGGTAATTGCCTAACGGTAATTAAAAAATAATTGTAATAAATAATAGTATTGGCAACACTCGGTATAATAGTATTGGCAACACTTGGTACTCGTCGGTCTCGCACGCCTAGCGGCAGAAAAGAGAACTAAGATCTGGTCCTATTATTGTGTACATAATTATTTTTAAAAAGCCTATACCGTTCGGACTCCTGGTATCTATGCTTCATGGACTGATGTTTGGTACAGACCAAACCCTCAGGGCTAGAAATTCGAAATTTTGCACACGTGTTTTTCATATGACGTCAAAGATTTCAACTCAAGATAGGCTATCACGTACATTTAGGCGAAAAAAATTTCATACAAGAAAAAATTACGCCATCTATGTAAAATCAACGGAACTTCGATGTTCCTTTGATTTTACGATTTTACCATTCCGATGGAACAGTCGCTAGTCGTATGATATAACTTTGTAAGGGCGTACAACGCATACATTTTTTTTAAAATACATATCTTGACTAAAGAAATTTTAATAAAATTGTCCGGCGTAATATAAGTTTAGCTCGCATTAATACTGGAATTACTAAAATATTAACAACAATAAATCAATAAGGCTTACAAACAAATACCTATAAATTTTACAGATACGTAATGTAATTTAAATATTTCATATTTCTTTTTACATTACTCTCATTATCATAAAGCATAGACGAGGCGTGTTGAGGCAAAAAGTGTCCACGCTTAAACTGCCCCACTTTTGGGGTTTTTTGGGGCAGTCGAGGTTTCATATTTTGTCATCTTGACATTTCGACATTTGCTTTCCGCAGATTTTTCAGTCCACATTTAGTTGAAAAAATCTTCTGAAATCAAGATGGCGTAACTTTTTCTTATATATTATTTGTCAAATGTATGCCAAAAATTAGGAACGCACTTTTAACTCCTCTGGTGATTAGTACTCATAGATGGCGATAATTACATACTAGAATATTATACAGATATTATAACGGTGTAATAGATCAGTGCAATGGCTAATGGTGTATGCATACTAGATATCTTAACCTAAGCAAGATATTTTAAAGGATATTTTAAAGGATAAATTACAAGAAAACCATTTTTTTTCTTCTATACGGCGTATGGACCTAGACCAGACAACAAATTTGTTTTTACACATGTGCCGTAGCTCCAGCGGCGCCACAGAAGGGGCGGACGTTTCACAGCCAGCGCTGCAGCAAAAATTACATACTATCCTAGCGCAACAGCACTTAATATTCCTTTATTACCTAGATAAATAAAACAAGACTTATTAAAAATAAAACTAATTATATTAAGTACCACAAAAAATTGAATTATAATTTATAAAAACTTATACATATTCTAATTCAGTTTGAAAATAATAATCTACACTAATATTATAAAGAGGAAAACTTTGTTTGTATGTTTGTTTGTTTGTTTGTAATGAATAGGCTCAAAAAGTACTGGACCGATTTCAAAAAATCTTTCACCTTTCGAAAGCTACATTATCCACGAGTAACATAGGCTAAATTTTATTTTGGAAAAAATAGGGTTCCGTAAGATATTTGGGTTTTTCGGACACAAGGTGTAAAAATCAACCAGAAAAGTTACTTATTTTACGTACGCTGCCTAAACTATAAAAGATAGAACCATAAAATGTTCTAATTAACTGCAGATCTTATAAATATCAACAAAAAAGTCCGTGACACACTATACCTATCTATGTCGAGTGAGGCACAACAACCATTTTTTTAATTTAGAAATAAATTATTGAATTTTTTTGAACTATATTTAAACGCGTTTATTTTACTTATGCTATTAGTCCTTATCAAAATAAATTATTTCATCACTAAGTACAGTTTATGTAGATAATATTTGGTCTTTGAATGATTAAAATTGGATGTTTGGTTTTGAAGTTATGGCGAAAAATATTACGATTTCTGTTGCACGGCCCGTTGCGAAGTGGGTGTCACCAAGGCGTGTGCGGGAGGGGAGTTTAGATCTATGAGTAAATTTTTTGTTTTGTGTTCGTTGTAACTATGATGGATAGTTACTTGAATACCTATTTATTTAGTGTTTGTCGTATTGTTAGTCCTGAAGGTATTTCATACGATAAAAGTATACCCAACTACTTATTTCATTGAGTTTTAGTAGGTACCTATATTAATTTATTTCTGTTTGTTTTGACTAAATTTCGCCCTTTGCGCTTTGGATCATTGGGAAATCTGTAATTTAAATACTATAAATTGCTGCGATGTTTACAACAAATGTCCACTAAGTTAGACAAAAGAAAAAAATAATAAACTAAGTATGCCAAAGTACTCTATTTTGTGTAACATTTCATTTAGTAATATTTCAGAAATACTACTTTTTTTTTTCTCCAAAAGTGCATAATGTTAAATCGGCTGGCCCCTGAACATTGTAGGTGGTTGTTGTAGGAGTAGATATAGATAGTAGGTGCAGGTTGTAGGTGATCTACATCTAGTAGATGTAGCTTGTAGGTTTTTAGTGGGGTAACTACTGTTTACCTACCAACCTACCACCTACCAACTATAGGTATGTAGTAGGTCTAGATGTAGGTTGTAGGTGTAGGGTATGACTTATGGGTGTAGCAACCTACGCTTACAACCTTCAAGTGTAGTTATTTTTTATTCAATTTCATAATTCACAGAACAACGTCTGTCAGGCCAGATGGTAAATAATATTTTTAAATATATGTAAAAATCAAATAAATAGTAAACCTTAGTTTCATTTTATTTAAATTAATCAAAAATGTGAATACTGACGGGTAAGGTTAGGTTTGGTTAGGTACTGAAATAAAAAAAAACTTCATCTCTTATTTCTGTACTAATAAATCAATAATAAAAATTACGTCCCTACAAAGTTACCTTTTCACTGTTGCGCATACAATAACCAGTGTTCTTTCATAGTTGGCCGCCATTTTTTTAATATTTATTTAAAATTCCATAAGTATTTTAATTGTAACAAACAATATTGTGATAATTACCCGTGATGAGATATCTTTTTTACAAGTTTGTCATAGTTTTTACAGCCTTTAATTACGCAACTACTCGGCATTTTATGAATTATATGCGGACTGGATAAAGCAAACGTAGAAATGGTAAGATCACGAGTGCCAAACCTCAACTGTCAAAATGGCCCCAAAATTTAAAAATTGGGGCCATTTTACTGGAGACACTTTTTGCCTCAACATGCCTCGTCTATAATATACGTCTATGTATGACGTAGGCATCCACTTAGGAAGGATTTTTCAAAATTCAACTCCCAAGGGGGTAAATTAGGGGATAAAAGTTTAAAACCTAATTTTACGCGGGCGAAGCCGCAGGAAATTAATGCTAGTTTTGTATAAACCTCAAATAGAACTTGAAATCTATACTAAAATATAATAAAGAGGAAGTTTTTTTTTCTTTATTTTTAGAGAGGGTTTTTTCTAAGTAGAAAATGACACCCTCATAGTATACACAAATTAAATTTACAAGCCATCTGTATTTCTTCGACTTAAACCTAGGTTAACAATTTTATACAAATGTTTGGCAGCTTCTGAGTTAGGAAGGGACAGTATACTATTACATAACCCTACGTTTAGACAATTATAATTAAAGTTGATAAAAAAAAGTTCTCGTTCGGCTGCGTTGCGGGCACACTCCATGTCCAAAAGTTTCTTTGTTTGTTTGCATTGAACAGCAGAATTTGCATTTGTCCAGTGGCGTAGTGTAGTAGGGGCGGGGGAGCGGCGGCCCGCCCTGGGCGGCACTTTTAAGTTGGCGGCAAAACCTAAGTAAGGGGGCGGCAAAATTGACGTCCGCCCCGGGCGGCAGACACCCACGCTACGCCACTGCATTTGCCCCGAAACTACTGGACCGATTTTTGATGAAATTTGGCACAGATGTGGAGTAGACTACGGGGACGGACATAGGCTACTTTTTATCGCGGAAAAATGTACGGTTTATGTTTAATTAACTTTTGCGCGCACAAAGTCGCGGGCAACGTCTAGTATTTTATAATTAGGAACTTCGTTTCGATCTGGTGTCCCACGACACCACACGGCTTTTTTTACAAAGTCAACCATTTTTGAGTAATCGATCCTCAAAGTAGTTTGTAAGCTGGTTCCACCCCAGGCATTTTAAAACTATAGGAGGTAGATATTAAATCCGGTCTAATGCGAGTTGGACTCGCACACGTAGGGTGTATTCTCGTTTATAGACACTATAAAAAGTTATCGGACATTATTTGACAATACTTTAATTAGCAATTTAAGTTAACGTAAAATTACTTATTAGTCTTAGTTAGGCTAGATTGTAATGTAAATTAAGTACATAGGGAGTTAAAGTACTTTATAGGAAAAAAACTCATTTATCGTGCTTTATAGTAATACAACGAGTAATGTATACTCATTGATTTGGTCGAATTTATTATTAGATTAAATTGGATTTGAACCGAGTATAGGAATAATTCTTTTCGCAGAAACGTCCGCTATAAATTTATCTATTAGTACAAAAATTCACATATTTTTTTTATTTGCAGATAAATAATCAAAATGGACGATGATTATAGTAAAGTCTTCTCATCATCTATAATACGGACAAAGAGTAAAACTACAAATAACTACGAAGATATATTGCAAGTAAAACCTGCTACGCCTGTTGTCACTAACACCATAAGTTCGAAATCCTGCAATTACGAACCAAAAAATGATAAATTCTATATTCCAAAGAAGAAAAACGGCGCAAAAGTTAAAACTGTAAGAGATATTAGATTAATGTTAGAAAAAGATGTTTATAGTTACTTGTTAAATGATTTAGAAGTGCAACAAAACTATTTATTACGAAAAATAAAGCTTGGTTATTTAAAGGACCCGAAGTTGCAAAGTGCCGCTAAGAAAATATTAACAAGTGATTCACCGATATCCAGAACAGTATGGAGAATACTTATGAACATTAACCCAGACGGCAAAATTCATCCTACCCAGTTTGTATTTTGGAATGGAAAAAATATTAAAATAAATGGCAGTACGGGTGGAAGTAATAAATTGATACAAAGGTTTGAAATATCAAAGAAAAATTTTATATATCAACGAAATCGTAAAGGTCAATATTGTAAATCAGAAGTGAATAGTTTTAGTCAGAAAAAAACATTATTACAAAACTCTTTGCATGTCAAGTTTAAACCAGGACCATTAACGAAGAAAATGTTCCTAGACACGTCTTATCAAAAACATAATTTTGGTGATCTAGAACTTGTTAGGTTACCAAAACCAGGATTGGAAGTTCAACCCACTTACGGAAAATTTATACCACCTGCTATTTCGGCATTTTTATACCATTCGTTTGCAGATAATTCAAACGTTTTATCAGACAATTGGGCAAATTTTGCAGTTTCGGTATTAGGTACTAGTGTAAACGGCACCCCTGTTCAATCAAAAGAAGATTACAGCAAAACCTATGATTTAAATTATAAGTGTTCTCAAAATAGATTACTGATGCGACGTGACAGTGAAAAGGAGCAAAAAAATATTTTAACTCGACATAAAATGGATACAAATGAATCAGTCCCAGAAGACTTGATCATAGTTGACGTTAAGAATGTTATAAATGACATCTTAGGAGCCGTTGAAATTAGCTTAGACCAAGATAAAATGTATTCCGGTGAAGACGAGTTTAGAGAATCTCCTAATGAAGAAAAATCTGTATCGACTTTTCAGCCAAAGGATAATAAAGCGAAAAAGAGACATATTTGTGAATTAGATCGACTAGATGTAACAGTAATAAAAATATCGGAAAATATAGAACAGAAAACGAAAACTTGCACTAATTCCTATTGTAACCTAGGATGTATATGTGATTCATTATCATGTAAATATAACATCAAAGTACATTGTGGTCGTATTGAATGTATGTTTCAATGCACATGTGACTTTTCTGGGTATCATATCGGAGAATTTTTGGAACGCAATAATTGCACCAGCTACTTACCTGAAATTGTTAGTAAAGAAAAAACATATGATTTAAAGTTAGCCAAGGAAGAGAAAAAGTTTCACCAAACCGTTATTGTTACTGAAGACAGAAGTATCGTCTTAAAATCGCAAAAAAGGGATTGCAAACCATCAAAGAAATATGCATGTTTTAATAGTAACATGTGCATAAAAAATGAAAAAATTATGGAAAAAGAATTATATGTCGTGGTTAATAAATTAAATTGTAAAAATATTGAGCCATTTTGCTTGATACATAATTTGTATAGGTGTTTCTGTAAAGGTAAATTTGTTAATACTTCGATGGAACCTGTGGAAGAAATAAAAAGTAGTTCACAAGTGGAAACTGCATTATATTCTTCTGACGAAGCCAAAACAATAAGCTTAGACTCCAGCACCGGTAACATAGATAAACCACAGTCGAATCAAGAGCGGACTATAAGGAGCTTAAGAATTAAATCTCGTCTCGCAACGCAAATTACCCCAGGCAAGGCGAGCTCAAAAGTAAAAACGAGCATATCAGCACCAATCGATACCGACGAAGGTAGTGAAGTACTTAATGAAACATGCGCTAGAATAGCACCTTATTGTGGAAGAAAGTTTAGTAATGGATATTATTTCGCGACAAACGTTAAGATTAAAGAAATGGAAACGAATGACTTTAAACTACAAAAGAAATTGAATAAAATTATATGTCAGAATAAAACTGATAGTTTGCTCGAGAAAACTGACGGTTTAAAAGATAACGTAACGAAATTAATAAAAATAAATAGGAAAAAACAGCCCGCTAACTCGGTTGAAAAAACTTTCGAAAAATACGCAACAGACGTAGACATCCTAACTGATTCAGTTAGCGTTTTAGCAGATACACACTCAGACATATCAACATCTCTTCACAATAAATTTTCTAACAAATCTAAGCTAATATCTTGGCTTGAAATAAGTTATAAGCAATATAAAAGAAAGGCTGAATTGGGTAATGTCAATTTATGCTTAGGTCCGCCGCAACCTGGAAAAATGGCATTATATCCGTGGGACTTTATTTTAAATAGATATCGAGAACGTAAAAATTATTTTCTCATTACAAAAACTAAACCTTATCGTTTATTTATGACCGTTAATGAAAACAACCAGTTTTTTGCATCGAGCACTAATATAAATAACATTCCATGGTCAGACATAGATAAATACCCGGTAACTGTAAGAAATTTATTAACAAATGCCACCGACATCCGAGACAATTTTTTTATATTGTTTGGCTTATCGCACTCATGGGAACTCGTTGGCTCTGTAACGAAAGTGAGTGGAAGTATTGATAGTGCTGACGTGAATTTATCCGACACTCAAAACAATGTAAATTACAGTGAAGTTTTACACGTGGAAAATGTACCTAAAAGTAATAAACTGGCGTCAACTATTACAAATAAATTAAATTTTAATGATAGTGAACAGCATAAAATAGAGGAAAAAACTAATGCATGTAGTTCAGATTCCTCCAAATGGTTCGTCATGACAATAGAAAACGACTTCAGTGAAATTCAGTTTTTCAAAAAAGGTTTCTTTGTAAAGTATGAAAGTGTTATGAAGGCTATAAATGTGTCCAGAGCTTCGAAGAAAACGGTTAGATTATCCTCTCAAAAATGCAACAGTCAGCAAAGTGATCCGCAGTTTGGAATTTATGCTATACCGAGTGAAAATAATTCTTGTGTTTTTATTGGTCCATATGAAAAAGATGAAAAATTGGGTATAGAGACTATAAATACTACAACGGACCATAAAAGGAAACGCACAAGAGGCATTTGGATTACTACTAAAAAGGTAGACAATTTAAAAGTTATAGATAATCCCTTATCTTTTATGCCAACAAATTCGAACATAAGCAACGCGATTCCTTTGCATTCTCATCTTATTACACCTAATGTTAAAATAAACGATGAGTCGTCTGAGCAACAAAACCTACAAAAGAATATTATAAAAACATTAAAACCAATCCGAATTGGCAAAACTAATGGGTTTTACCACTTGGCATCTGATGGTATGTTTCATCAAATAAGTCCTGAGAAGTCCTCGATCAAAAAAACAGAAAGTACAGTTATATCAGAAGATGACAGTGATAGGTCGCTTGGAAATGATAGTTTCAATGAAAATAAGACGCAATCAGAAAGCCATAGCATTTTTAATAAGAAAGTATTAAATAAGCCTATTGCTGAAATAGCGCCACAAGTGAAAAATACATCTGAAATGCCAGTTAAAAAAAAATTAGAAGGTATGTTTGTGCTTAAGCCAGAAGAAATAAACCAAAGGTCTTTCGAAAGGAGAATTGAGACTGCCGCCACCGACGTTAATACCAATAGCCCTGATGATACAAATTGTGTTGATGATACAGTTATAAACGATGATATAGAAAATTTTTTAGCAAGCTATGCAATTAAAATGCCCCCAAAAGAAGAAATCTACATCATTTCGGATGACGAAGAAAACGTTTCCGTAAGCCCAACTTGTAACTGGAAGTACCAATACATAATTTGTAAAAATATTAAAAGCTTAGGTTGGATTCATGGAAGACGCGATTCTAAAAATCGTCTTAGTTTCGAATTTCCAGGATTTAAAGAAACTGATTTTTATACTGAAAATGAAGCATTTGATAAAATAAATCAGTAAGTATTAAATTTCTCTAGGTAGGTCTTAGGCGTCGTCATATGTACGTCATACATTGTATAGTTTTTTAAACCAGCTGATAATAATGGCTGTCTAGTAGAGTAATTCTTAATGCATAAATACTTACATATTAGTTAGCCTAATGTATTAATAACATAATATTATAATAACATGCATTATGTTTATTTTGCAGGGTATTTTCTAGAAAAGTTTATATTCCAAAAAATATTACTTTAGAATGGTGCACTGTAGATGATCTCTCCCAAATAGACGAAAGGCAAAAGCTACAAAGTCATGAGTTGAATGCAGAGTATGTAAGTAATACGGTCTATACTCTTGATTGTCAATCTTAGTTATAAAAAACTGGCCAAGTGCGAGTCGGACCGTACAAACCTGTAGGTATACTATAATTAAAAGTTCACCTATCGCGACAATCGAGTCATAGGAGGGGTAGTAAGTTTTTAATTATTAAAAATATTTTTATTATATGATGTAACTAAAAGTTTCCGATTTTTGCCATTTTTCCTTTATCTGTGCAATGTGCTATAAGACGTTATTTCGTACCAAATTTTAAGATTCTGAGTTCACGGGAAGCACCCTGTAGGTTTTGACTCCCTTGCGAGTGTCAAAAATTTGCGGTTTAAATGGCTGTATCTTTTGATTGCGTTGGCTTAGAAGTTTGAATTTTTCACAGCTCCAAGAGACAGTAGACCTCAGTATTTGATATAAATTCCAGATTGATACCTCCACGTGTTTCTTAGAAAAAGAGTCTTGACAGATAGACAGACGGACAACAAAGTGATCCTTTAAGGGTTCCATTTTTTCCTTTGGAGGTACGGAACCCTAAAAAATACCTACTTATAGTCCCGACACACGTTTGTTTTGTCTTAGATATGAACTGGAAAACAATGCAACCTAGGTCCTAGTCCTACACCTACTCCTGCAACCTACATCTTTTCAAATATTTTTCACCGTTTAAATCTTCCCTGAACTTTCACAATTATTTCAAGACCAAAATTAGACAAATCGGTCCAGCCGTTCTCGAGTTTTAGAGAGACATTGGAATTGCAATACATCTTTAGGGTTCCGTAGTACTTGAAGAACGTCCGTCCGTCCGTCCGTCTGTCTGTCTGTCTGTTTGTCTGCGCTTTTAGCGTCTAGTAATTATGAATACAAATGCATGAAATTTGGTATAGTCATAGTTTGTGTAGGTATAGATCTCGGATTTGGCATCATAAAATAATAATAATTTTATATTATTGGGGTGGCTCTCCATACCTTATGTGAATGTGGGGTATCGTTAAATAGGTCTTTTAAAATAAAGGCAAGGTTTCATACGTATAACTTTTTTCTAGTAATCGACTTCCAAAGTGATTTATAAATTGCCCCTATTACTACCTACATACATTTCTAAACTATAAGACTTAGAAACTTGCGATTTTCTATGCTGATAGATCATGCAAAAAACTATTTAGGAAAATTATTTTGAACAAAATCTGACAGTAACTTTTGAAGTAATAAAAAAAACATATTACGCGTTTATAGTTACGGAACCCTCCTTAGACATGTCCTGACATGCTCTTGGTTAGGTTAGGTTATAATATACATATAATTCCACGTTTTATGTCACGTCCTTCGGGAACGAGATAAAAAGTATCCTATGCCTGTATCCTAGTTCTAAGCTACCTCCCCACCAATTTTCAGCCAAATCGGTTCAGCCGTTCTTGAGTTATAAATAGTGTTACTATCACGACATTATTTTATATAATATATAGATATATATTTTTTCACGCTCTTTAATTTTTCTTATTCATTTAACATTATATTAGTAGTAACATAGTTCTTTTTTATATACCTAAGTACTTAGGACTTAGGTTCTATTTTCTAAGTACTAACCTAACCTATTTCATTCTAAGAAATTGGAGCTAACTGATTTTGACTTTTCACACTAATATACGACGTGAGTTAAACTTAATGTACCTATGTGTTAAGAAACTCCAATTGTTGTAAACACCATTTGCCTTAAAAACTTATTCATTTGTTATTCGTTTACAGATAATGACCAAAAAAGGGTTGTGCCATAAATCAGATATAATAAAAAATATTAAATTGTCACAAAGTAGTACGGAATCGGTAGAGAAATGTCTGTTATCAGCTGCAGCCAAACCGGAATTTAATGAAATGGTTTGTACATTTTGTTCTTAATTGTATTTGTCTTGACATAAGCAGTACCTAGATGGTATGCCTAAAATATTCGTTATTGATTTTGAACAACTTTATATAAGGTTCGGAAAAATCAATTACGGATATTTTAGGCATATGATCTATTGCTTATGTATATAGACGTTTAGGCAGAAAAGTGGTTGTCATACTCGGAAAAACAAATCTTTATATGGGCGAGTTTGCATTGAGTGGAGATTCTGTACGGGACATGGGGTGTTTTTTTTTTCTTTAAGTATGATAATATTTTTTGCCTAAACGTCTTTATAATAAGCAGTAGATCATATACCTAAAATATCCGTTATTGACTTTACCAAACCTTATATTATAATATGCAACTCATATAAATATATTTTTTTACCTTTATAGAAAAATGCTTTATTGAAAGAACTAGAAGAAACGAGCTTGGAACTAGAAGATGAAAGTCACATGTTACTGACAGAGACTTTTTCGCAGAAGGACACTTTCATGGATTCACTGAGCGACATGAGCGATATCGCTCGAATTCACTTCAGTGAAAAGTTACAAGAAATATACTCGAGCTCCGACGATCCAAATTCATCTGACACGTGACTTTGTTTCCAATAGCGATGTGTTAGAATCTACACTTGTGAAAGTTGTGTGATGTGCAGTGTCAAACGGGTTAAAGTATACTATAACACTAGATGTTGCCCGCGTTACGTGCGCTCAAAAGGTACTTCGGGAACCGCACATTTTGCAGCGATATAAGTAGCCGCGGGTAGCCTACTTCCTCAGTGTTTAAAAATTTCATTAAAATCGGCCATGCACTTTTCAATGCAAACCAACAGACAAATCTTTCCTCTTTATTACCTATTTTATTAGTGTAGATGTGAAAATTGTGTCTCCTATAAATTATGGATTGTAAAACCGGTTAAGTCTGTTGTTTTTTTCCGGCAATTTTCACAAATTATTTTTGTCAAAATACACGTAAAACGTTTTTGGCTCTTTATATAGAATAGAACAAATATTATGTCGCTAAACACAAGACTATTAATATTCTTTGAACTCTTTAAAGAAAAAAGGCAATACGTACAATAAGTAATTCTTTATTGTACGTTTTTGCCCTTGCGATTTCCGCTATGGTTGTAAATATGTTTTTGTAGTAACATACACCTGTATAGATAACACGAGAATGTTATGAATGTGCAATAATTTTAACCAGATTTTATGTGAAGACACTTTCAATGCAATGAAGAAATATGATTTCTTCAGTTTCGTTTACCAGTTAACCGGTATTATACTTTTAATTCGATTTATTATTATGTTATGTATAAAGGTGCATTATTATTATCACCTGGAGCATTCGCGTATAATGTAACATTCTAGATTCGACTTTGAGCATTACATTACAATACGACGTCCCTGACTGACGAGCATTCTCATGTAATGTTTTTGAGTGCCGAGCGGAAGGGATCATTACAAGTTAAATGACCCCATTTTTTTTGATTTTTGGGGCCATTTTGACATTTGAAGTATGGTGATAACAAGATGGCCAACATGTGAAGTATTGTGAAAACCTAGATGGCGTAAGTAAATCATAACTTTTTACTGTATGAAGATTTGTTCTATCAAATGTATTTACGTCATAGCTTATCTTGAGTTTTGAAATCTTTATAAGGTTGACTAAAAACTTATTATTATCACATGTAAGATTGTGGGAAATAATGTCGCTTTATGTAAGTTACGTAATACGTTCCTTGTATATAAACATTTTAATTAGTTTTACCTATTCGTTGTTATTAATACTTATTACACTATACCTAAGTTAGATAAATAGGTAGGTATATGTTACATAGTGTTTTTTATAAAAGCACAGCTAAAATTTTTTTGACTGAGTCTTTAGAATGTTGTTCCAAAATATATTATAATGATCTCAAATTATATTTTCAGGTTTCGATTATTTTTACTGTCGGTTATAAATTTTCAGTAATTTTGTTTAGTACACTCACATGTAGATAACAAATTCAAGCACATATTAATACCTTTGGCCAGTAATGTAAGTGTTTTTTTCCAATTGGTGGTATCTAAAGTAATACGCAGATATTAAGTATGTGGAATTGAGGCGAATCAGAGCGTTCTAATTTATTTTTTTAAGTATACATAAGTATATGCCGCAATATATTAATGTCAGTGCCAAGTTATTGGCAAACTCATGTTTTTTATTTTATTTCTCTACACGCGTTGCATGACCAGCGTTGTTTGTTTACGAAAGAATAGAAATGTCTCATTTTGTATATTCTACCGTAGACAAGACAAGGGGGTCTAAAAAGGCCACTTTAGGTGAACATTAGATGAATCATATGCAATTCATATTATGTGCGCCATTTTACGCATTTCTATTGAAAACTATCAAAAATGATGTTTTAAATGTCAAAATATATGAAACATAATATGAAACACCTAAAGTGGCCTTTTTAGACCACCAGGTTAAGCATTACCACCGTAAAAATGAGCCGAAATAGCTAAGCACCAGCACGCGTAGCAACCCGTGCTGGTACTTAGCTATTTCAGCCAGGTACGAGACCCGCGTCTTCGTTTGTGACCTTTGCCATCATTCCACCTGACTTAAATCTGCACATCGACTGAACGTAGCCGTAAGTTAGTTTCTACTTTAACTTTACTTAAGGCCTGTTTCACAATCTACTAGTGTCAATTTATGAAAGTTTTGTCGCCGCTTACTTCATATTGAGCGACGGAGACAAAACATGCCAACACTTATCTGTAGATTGTAGAATAGGCCCTAATTCTCACAATATCCTTGTTTGTATTAGGTATTGTAGGTTGTAGGTACCTGTTTAGTTTGTACGTTGTACCTATTCAAACCATTATTTGTTACTTTTTAAAAACGTAATAAGTAAATATCAGTGGTGATATAAAAGATAAAGTATACACGTTGTTTTATTTTTAAACTAGCTTTTGCTGTGGTGCCTCTGCATTGTATTTAGCTGTATCACACGGTTCTAACCAATCAAACCACATCTTTTGTTTATAATTCCATTCACATTATTATTATTATAATATTATGTACTAGAATGCATAAAATTGGCTAAGATAAATTTTGTCGTGTTCCACTCAGGGTTCTGTACAATTAAGTAACACATTAGTGTACATTGTTTCTCCCATGTTGTATGGCGGAGCGCTACTGAGGTGCTACGCAGGATTGTTTCGTAGCGCGGTGCTACGTCGTAGAGTTGCACTACGTCAAAAACCAAAAAATTGTAGATCACCGCATAATAAACTTACCTACTTCACATTTTGGCGCAGGAAGCTCTGAAGTCGGATTTCAAATAGCTCTTATTGGTCGTTTTGAAAGGTAGGTATAAATGACGTAACAATTTCTGATAAACGGTATTCTAATATTTATTAATACATTGTTATAAACATTTATTTTTCTATTAAAAATATACCGTATCTATTTTTATATTATTCTACAGACAGCAAAACATACAATCCGAGTATCTCTAATAATATAATTTGTAATTCATTTAGCTGAGATACACTGCACACAATTATTTTATTGATCCAACAACATTCTAATCCTATAAAACTATTAGTGAACATAATTATTGCAAACAATCAGAATTATCGAGCTTCAATAAAATAATTATATTGTGATAAGGTGATATTTAGAGATAAATATAATATGCACTTTATAACATGTGTAAACATTAATTCATGCGCATTGAAATGTATATTAATAAATTCAATTTAATTTAATATTTCTATGATGCGGTTTATTTAATTCAAATATTTTGTTTAAGGAACGTAAAGCATCGTAGGCAATTACTGCAAATTGTCGCTGTCAACTGAAAACCTATTTCTTTAACAATATATTTTGGCCTGCAGGCTGAGGTACCACTCAAAAATCAAAATGGGTGGTTCTTTTGTATTAATTAGGTGAAAACCTCACTAAACTCAATGTTATTTTCCTCATAGCACAGGTTTTATGGGAGACTAGTCTAAGCTAGGCGTATGTATTTTAGGTAGGCTGTAGTCTCCTAGCTTTAGGTGGGCTCTCCGAAAACAGTATCAGTAGACAGCGACGTGATGCAGCGTGAGCTAGGAGTGGTCGGCGGAGGGGCGGCGCGCGGTACGCTGCGGGATGACGAACTCGGCGTGGCGGGGCGTCGTGAACGGGTTGGTCGGCGCGAACGGCGCGCTCACTGAGCCCTGACGCTGCACGCGCCGCACCGGGCTGCCGTTAGCCCTGCAGATTGTGGAAATTCAAGTTTAATGTTAATGTGTGTTAAATTACACAACTATAAATATTTCTCTTAAAAGTTATACTTTTTGATGAGTTTAAAAAAAAAGAGTAAAACTTTTGCCGAGTCAAAAAGAGATATGAAGTTGGCTTACAACTGTCACTAAAGTTTCCGTGAAAAGTCGTAACTGACTTCAAAGTACCTAGTTTAACTTCTTACGCGCGTAGTGCGTACATGAGAATACATGTTTTTTACCGTCGAAGAGCTAGATCGCAGAAATATTTACTTACTCAAGCAATAAAAGGAAACGGCGTGAAATAAATAACGCTGGTTTCGCCGAGTGATTAAGGTTATCGAAAGCTCAAGCGGTTATGACTTGCCACCCTTAAAAAGTGATATCTCACCTGGGCGTGGCGTTGAGGTCGGCGGCGGCGGACATCTGTCGCGGCGGCAGCGCGGGCGGCGGCCGCACCGACGCGCCCGACCGGGGAGGGATCTGAAAAATAAGTAAGTACATATGTCAGTAGGTACCTACATTGTATGCTAAATGCTTTACAAAAAACAAATGTTTTCTTTGCTTATTCAGAAACTTGAGGGCGAAGTCGTATATTTGCCAAGTTTCATTTTCTGAAATTATTTGCTATCTCAGGTTTTTATAGGTAATTAGATTTTTACCTAATTGATTTTTTTAATTCCAAACATTTTGTACGGATGATGTTGAACTTTAGATGTTGTGCTGCTACAGATGATACTGCTGCTGTGAAATATACAAAGTTGATGATGATGTGACTTTATGAAAATGTACAAAAACGCTGATGATGCTCTGTACGGTTGTTGCACCGTTTAACTATTTAATTGCTAAATTGTGGCGTACCGCGGGGAGATCATGGGTTCTAGGCGGGGAGGCTTGCGACATCGTTCTGTTGAGTCGCTGCGGCGGCGGCGTGGGCGGCGGCGGGCGGCGCGGCGGCAAGCTCTCCGTGCGCTGCGCCGGTGCATGCTCGCTTCTCTCTGGCTTGTATTCGCTCCGCTCAGATTTGTACTCGCTCCGCTCAGATTTATACTCGCTCCGCTCAGATTTGTACTCGGTCCGCTCAGATTTGTACTCGGTCCGCTCCTTGTGCTGCGCTTCCGGAGTCCTCTCCTGATTCCGCGGCTCCGAGACCCCGCGAATGAGCTCGGTGACCCCGCGCGTGATCTCGGCCGCCTGCTCGGTCACCTGTGTCAAGAGTTTAACCGGTGATTGAATGTTCTGCATTTGTTTCATTAATATTCAGATTTTAACCCTTTGGATGCAACGTTAAAATATTTTACATGTCGTGTTAGGCATTCTTTACTGGCAAAGCGTGCTAAAAGTGAAAACTTTTTAAGCGCTATGGGCTATTTTTGGTAGGGGGAAAACTTGTGGATTTGCGTTACCAAGATGCAATATTTAATAGGTACCTACAAATCTTTAATTTCTATAAGATTGGTACTCCCTAGTACCTTTCAGCGCCTGTGTTTTTCACGTAAAAGACGTACTGTCTTTTAATATTATTATGCTTCCATAGATCAATTGGAAGGTAGGAGGTCATTTTACGTACCTATCGAGGTTGTATAAAATTGTTGACCACCTGTACCGGCAAAAGTTTAATACGTCACGGAATAATCCGTTAATGTTATGTCACGTAGGTACGACGATCGTATCCAAAACATCCACCTCACCTGGTTGGCGGCTCGGGGCGCGTCGGGGCGGGCGGCGGGCGGGGGCGGCTGCCTGTCCGGCGGCACACGCTGCGCCGCTATGGGGATGTCCGTCGCGTTGCCCTTCACGAACGAAGTCCGGTTCTCTCCAGTTCGTTCTATATTCCCCTGTACCTTTCCATCGTTCTGCTTGAATGATGGGTGAATAAAAGTTTCTTATCAGTATTTAATAATTTTTATTTTGTTATATATTGCAATCGGTCACGAAATAATCAGCTTAAAGAATAATGCCTAAACAAGTGCTAACTGAAGTATCTATTCCTAAACATATTTTAAATGCAATATCCCATTTGTTACAGTTACATTAATATTTTTAGGTAAATAAGTATATATTTGACTACCAAGTTACCATTAGTGAAGTACCCAAGTGACCGTAGAAGCAGAGGGCCTAGTCAAGATGCATTCGATAATTTCGACGGCGAAGTTCGAAAACAAAATGTATGGGATTTGACGTAAGGTATCGTAAGCGACATGTCACTTAGCGATTACATAAGTCAAATCCCATACATTTTTGATTTCGAAGTTCGCCGTCGAAATTATCGAATGCATCTTGACTAGAGGGCGAGTAGTCAGCACCTGAGTAGGTTTGGCCTGCGCGGGCTCTGCGCTAGTAGTACTAGTGCTAGTAGTAGTAGTGGTAATGCGAGCGGCCTGCTCCAATATCGCCTTCTTCTGCTCCTGTCCCGCCGCGAAGTACGAGAACACACATAACACCGCATAGCATATTTGGTCCGCCTGAAAATAAAAATAAAGTATGTTAGAAGATTTCTGTTTTGCCAACCTCGAGGCCATTGTTAGGTTATGTGAGAGTTTATAATAATATTAATAGATTAGTTAAGAGTTAATATAATTTCCTTTTGATTAAATTAGTAATAGGTAAGTAGTAGATAAGTATTTTGTACCAAATTATTTATTAGTATGCAGTTTGCTATTTTGCTGAAATTGCATACTAATCAAAGAAACTACTGTTCCTATTGTAGTTTCTGTGATTAGTATCTAGTTTCTAATTTTAATATTAAATATAGGTAGATCAGTTACAATCAATATTATGTAAAAATAAACATTAAGAGGTGGGTGCAGGTTGCAGAGTTGCAGCAATATTTTCTGTTAACTACTTACTGAATTAAGTATTAATTTTTTTAGTAATAAGTATTTAGATTAAGTCAAATATTATTATTGGCAACAAGATAGGTTTAGTCCGTCGACTAGGAATTTAGTACCTACTTATGTATATTCATACACAAATCTGTATTAGATATCTAAGCCGACATTTGCTACCATAACATTTAATTTTCTAGTTACAAAAAGTATCTCCATCCGTAAAAGACACTACTATAGTAACCCATGGAACCAGGTTTAGCTTGACATTGAGATAATTAAGTAAAGAAGAAATTTTAACGATCACAAAACAGAAGCAAACCACGTAAGATAGGAAAATATTAAATAAAATTAAAATAAATTAAACTTTGGAGAATAAGAAATATTAAATAAGCATTTTGTGTATATTATATGAAGCCGCACCGTATACCACGCTCATCCAAGGATTAAAGTAAAAACTACCTAAGTAAATAGCTTATAAAATTTTTGACGCAGTGGAGTAAAATAATTTAACTGCTCATAAAGGAAGCGAACAAAAAAGCAAAGCACTTACATAAAATATTTATATAATACATTATGTAGAGGTATAAAGAAAAAAAAACAAGACAGGGTACATACATCAACGTGAGCTATGAAACGTAAGGTGCATGATTTGCTCCATCGATCTCGATTACTAGATAGTACCGAGTAAGCCATATCGAGAAGAAACGATGAAGATCAAGTACTACTTTCTCTGCCTACAAAATAGAATATTGGTCAATAAATAAATAAAACAGGATAGGGTCAACTAATCTGTAACATACCGAGATATACTCACCATAATAGATTTGTATTTCCTCTGTATAATCTGCCTGGTCTTTGGGTCTGGAAACAAACAAAAATAATTAATAACTACACATGCTTTTATTGAAAAAAATGTACAGTATAACTAATTTCTTAATGTCTCTCGGCAGTCATAGTTTTTTTTTCTACGGAAATGAAAGATATGAAAAACGGACGACTCCCGAAAGAAAAAAGGTTGCACTGTATTTAATTAGGTATACAAACATAAAATTATATATCATGATCTGTAGTTGATAGGTAGTTCCTAAGAATATTACAAAAGTTTATCTTTTACTTACTGAATTCTTCTAAGACAAAGATGCCACCATTTTGGGTAAAGCATTTCCGTATGTGGTCGAGGCGAACGAAAAACTGCAAATTAAAAATAACCGTGTTAAAATAATCGAAACCCATTAAACCGACGGTCTAATAAGCAATGTCTATCAGTTTCTATAAACTATTAGGTATAAATACACGTGATTTCTATACAGTGCAAAGCCAGCGGCAATTTATTGAAACGAGGTCGAATTCGAGATTTTTGCAAGTTTTTCAATGGTAGTAGATAATGCTTAGAATGTAGACCGTATATTTTTGGGCGGTAGGCTAGGCTATAAACTGTTATTTTCTGTATTGGTAGAAAGCACCTACGTAGTTTATAGATGTTAGGAACTATATTTAGTTCACGTCAATAATTAATACAATCACGGTAGAGTCGTGTAACAGCATACTTTATGCAGGTAGGTGCTATCTAAATATCTATGATTTACTACAAGTAGACGCCAAGATATGACGAATAGTTTTTGATAACATCATCATTCTTACAACGGCCCACTTTAAATGCTGATTTACATTTACATTTGAAAATTTACCTTGTTTTATGTAAAAAAGTTGCCGTCAGGTAACGAGACTACGAGCATGCAGACGTGCGACACTAAAATAAATGGTGCAGTAATTGCGACGTGTAAGCAAGCATTAGATTTGGTGTCAAGCGACATTGTGCATGCGTGTGTACATCTGTATTAACTGTCGTCTGCGCCATTTATCCGTGCTGTGCGATGGACACTGGTTGTGGGAGACTACTGAACACTACACAACAGTCGTTTCCATACATTTGCAAGTCCTCTACGAGCTAGTGTCGGGGCGGCAGTGGGTGCGGTGGCAGGAGGCAGGAGGGGCGGAGCGGCAGGGTAGCGGGAGCGACGGAGCGTGAGCCAGAACTAGTGAGATGGCGAATGCTCTACGACTGACCTCGTTGACTCGCATCGGCCGAGCTCGAGTGTTCGCTCGGGTTCTGGGTGAAGGAACTTGACTAGTTTCGGCGTATCGTGCGAATGAGAGATCGGAACCGCTCGCCGGACGATCCGTGATACTTATGCAAGCTGACGGGTGCGGTAACGAACAAATAAACAAAGGGCGTCTATGTGCATGCACGACCGCGCACGCGGGCGCTCGCCGCACTCGGGACAACTAAAATAACTCTAACAACGGCTAAAAACAATCGGTAAGCCTCAAACTACAAGTAAAGCCCTCCGGCCCCGAACGATCATCGCGGAGCCGCGCCCGGGCCCGCGGGCGCCGGTCGCGGCGATCGTCGCGAGGGCGCGTCTAAAGGAGCACTGAGTACCTCGAAATCCTTCAGCGCAGCGGCGCGAGTTCAGCGTGTCCAGAAAGGGTAGAACAGACAAAAAGAAGACATTAGTTGAGAGCGGCCGAGCGCGTGTCAAGGACCATCTCAAAAGTTCCTAGCGGAGTGGGGCGGGCGCGCACTGCGGGCGGAAGTGTCAGTTCGACTGTCGGGACTCCATCGAGACTAGATCTGTCGAACGCCTTGTGGAGAACGCAGTCGCGCTCGCCCCGCCCGGGGCTGGCAGACAATTAGCACATGCACAGTCATAATGTTGTATGGAGAATAAATGGAAATTGGATTGACAACAGTTAACCTTAAAATGTAAAAAACTAGCTATTACATCGAATCAATTCAAAGAAAGGACAAAAATACGGCTCTCGACCGTCCCGAGCTAATTTATGTTCGGTATAATATAGCGAGTATACGTTCATGATGATTCATTTGGAGAGAAGTAGAAGTAGATAAAGGAAAAAGTAGCACAAAATATACCTATGAGTAGCGACAAAGACGATTGAAAAATAGTTCTATTCCTATAGGAAACTTTGAGTGGTCCTTGTGTGACGATGTCTCACTTTTAAATTAACAAAAATCGTATTCAAGCGCGAGATAAAAAAAATATGATCGGCGTTATAAATCAGTCTCAACCCCCTGAGGCGTTAACCCGTTTAACAAGCGGTTAGATTTAATGGAGTACGCGATGCACTAACGTCACCAACACAATATTGAGACAAGAAGCTTTCGCCAGCCGGGGCGGTCCGTGTCCGACATGTCATACGACCGACTGGACGACATTCTATATAGATAAATATTATACATGTCCAATGTAAGCGCGAACACTGACCCTTACCTGAATCAAAGAAAATGATACCACCAAAACTGACACGTGAAATGCGCCTCGTTTTGGTATACCATAAGTAAAGTTACAATAAATAAGCTGACAAAGGTAATAAAAAATGTGAATAAAAACCGAGCTTACCTTGCTGTGGTGGAACAGGAGCCCGACGCCTTCCATGCACACCTTTAAATATAAGCAATACATAATTTTAATTAATAAGTTTAGTTTGAACAACCAAAAGAAAAGTTTTTTTTTTTCAGAATAAAAGTCAGATTATTTGTTTAGACCTTTAGACCTCATCTCCTCTCGTAATAATATTGTTACAGTAGGGATATAATACGACCCCACTATATGTTTAAGAAAGCTACGTAAATTTATGTAGAACCCACTTTCTTTGTCTCAATTATAGTACGCAATATGCGTACACCATACTGTCTCACGTCCAATCGGCATGACGCTGCAGGCTTGATCCAATCTGCAGTTTGTCCATATAGACCCCAAACGTAAACTGTGCCATGTCAATCCACGCCCATACACGGTCAATTCTAATCCAACGTGACTTTGGGTATCGTGATATTTATGTAGAGCATACACCCCGGCATCCCTTCGCAATGGCCGTACCTGTTACCTGAATGGGACCCCACACCTCCCATATATCTTATAAGATTCATCACGTGTGTGGGTCTCCAATATCCAATATACATAATTCGTCACGTCTATAGGTCTCATTCTCAATTATATAAGGTTTGGTAAAATTAATTACGGAAACTTTGGGGACGTGATTTACTGCTTGTTTAAAGACGTAAGGCAAGAAAAAAATTTAAACTCGTGGAAAAAAATATACAAATTAAAATTATTTTGCAAGAAATTAAATCTATTGCATAAAGGGTCTGCGCGCGACAAGGACAGCTGATGTAGCACGACAGAGACAGCGATATATATTACATACACCAGGAAAGGTCATTCGAGTTCATATCTGAACAGCTGTTCGCGCGCGGTCGATATAATGCAATAGATTTAATTTCTTGCAATAAAATTAAATTCTGTATAATTTTTTTTCCACGAGTTTAATTTTTTTTGTATTTAAACGTCTTTACACAAGCAGTAAATCACGTCCCCAAAGTTTCCGTAATTGATTTTACCAAACCTTATATAAGGTTTATCACCTAAAACTTATTGGGCTCCATTCTTCCCCTATACAAAATTCGTCACCTGTATGAGCCCACCCTCGCCGGTGGCGCAGTCCTGCACGGGGAACTCGCCCCCAAGCTCGGCCGCGTCCTGCCGCCGCCCGCTCTTCTCCATCGCCTCTTTGATGGAGTAGTACAGCGCTTTACACTGCGAGGATTACGATAAGATACATTGGATGTGTGAGAAGATAAGCAGCAGTGAGACTGAAATACTATTTCTTTGACACTTAAATAATTAAATTGGAATAAATCAACGATAATACATACTATCTTTTGTACACATGCATTGCCTTGAGATTTAATAGAATAGGAGAGATTTAATATAATTTTAATCTGGAGTTAACGGTGTTGGTTACACAATCACATATATTTTTTCTCTTTGTGAATCTTATTGTAAGCTTTTGTGTTTACTGTTGGTTGACTCAAATAAACAAATAAAATAACTAACCTTCTTCGTATAGTATTTATGCAGCTGAGTCTGTCCACCGTTCTTCCGCCAAAGGCATAAAATCCTGATTTTCGGACTATACGTCATGTTGACCAGTCGCTCGTACCACCACCTCTCCACTATGGCACCTATAATTCACACGAGGGGCGTTAATATATTTTTTCACGTCTACATAAACACATATCAGATTGAAAAAAAAATAAGTGGAGTTACTGGAAGTCTAAGAATGGGTTTATCCTTAGGCTTCCAGTAACTCCACTCATTCGAAACAGAACGCAACTGTTATGTTACGCCGATTTTCTATGAGATCGTGATATGTCTCCGGTCCAGTGGCTGATGATGATGGCGATGAAAAGTGGTTGAAGGCATACCTTGCGTGGAGCGCAGTATGAGGCCGTCGTCCCGCACCTCCATGAAGCGCAGCGGGCCGGCGGCGTCGCCCTCGTGCACGGTGAACGTCGCGCGCCGCAGCTGACGTGACCCCAGGGGCTTTAACTCCACGTCGTTGCCTTGCTGTGTGACAATATCACATGATATGGAATATTTATACTTGGGAGTGACTGAGAAATAAGGACTAGCGAAGTGTCATCGCAACATCGGAAGACATCGTATCTACTAGTTGTGAGTCCTACAAGAGGAAGATCTTTAGCTTAGATAAAACTTATGTGAGACTAGCTGGTAATTTCAGAAAATAAAAAAAAGATACCAAAATATTACACATTTTGCTTGATCTACCAAGAGATGGACAAGAACATTAAAACTAATCTTACGAAAAAAGATAAACAATACACATATTTAATTATGCATAATATGACTATAAAACTAGACAATGCCACTTACCAGGTTATGTACGACGTCCAGAAGGTGATTGACTTCTTGACTGTAAATAAGTCCGATGTGACTTTTGGCGAGTAAACGCCTAACTTTATTGCGGACGATATCCGGCTCTACACCAAACAGAACCATCGCCGCTGTCAAGTTATAGAGCGCCGTAGACAAGAGACGATCTTCCTCGTGTTCTAGACGTTTCTTTTCGGTCTCGCTGAGGCACTTGTACCGTTCCATCATCTCATTTGCGCCCTGGTCCATACCAATCATATCCCGCTCTTGACTCACGGCATCCAAAAATGCGTCCTCCCAAAATTGCATCTGATCCCACAGATTCGATCTCTCTTTGCCTGCAATGAAACCCTTCTTTAACAAAGCATATTTTGAGACCTTCACTGTATGTAAGCTGCATACAGTGAAGGTCAAACAAACGGCAAGAAAGACAAACGAGCTCAGCATGTACCGAAGAATAAAGGGCGTTTCTATACTTACCTATGAGACCTTGGTAGAGGTAGGTGCGCGCCGTGTCTGGCGAGGTGAGGGGCGAGGTGGTGGGCGGGGGGCGGGAGCTCAGCGACGTCTTGCTGGAGAACACGCTGCCCGCACGCACCTTGCCGCCTGCGCCGCGCGCCGGCTGCGTCATCAAAACTGATTAGTCTTGGCGGGGACGAAGATATTATAGATAATATACCAGACATTAACCCCAGCCTTATCCAGTCTGAATATCAAGACTAAAAAATGACCGAAATTCAATAAAAGTGTAAGATCGATCGGACACATCCAGGACCTGAAAATCAGTACTCGCGTGGAACATACTTATTTTGTATGGAAACCTGGCCTTTTTTCATTTAGAATCTTAATTAATGAACGTCATATTCAATTTGTGTGTGGCTGGGCTGAAAAAAAAACGGCGCAGAAAGTAGCTGAAATATATTCGGACATTTACACACATAATATTAATTTATGATACGAGTACCTAAACGAAAAAATTTTGTATGATAATTATGGGTACATTATTCTGAAAATACTAAGTTATGAGACTAATATTACCAAGGAGAGCCATTTTTCTTTACAAATGAGTTGTCTTTTAGAGTTACGTTCGGATACTATACGTTTAATTTATTTATCAAAGCAACATGAAGGATGGTGTTAAAGAAGCTTACTTGGCCATGAGTGCGTAAATTGACGAGAGACGATTATGATTCTATTACTAATCTACGATGTAAGTATAAAATTAGTACAATGTATGTAGTTTTATATTTGATATATTACTAATTGCTACTTAGCTATGCTAAAACAAAGGATTGCTTTTAAAAACCTCTGAAATTCTTTATCACATTTTAGTTTTGAAGCTAGGCTAAGCCTTCTAAAATATTGTTTTTTTTTATTCATAAGTTAGTGCAACTACACTAATTTTCACTTGAGTGATGCTATTGAATGCATTGGCTAAGTCAAAGGAGTCATGCGGGGACTTACATTGAGTAAGACGACATCGGTATCAGAGAGGTTGGATTTAAAGGAGGCTCGGTGGTCGAGGTGGGCGCGGTTGGTGGTGATGGACCCGCTGTCGTCCACCGAGCACTCGGACTGGGCCGCCTGCCAACACACACCGTCTGTAGCCACCTTTAACCCCTTTTCACATAACACGGTAGCTATGAGCTTGCAGTACAGAGCCTTTAGTCGAGTTACCATTGGTAATTACGACGATGAAGTTCGAAAACAAAAATGTATCACTATGTCACTTAGCGATGTTTATGTCAAATCCCTATGCCTTTTTTTTTCGAACTTGGTCGTCGTAATTAGCGATGACAACTTGGCTTAAAACTTTGCTTTCATACTCGCAGGTGCAATTGGTACGGCCGTCCCATATAAACCAACTCCTATTGCAGGACCGCCTATTACAACCGGACCATGTGAAAAGGAATACATCCACCATAATATGGATTGCTAACCGCACTTCAAATGATTGGCAACCCTGCAGCATTTCTATAACCCTTGAGCTATCTCTTCAAGTGATTATGATTAGGTACCTATCTTTATATGATATGAAATGAAAATGAAAATTTTTATTTCCAATAAAACTTAAAAAGCTATTTTCGGAAAGTCAACAAAAAAGGCTACCACCGGTTCAACCCTAACCCGCCGAGAAGAACCGGCGTAAGAAACTCGCACGGGCCCATCTTTTAGCAAAAAGATGGAAAATTGTTCTTTTAAAAGAAATATATATTTTACATTGTAAACTTAAATCTATGTTAAATATAACAAAAGTCAGTACACAAGTACATAGAGACAGCCTTGAAGGGTTGCATCTTATCCCCAAGGTGTGCAATCGTTAACAAAATCATTTACTTTATAATAAGCTTTAGCACACAAACGTTCTTTGACTACTTTTTTAAATTTATTAATAGAAAGGTTTTGAACGTTTTCTGGGATCCTATTGTATAGGCGTATACATTGGCCCTTAAAAGATTTACTTATTTTACTAAGTCTTATCACTGGTACATCTAGCTTATTCTTATTTCTAGTGTTTATACAATGACTATCACTTTTCTTCTTGAAATTGCTTAAGTTTTTTCTAACGTATAACAAATTATCCAAAATATACTGAGAGGCGACTGTCAGTATGCCTATTTCTTTAAACTTTTCTCTCAGAGATTCAATAGGGGACATTTTATAAATAGCACGAATAGCTCGCTTCTGCAGCACAAATATTGAATTTATGTCGGCAGCATTTCCCCATAAAAGTATGCCATAAGACATTCTACTATGAAAATAGCTGAAATAGACCAGGCGCGCCGTTTCTTCACCTGACATTTCTCTAATTTTTCTGACTGCATATGCTGCAGAACTGAGTCTATTCGCTAAGTTAGCAATATGAGGACCCCACTGTAATTTACAATCTAGTGTAATACCTAGGAATACAGTGGAATCTACCATGTTCATTCTCTCATCATTGAGTAGTAAATTGGTTTGTACTTGCCTAACATTTGGCAAGCTAAATTTTAAACATTTTGTTTTATTTGCATTTAAAAGTAAATTATTAACACTAAACCAGCTTACTATACTTGAGAGAGCACTGTTTACCTCGTCGTAATTTAATTGTTGTCGCTTCACTTTAAATATAAGTGAAGTGTCATTAGCAAAAAGTACTATCTCATGCCTATCTTGAACTAGATAAGGCAAGTCATTTATGTAGATGAGAAAAAGAAATGGACCTAAAATAGATCCCTGTGGGACACCTAATTCTATTTTAGTCCCAGTGGACCTTTTACTATTAATCTCTACCCTTTGAGTCCTATTGTAAAGATAAGAACTCAAAAGATTAAGAGCTGAGTCCCTTATGCCATAGTGGTGTAGTTTTCTTACTAGTGTAGCATGGTCTACACAATCAAATGCTTTGGAAAGGTCGCAAAAAACTCCTAATGCATCCTGCGCCTCCTCCCAAGCCTCGAATATACTACAGAGAAGTTTGATGCCTGCATCTGTAGTAGACCGACCTTTAGTAAAACCAAATTGTGTAGTATGCAATAAATTATTTGTATTAAAGTGTACTGTTAATAGAACTAGAATAATTTTTTCAAATATTTTACTAAATGTCGGTAGTATCGATATCGGTCTATAATTTGCTGGGTCAGACTTATTTCCAGCCTTGAAAAGAGGCATAACCTTACTGTGCTTCATTAAGTCAGGAAAAACACCACTTTTTATACAATTGTTAAATATTATGGCTAGGTAAGGAGCTACAATGTCAATTATTGATTTGATAATTCTGGTAGACATACCCCAGAGATCGGCAGTATTTTTGATATTTAACAATTTAAATGTATTAATAATATCTTTGGAATCAATTTCTCTAAATTTAAAATTGACATTATATTCCTTGACGTTATCTCTAAGTATCTTTTCAGCAGCTGCAGGCGAAGAATTTAGGCATTTTGTAGTTGAGACTGGAATGTCAGCAAAAAACTTTTCAAAGACTGTCGCAACTTCAAAGTCTGAAGTAATCTTCTTATTATTAACACAAATTTCGAAGTCAGAGCTACGACAGGCGACTTTTCCAGTCTCACTAGCAATTATTTTCCAAGTGGTTTTTATTCTGTTGTTAGAATTTCTGATTCTATCTTTAATATTAAGAGCTTTTGCTACTTTACATACATTTCTAAAAATTTTAGAATATTTTTTTATATATGTTTTAAATCTCTCAGTGTTATTTATCGATTTTTCGTTATATAATTCATATAATCTTTGCCTACTTTTTTTAATTCCCGCAACTGCCCAGTCATTAAAATTTCTTTTATTACTGTTGGGTCTGACAGTTTTAGAAGTAAATACTGAATTAAATGGCTTTCTTATTAACTTAAATAAATTATTAAAAGCTTCATCTGAACTGCTGGACTCATCCCAGTATTGAATATTTTCAGCTAATTTACTTCTAAATTGCTCTATACGTTTTTCATTTATAGGGATAAACACAATCTTTTCTTTCGGATTATTATCACAATTAATATTAAATGAAGCTAGCTGTCCACAGTGATCAGAGCTAAGCATATTGATTATTTCTTTTTTAAAAGGAGTAATATTAGTAAAAATATTATCAATGCAAGTAGCAGTTGTATCACTTACTCTTGTCGGTTCATTAAATAAGTTAAAAAGATACGATTTTAACAATGATGTGAATCTAACAGTTGTGGAGTTTAAGTCTAATAAATTAATGTTAAAATCACCACTTAAAATAACTTTTTTGTTAGAAGCACATATTTGTGTTAGTATTTGTTCCATAATTCGTTCAAATGAATCGTATTGTTACGTGTTAGGGTTCGAAGGATTTGGAGATAAAGCCTGCTGACTCCTTTGAAGACTTTATTCCCTAGCACTTAGTCCAACATTAAGCACTAGGTCCAAACACTAAACACTAAGTCCAATCACTAAGCATTAACGGTGTCCCTTAATCGTAGCCAAGTCGCGAGTTTCACTATGGTATCATTACATCACTAGTGTTCACATCGATATCGCCACATCACTGTTCAAATCGAACTCCCGATCGCTAGTTTTCGCTTGTATCGCCCGTATCGCTTCGGATGAAGCTCCAACTGAACTCGCCTTGCTCGCATTCTTCCGACGTATTTATACCGGTCGATACGAGTCCCAGATCATTCCAGAGAAGTTCGTGACTCGCCTGAACTGGTTGGAACGTACCAGAATATTCGCACAGTAGCGCCATCTAGTACTGAGTAGGAGACCTCACGCTGTCCCTGTTCACACCAAGTGGTTTCCTTGGTTGACGCTAGATGGCGCTTTTGTGTGTTCGTAACACTATAAACTAGATGGAGGCCTGTATACGCTTACAATAATAAGATGGCTCAACTCTATACAAGCTACCTCAGTTATTCGTTCAGTAGAAAGGCTCACAATATCTTTACGTTCCTTGAATTTTAAAGACTTTCTATTTAATATTAAAGAGCCTCCTCTAATGGCTTTTTTCTACTAAACGAACTTGCAACCTGGTGGACATTGAAATTGAAAGTTAGTTCATGTTTTCTAAACCAATGTTCTGAAATACATATACTTAATGTCGATATTTAATTGCTTTAGAAACAACTCAACTTCAAGTTCTTTACCTACCATTCCTTGTAAATTTTGATGCACCAGGTTAATTACATTTTTATTCTTATTATCACATAAACTCTCATCATTTATTTTTTTGGTAGGATTTTGTAAATTATTAACTAACTAAAAATTAAAGGTGGTTTGAAAGAGATTCGTATTTATAAAAAAATATATATACAACGGTTTTTTATACTATTGTCTAAGGTCACTAAAAATTACCTACCAAAAGAATTTTAAAACGCAAAAGCAAAATTAATGGTAAATACTTATAATTTACTAGGTTTTTGGTTTAGATTTGATTTCACTACATACTTATTAGTAGATTATTACTGCAAATATCCTTAATACCATAGGGCCAAATAAAACATAAAATATAGACAAAGATATAAGGCAAACAATATATAGATTGAATAGACAAAGACACAAATAGATAAGTCTTGGTTACTTGTCAGTATTTAAAAATAGAGCTCTAGTTTTAAATACTCATAAACGCACCCAAAGTTGCGACATTCATTAAACATAATATCGAGTGACTTACGTCGGAGTCAAACGAGGCGAGTTTGCTGAACAGTTGGTTCCTCTTCTGATTCAACATATCTTTGAACATCTCCGTAGTACTCTGGGCCTCCGACGAATCCATTTCTGGGTAATTTAATATTGGTATATCTGCACAGAAAAAAAAAAGAATTACTTTCCCTCAAGGCACATAAACATTTGTGACGAGCTGACATGAAAATAATAATTTTGCTTAAATTGGCTTATTATGACATGTCTATAGATTACTCAAAACTCTATTTTTTTGTAACTCGTTTTTCTAATAAAGTCAGGGGCTGAGACAAATAATTGACATTATACAGGGTGGTTTTTCAAAAGGTAACCAATTAGACGCGACGCACACACATTTCGTGTTGTAAGGCTGCGTTCACACCAAAGTGACTGTCAGCCGCCGAAAGTGAGCGAGCGTTACGCATTTTATGGTATTTCTATACATATTTACCTTTTCGTTCACACCTAACCGACAATACGTTATTACGCTATGCGTAGACGCTGACATTCGGCGGCCGATTTGTCAGTATAGTGTGAACGTAAAATACCGTTTATTTTCACGTTTACCCTTGGGCTCACAGTGAGCCTGCTCACATTCGGCGGCTGATAGTCAATTTGGTGTGAACGCAGCCTAAGTTCTGTACATCGATGCGTACTAAATCAAATTTTAAATTTATGTGCGTGCGTAGTAAATTTTCTTACGTATAACTTCCGAACTGTCCACAACTTCTGTTTTTTATGGAATAAAACTCAAATTATCGTTTATACCTACTACTAAGTCTGATCCTCTTGTAAAAAGGATAGTCTTTGAAAACACACAAGAACTGATAGCTACCAGTATGCGAGCTCTTGCGCGACGACGGCGTAGATGGCGAGTCGAAGTCCCTGTCGCGGGTCGCGTTGGCCATGCCCGCGTGCGCCAGCGCCAGCTCCTTGCTCCAGTAGTGCGTGTGCGCCATCTCCGTCAGCTGGAACACCGACGCCATGCCGCCGAGACCGAAGTTGGCGTACGTGTGCTCCAGCCCGTGGACCACCGCTTGCAACACTTTCAGCATGCCCTTCCACACCGCTTTGCTTATGAACTGGAAATGAGGTTGGAGTTAGTGGCGTACGCGTACGTTTTGTTTCAATTTACGTCACTATACGAGGGCTATATGGCGAAAGAAACAAATTATTTTACTTGTATAATAATCTTTAATGTAATGTTTAATTTTACTTTTGATATTAGCTTTGATTCTTGATCATATTATATTCAATAACTAATCAGTAAACAATTAGTTGAGTTTATTTAATATATTACTATATTTTATATAAAATACACAACAAAATTCATTGCGCATAGATAGGAATCGAAGGAAAAACTAACCACATCGTCGACTTTATCGCAAGGCGTAGATTTCCTGTTGAAGTTCCTGTTGAGTTTGCTGAGCACCATGTTCCTGTAGGACTCGTCCTCCATCAGCTTCTTCAGTCTGTTCAACTTGAGCCAGCCCACGCCTTCGCCCTCGAGCACGTGATGCACCAACTAAGTGGATACGAACATCGAGAATTAGGCAAAATATCATTCGTAAAGTAGTTTCCCCCATACCATTGGATGACCAAATAAAATTTTGAGTGTTGTTTATTGTATACCTTACCACTAAAAAAGTTCTTCTTAATCTGTATTACCTAGGTATGAATAAATAATTATTTATTCCATAATATTTTATTATCTTCGAAGCACAGAATACAGATATCTTCTGTATTCTGTGCTTCGAAGATGTCTTTTTACTTTCTGTCAAGTTAATAGTTCACACTATTATGACGATGTAGACGGGTGTTGGACCCGTCTACATCGTCATAATAGTGTGAACTAGTTATGACCGGTTGCTATTTGTTAATATCTGGTCCCTCGAGATAGCCACGTTTTATCACGCATACATTTGCGCGCGGTTAGAAGTTTCATTTTGCGTTTAAGGCTCTGGCAGGTGTGTATTTCTCACCAAAATCTGATTTTTACGTATGCTATTACAATTACATGTAAGGTTATACTGACGTCGTTGAGGAAGGCCTGGTTTTCGGAGTTGGCGGAGCGCGAGGTGGGCGCGACGGGCGGCGGCGCGGGCGCGGCGTGACGGATGAGCGGCGAGCGCTGCACGAGCCCGCGCGCGCCCTGCGAGAACGGCCCGAACGTCGCCGACAGTGGTGCCGTCCCGCTCGCACTCGCAGCCTCCGGCTTTACTTGTTTACCTGAACGTTCACAAATAAATAAAGCAATGAGGAATAAACTGACAGATGTAGTTGCAGACAAACGGTCGGTGTACAACTTTTTAACATTAGGTACCATAATAGGTAATATTAAGACCGAAATGTGGTAGGTACACCGAATTTTTCGGTGACCATATATAGTCTATGGTTATAATTATGGTCAAACTTACAGTCGATATTTTTCTGAATCGCCTATATAATTCATATCGTAAATTGTAATTGAACTTCGCATGTTATTAATTGTAGTAAAAAGTAGTATAATTGTTTGCTGAATGTTATTATATTTAAGTAATTATTGCAGCAGTTTTTACCTTAGCCTGTTCAGAAACGTTACTGATCAGTATATTCCAAAATTCACCCAATTTAACTCTTTTAACTAACCTTTGGAGCCGAAGAAGTCGCTGAACATGCTGGAAGTAGAGGCGGCCAGGCCGTTCAGATCCGAGCTGATGTTGGAGAAGAAGTCTCTGTGAGTCGTCGCCAGGAGGTTGGTGGTCTGTAATGCGGTGGAGTCTCGCCTGTTCGGCCCGGCCGGTATGTCTTGGCTGTCACCCTGGATGGTATAGTCAAATAATAGAACATATTTTCGCAAATTCACTCAGCTTCAAAATAAATTTCGAATAATCGACCATAAATTTTAGAATCTCTTGAGGAATGGAAAATCCGTTCAGTTTAAAATGTTTTTTGAGTCAGAAGCTATTGTTTTTTATAGAACATAATAATTAAAACATGCTAACTAGAAAGTAATATTATAGTTAATACTGTATTATACGTCCGAGCTACGTAAGTTACGCCGTAGCGCTACGCGCGTAGCTCTTCTACGTAGTGACAATAGGGCGCGTGTCGACGCACCAGTTTCTTCGCGGTCCAGTGCCGAACCGGTGCTAGTTATGTATGAAGCACCAAGGGCGCGTGTACACGTGCCGGCGCTAGCGCCGGTTTGACTCGAAGCCGGTTTCATGCATAACTGGCGTCGGACCGCGTAGAAACCAGTGCGTCAACACGCAACCTTAATAATATCGTTGAAAACGAAAAATAAATCCCACAAAATCATTAATTGAAAAAAAGTTAAATCTTTCCTTTAAAAGTTTAAAGAATTCGTAGAAAAAA
This sequence comes from Glaucopsyche alexis, assembly GCA_905404095.1. Taxonomy (NCBI): domain Eukaryota; kingdom Metazoa; phylum Arthropoda; class Insecta; order Lepidoptera; family Lycaenidae; genus Glaucopsyche; species Glaucopsyche alexis. The sequence continues at coordinate 13,302,390 of FR990049.1, forward strand.
GTCCAATTCAAGATAGTACATAATTATAAATTAGTCAGTCATTAAATCCGTAGCCTAGTGGGTAGACCGTTTGGTTCGCACTCGAGAGAGTGCAGGTTCGAATCCCAGGTTGTGGCGTATACCAATGAGACTTTTTCAGATCTCAAGTACATTGTACGGACGCTCTAACGGTGAAGGAAAACATCGTGAGGAAACCCGCACATAGTTGGCCCCAGACGTATTGACTAGTTCATTCCTCTGGACTAGGCTGACTATGTTGCGAGAATGCCGTATGTGCTTGGGCAACCATACGACATTTAAAAAACCAACTGTCCCAGGCACTACAGTATTTCAAGTGTGGTTACTTCGCTCGGAGAATACTGTATAAATCATCCATTAACGGATGCAAAGGCCTAAGTTTTTTTTTACTCATTAAATTACTTTGGCACTCACGGGCTAGCCCGTGTATGCAAAAGTAACAAAAATAGAATTTAAATTTATGTAGATTCTTTGAGTTCCGTACCCAAAGGGTGGAAAAGGGAGTCTATTACTAACACTTCGCTTTGCATCTGTCCGTCTGTCCTTCTGTCTATCTGTCACCAGGCCATCTCATGAACTGTGATAACAAGATAGTTGAAATTTTCAAAGATAATACTTTTCGGTTACTGCTGTAACAAAAAAAACAGAATGTGGGGATAGTAGATGCCCCAAAGTGAGATCTTAAACTGAGGGGCTATGCTCGGTCAGGCTGAAGCCCACTTGTAGTCATTTCAGCTGTTGTATTTAATATCTGTTAAATTTTACACACGATTTTCATGAAATCTATAGCATTCGCTTTGCTAACGACTCTTTGAGGACAAAAATTTAGATTAATTACCTTTATATAAACAAAAATAGGGGCACGAAAAGGCTGCGAAATGCTTGACGAGGGCGCAACCGCGCGCTTTGATAATGATTAATTCTTTAAAGTAATTATCGCATTATTAACTGTTATTATTATTACCTTTAACAATCCCTTCTTAGTAGCTGCTTCTTTAGCGCTCTTGGTCAGATCTCCCAGCGTGGATTTGCCGACGTAAGTGAGATCTTCGAAGGTATTTTTACTGACGGCCGTAGCAGTTTTGCTCGCTTCCAAAGCGGTTTTGGACGCCTCCTGCATACTCTTAGATGCTTCTTCGGCAGCTTTCTTAGCGTGGAGTGTTATCTGGTAAATATTTTAATGAATTTAAATGGGTTCTAGTCCATGGTATTCCTATTAAGGTATGTATAATATTCTTCTGTAAAACCAATTAAACTTTGATCGAATTTTATTGCAGATTTTACTTACTCGTAAATGTTTATGCGACTATAACGGATGTTATTTGTTTTACTTAGTACCGGGTAAAATGGGGTGAATAAAAACGCAGGGGTGAATCGATACAAAACCAAAAAAGTTTTTCTACCTCCTCTAGCCAAACATTTTGTAAGAAAAAAAAATACTAATTTATATTTTTAGAAAATAGCAGTATATTTTTTCTTATTATTAGGTTTTGCTAACATAACAAAAAAACGTTTTGAAGTAAGCTCTTCGAATTCACGTAAAACTTTATTAACCGGGAAACTTTATAGTTTTTATTATGGAAAAAAGTGTTTTACGGCAATTCATCGCGATAAATATCTGTGTTGGTCCCTTTTGACCAAGATAAATGTAAAGGTAAGTGAGTTTGTGATGAAAATTTCAAAATATTTGTGAAATTGTAAACTAATTCGTTTTTTTATTTGAATTGAGGTTAATAGACACGGAGAAGGGGCGAATAGATACGTAGTATGGTGTTATTAGATACGTAGTACGGGTTTAATAAAAACGAGAACGGGTTCAATCGAACCGAGAAAGGGGTGATTAGATAGATATGTGCTAGGGGTGCCACATATTGAAATAGTTTAGTTTTTGTTTGATTTAGATTGAAAATTTGTGTGAATATGTATTTTAAGTTCCTATGAATTTAAAATTATCTATATTTAAAATTCATAGGTACTTAATATACTAATACTTATACATAGGTTTCTAGTACTCATACTTACAGGTGCCAATAGGCGTTGCTTCCTAATAATAATAATAATTATTATTATTATATACGTACACGTATCTACCTACTAAATTGTGAAGTTGACTTGATACAAGTATTTTGTTTGGAAAGTGCCAACCCTAACGTTTTTTTCTATTCACCCCATATGTCGTTTCTTTTAAACCCATGTGCGGGGTCAAAAGAAATTACACATATTTTTGCATTTTGAGTCGTAATTAGGAAATAAATTGCATTTTAGATGCCTGAAAATAATTAAAGCAGCAGCGAGACATAATATAAGAATAATACATGTTCTCTACACTAGTGAATATAACCATAAAATTAAAGTCAAAGTTCAAAACTGTGTCTATTCACCCCGTTTTACGGACCTAATAATAATTTGTTTTACTGTCAGTAGTAATAATATTATAATTAAAATTATTTTTATTATTGTGTCAAACTTTGCCAGACAACCGACACTAGTGCGTGATGGTGCCGTGAATATTTTTATGGAAAAATTGAATGCTCAAGATAAAGAAGTTGGTCTAAAATTGACCTAGAGTCGACAGCACTTTAAGTTATATTATATTTGATGTTTCAATGCTGACGATTCTGGGTTTTTATTTGTATGGATTTTGTACCATGGACTTTATGATCACAATGGTATTTGTGGACTAAGTCTACTGCAATCGTTTAGCTTTATATTTTTTGCCATAGTTGCGTGCCATAATTACTGTTGTATTAAAACTAAATGATTATATTAAATAAATATATCTATAAATGTTTTAATCTTAAACAAGCTGCAAAACTCGGTGAAGCAAACCACTCAAATTCAGTGACTAAAACATACACGATGTAAATCGTAAAATAGCTTTAAGTATGAAGTGTGTGGACAAATCAACAAAGTACAAACACAAGATTTCGCACTAACATTTTGTGATATATGGTTAAAAGTGAAGTTACTTCAAATGTGTTATGGCTTTGGACAGATTGCACTTCAACTGCTCTCTGGCCGCAATTTTTTTGCAGTCGTATTAATTGCACTCTAACTGTAAGGCATTCGAGTGAAGTTGAAATGCATTCCGTCTATCTAGTATCTAAAGCCTTAGATAAAATGAGTTATATTGTCGCTATGAGTGGAAAATCTAGCTAGCTGCAATAAAAACTTAGTTTGCACTCAAAATATACCTTATCTAAAGGCGCAAATATACTGTCCTCGTCGGGAGCTTTTCCTTTCTATAAATATTGTTTAATTAATAACAAATAAAGTATAACGTCGGTTTCACACGGAGAGATTTCACTACAACTATCAGTATATCAGTATCGATATTTTTTCTTGTCAGTTATCTGCGTTCATATTAAATTCTCAAGATAAAAATCTTTTGCTTACAATCAGTTATAAGCTTTCGACTATGCGGCATTTATGTTAAGACGTTTTTGTTGTTTTATGCCAATCTAGAAATCTCCAGAAAATCCCTAATTACTTTTTCTAGGCCGTCTCCGAGTGTCACCATAGGCAAACATTCAATAAACTTCACATGTAGCCATAGGTAAAATGATATCACAATAAACTTACTTTGTCCATGTGTGCCAACAAGCCCTCCTGGCTGCTCTGTCTCGTGGTCTCCCGCACCAGCTCTTTCGCCTGAGCTGCGAACTGCTCCAACAGCGAAGTCTGTGACGCTTGTCTGGACACTCCAGTACTCTGCGAACAATGTGGACATGAAATAAGTAAATATTGGATCTACAGCTTAATCTATTTATTTGAAGTAGGCTGTAGTAAAATTGATCCGGTCACAGTAATTGAAATAGCGTAGAACTATTTTATTTCTACTTTATCTACTACTAACTTTTACCCGCGGCTCCACCCGCGTAAATATAGTATCCCACGGAAACACTACTATTTTTAGGGATGAAAAGTAGCCTATGTTTTAATCGAAAGCTTAAACTGCTACCATACCAAAATTCATCAAAATACGTAAAGTAGTTTTTGTGTGAAAGAGTAACATCCATCCATCCTCACTTCCACATTTACAATAGTAGTAGAATAGGATAAATATTATCATCAAATCATCATCAAATCGATAAACATTATCATGTAGGCTGGGTTAATTGAAATCGGGTACAGTCATTATATTAGCCCAGTCCATACTGCTCGCGAAGTAGACCAAGGAAGTGCTCTGCGAAGTAACCCGAAGAACGAAAAGGTGAAGCGAAGAGCACACACTGTCTTATTCGGCCAACCTCGGCCTACTTCGCGAGTAGTCTGGACGAGGCTTTAGAACTAAATTACCCTGGTCCTCTGCGCCTGCGCGTGCGGCGACTGCGGCGCGGTGGGGGCGGCGGGGGCGACGGGCCGGCGGCTCGCCACCGTCGCCGGTGTCGTCGTCGAGTTCGAGTCCGACTCGCGCCCGATGCTGCCGCTGTCCGTGTCCTTATTACGGTGTAAAAATTATATAAATACTGTAGAAGCAATGTAGAATGGGATACAAAATATAGCAAAGAATTGATTGTTATGTAGACACTAGACTGTAGCGTCTAGTGTCTACATAATAATCAATTCTATTCGATATTACTAATTCTATCGCCACAAAAATAGAGCAATTGATGCCGTGGACGTTAGGCTTACGGCTGAGTTTGCGATTGCTACAAAACCTCGTTCACCATGATAAAAATATATTTTTATCTCAGATCAGTTTTATTTTTTCATAATTCGCAATTTATTTGTATCGTTTATGTGTAATTAAAGCATTGGTCTATTCGTTGTTTCAAATTACTTACGCTCTTTTTGAGCGGCGGCGGGTGAGCGTCCGGTGCGTCCGGCTTGTCGGTCCGGCCGGCCTCGTCGTCCGACAAATCGGAGTGCTCACTGCTGGAGCCGGACGGCGACGGTGAGGTGGACTCCCTCTCGCCCTTCTGACCCTCCTCCTCTTCGCCGAACATGAGGGATGAGGGTGGACTGTATACCTATAAAAACACATTTATCAAGTCCATTCTTATAATAATAAACTAGCTTTATCCCGCGGCTCTGCCCGCGTTAAATTCGTTTTTAATATAGTTAACGTAATGGCAGAGTACCATTATATTAGTAGACATTTGTGAAAGATTTTTTGAAATCGGTCCAGTCGTTTTGGTGGGAATCAATAATAAACTTACATATTTTTTATTAAAATAGTTTTTTCAGTTAAATTAAATTTTCTTCAAACGAGCAACGATTGTCATGTTATTACAATGTTATTACCGTCTTAGGGTCAAGTGAGGACGACAGGGTCATGGGAACTTGTACGACGGCGTTGTAGGTCTCCCCTATGACGTGTTGCTGAGCGTTACCACCTGAAAACAATGTTTTGTAAAACATACATTGATTTGCTAAATCCTGTCTTTTACTTTGTGTATTATTTAAGCTAATGAAGCCCGCGATTACCGTGGAAACCGTACATATTTCCGCGATAAAACGCCAAGTCCTTCCCCGTGGTCTAATCTATATCTGTACTAATTTTCATCAAAAATGGTCCGGTAGTTTCGGAGGTTTATTCAATGCGAACAAACAAACAAACCTTTTCTATGTAAATTATTAGTATTGATTAGAAATAAATAATAATCTTTTGCTTTTATTGTCAGTTTGGATTTTATGCCTCCAGATTCAAGTAAAGCCTACAAAAATTATGTTAAATGTATCGTTGCGTTATTGACTCTCCGGACTCCGTTAATAAAGAGTATCTCATAAATATTGTAAAAATTAAATATTTATTTAAAAAATACATAATAATCTTATAGTTAATTATAATTTCTTAATTTTAATTTGTTTAAGTAGGCGAAGGCTATCAAAACTAAATATTACATAACTATACATACTGAATACATTTGACAGAAAAAATCTTCATATTATATAAGAAAAAGTTATGCCATCTTGATTTAAGAAGAATATATTATGAATTATGTGTGGACTGCGGAAAGCAAATGTCAAACTGCCCCAAACACCTAAAAGTGGGGTCATTTAAGTGTGGACACTTTTTGCCTCGACATGCCTCGTCTATAATATATACCTAGGGCTATGACTGAGGTACGTAAATAAATAAATTTTTGAGAAGTAAAAGCTCCTAAAAGCTTTATTACAAGCAATAAATTCATTTTCACTATAAAAGAGTCTTCGCTCTCTAAACAATTTTGTGTCAAGTGGATTCTCTTCGGCAAAATAATATTTAATGCCTTCATAATTTCATTATCGCCGAGAACTGAGAGCTGTAAAATATGTTATTGCTTTTTAAGAGCAACTTGACCTAAAAAGGTTATTATTGACAAGCCAGGTTCGGTGTTAAGTGCCGGAGTGGCCCCTAATTGTGTTGGATATCTGGTCCCTATAAGAGGTAGACAGGTACAGGTACAGGACAGAGGTATGTAGGTCGCGGGGGGTGTCCTGTGTTAGACACATTTTTTTTTTTTTTTTTTTTATGAAATAAGGGGGCAAACGAGCAAACGGGTCACCTGATGAAAAGCAACTTCCGTCGCCCATGGACACTCGCAGCATCAGAAGAGCTGCAAGTGCGTTGCCGGCCTTTTAAGAGGGAATAGGGTAATAGGGGAGGGTAGGGAAGGGAATAGGGTAGGGGATTGGGCCTCCGGTAAACTCACTCACTCGGCGAAAAACAGCGCAAACGCTGTTTCACGCCGGTTTTTGTGAGCCCGTGGTATTTCTCCGGTCGAGCCGGCCCATTCGTGCCGAAGCATGGCTCTACCACGTAAAATCCGGGGCACCCCTCCTTATAGCGGCTGAGGGCAATCCGCAGGTTCAGTTTTAGTGGGTAAACCGGCGAGTCGCGTCGGGAGTCCCACATACCCCCGGGTCCCCCAACCCGGGAAGGGCGTAACGACCTTTTCCCTGCGAGATAAAAAAAAGTTCGGTGTTGTGTTACTTAATAGCAAAGAAAATCATGTTGTAGGTACATACCAGGCGATAAGTCCGACGACGCGATTTCCGACACGAAGTCACTCAACGACGAATACGACGAACTTGTACTTTCTGCTGCCTCGGAGTCTGATCCACTCTCATCTAAATAAAATTCGAAAATATAGAAGTTTTTAACAATACTAAGGACGTGTGTAGGGAACTTTAATATTGAATTTGTAATATGTGTCACTTATTGTGAATATAAATAATATTTAGTACTAGCTTTTGCACACGGCTCCGCCCGTAAATACAGTATCCCACGGGATCACTGTACTTTTTCGGGACACAATGTAAATTACATCAAAATCCATATATTAGTTGTTGCGTGGGAATCACAAACATTCGTCCATCTATCCATCCTCACAAACTTTAACATTTATTAAAGTATTTAACTATTTAGTATGACGTATAGTGCGTTTCATCAAATAGTTCCTTTGCCGTTATGTTGGTAATGGTGTTTTCCAGTGTTGCTCATTCCATACTTAATCTTACCTATATTATTAAATACTAGCGACCCGTTCCGGCTTCGCACGGGTACAATACTGATACTAATACTACAGAATGTCTGTAAACCTCTAACAAAACGGGCGAAATTTAGTCAAAACAAACAGAAACAAATTAATATTGGTACCTACTAAAACTCAATGAAATGAGTAGGTGGGTATACTTTTATCGTATGAAATACCTATACTCTTCAGGATTAACAATACAACAAACAATAAATAAATAGGTATTCAAGTATCTATCCATCATAGTAACAACGAACACAAAACAAAAAATTTACTCATAGAAGTCATAGATCTAAACTCCCCCCCGCACGCGCACCCTCGCCTTGTGACGCCCACTTCGCAACGGGCCGTGCCGTGCAGCAGAAATCGTAATATTTTAATTTCGCCATAACTTCAAAACCAAACATCCAATTTTAATCATTCAAAGACCAATTAATATTATCTACATAAACTGTACTTAGTGATGAAATAATTTATTTTGATAAGGATTAATAGCATGAGTAAAATAAACGCGTTTAAATGTAGTCCAAAAAAAATTCAAGATTTCTAAATAAAAAAATGGTTGTTGTGCCTCACTCGACATAGATAGGTATAGTGTGTCGCGGACTTTTTTGTACATATTTATAAGATCTACAATTAATTAGAACATTTTATGGTTCTATCTTTTATAGTTTAGGCAGCGTACGCAAAATAAGTAACTTTTCTGGTTGATTTTTTACACCTTGTGTCCGAAAAACCCATATATCTTACGGAACCCTATTTTTTCCAAAATAAAATTTAGCCTATGTTACTCGTGGATAATGTAGCTTTCGAATGGTGAAAGAATTTTTGAAATCGGTCCAGTACTTTTTGAGCCTATTCATTACAAACAAACAAACATACAAACAAAGTTTTCCTCTTTATAATATTAGTGTAGATATTATGTCTAGGGAAAAGCATTTCAATTTTAATTAGTATTGTGATTTATTAAAATTCCTAACAAGTATTAAAATATCATTTAAATATCAAATTACAACTTTAATTTATTAAAATTCCTAACAAATAAAATTAAAATATCAGGTATAATTTATAAAAAATATTTCTTAATCTATACTCTTATGAAGATGAGTGGTATGTAATAAGCCATTTATAGAGTAGACCACGGGGAACCACATTGGCTACTTTTTTGTCACGGGAAATTGTACGGTTCCGCGTGATACTATATTTACGCAGGTAGAACTGCAGGCAAAAACTAGTTTCATACAAACTAACAACTCAAAAGTTTCTTATAACCGATAGGAGAGTAATAAATACTAAATAGTTTTAGTAACATTTTATTAAGTAAATAAGGTACTGAACGAGTAAATTCTCTGCAGCTGGTAACCCTATTTAAAAGCGGCAACACGAGCTTGAACACACCTTAAACAGAATTATCGACGACTCATTATGTTTTTCACGTTCACAAAAGTCCTTCACCTTCAACACCATTCTTCTTTCACCACTTTTCAACGTTTTGAGCTTGATTAACGGTTAGAAAACAATGTAAAATCGCTAAAATCAGCATGAGCCCCTTCGCGTGTTTATATCTTTGACAGACAGTGGTGCCAACATTACGGCAAAGGAACTATTCGATGAAACGCACTATAGGATTTTTTGAGGTTTAATTACCATTAATAGAGATGTTTGATTTTGGGCCAGTTCTATGTACACTACATAGGTAAATAGGAAAAAAATATGGGAATATCATAAAAATACGAAAAAATTAATTTGAAGAAGGGTACATGCGTACAAAAATGATTATTTGAAGAGTTTTTTATTGCGAGAATACTATTTTTAGGGCGGCCATGACAGTTGTTTTAACTTGACTTTTGACGTAGTAGACAGTTTTACGAAGAGACGTCGTCTTGAATGTCATACGTCTTTCTTTGTCAAAAGTCATGTCATTGACAAAATGACATTATTTAGGTAATTCTGATCTGATCCGCCATGTTTTATTTTACTTTGTGTTGCTCTCCTTGACGAAGTTAATTTAAATGTACATGGAAACGAAGTGAAATTAAACAAAATAAAGAATAGGAAACGGTTACTATATTATGTAGCTATATTTACATATACTGTACATAGGGCTGGCCCAGGCGTCATACATTTCTTGAACATTTCTTTTGTATACTCTGTTAATACGTATTTTATGCAGATGTCACCGTAAAATTGTAAAACGTTAAATTGTAATATTACTAGACAGATTATAAAATGTCGACAGATTGTGAAATAAAAATTTCTTCTTACAATTTTACACATTATTTTTCGTTATATTGTAATATTTACCGTGCCGATTGGTTAAACGGCATGTGCCCCGCGCCGCCATATTTGTTTGCTTTTTTATAATAATAATTATAACGAAAAATAATGCTTACAATTGTAAGGAGAAATTTTCATTTGACAATCTGTCGAAATATTATAATATCTCTAGTAATATTACAATCTAACGGTTTTTACAATTTTACGGAGACACACACACACGCGCACAAGCACGCTACCTGTGGGCTGGTTCTCCTGCCGCTGCAGCTGCCGCAGCGCGCCGTTGAGCGAGCTGCCGTCGTCCCACACGGCGAAGCGCACGGGCTGCAGCGCGGACGCGAACCACTTGGGCTTGTCGCCCACCTGCCGCGGGTCGCACACGCCCGTCTGCACGCGCAGGAACGCGACGTTGCACGGCGTCAGCGACCACTCCGCGAGGAACTCTACGGCCTGTGAGGGAAAAATATAAATTGAAACATATTAAACGAGCATTCTAATTTATTTCTACTACCTACGCAATTTTTAATCACTAGCAAATACTGGAAATCTGAACTTCAATTCTCGTATTTAAAGTAGACAATTTAAAGAGTCAATTTTACTTTGTTTGGATTGAAAGTGTAGCGACATGTTACCGTGAACGGATTTTATGACGTTTCGACCAATCAGAGCGCGTTTCACGTTGGTTTAACGTTCATAAAAACACCGTTTGGGAGTATAAGCGTATCGGGACTTGATTGTAATTGTATTAATGCAGGTTTTATTTAGCAGAATTGCCCCTCTGTATGGATTTCAGTTGTATCTAAAACGACTTCAGCATCTAGTTTCCTAGTCGATGATACTCGTGACGTGTTTTAATTCCAATTCAATAAATAAATGCAATAAATAAAGTATGACATATAATTATTAACTACTTAATAGGTAAATAATTAGTTATGAACTGCCGATGTGTCATTATGTGTGGGTATACACCGTATACCTGAGTCCTAGCGAATTTGTTGAGGAAAGCCGTGGTCCGCGGCCTGGAGCGCAGGAAGCTGTTGATCTGGAAGGCCACGACCGGGCGCGGGTACAGGCGCAGCGTGCGCGTGTGCTCCATGAAGTTCGCCAGGATGTTCTGCGAGTTGAAGAACCGCACCTGAAATGAAATGGCGATAACTTAACGTGTCTCTTACCACTCATACCCACGCGTAGTCGCGTGTATTTTACATGTTACAAAAAGCGAATATGGTAGTATTTTCAGGGCCTTTAGTCAATATGCATTCGACAATTTCGACGTTGAAATTCGAAATCAAAAATGTATGGGATTTCGTTTTCGATGCCTTATGGCAAATCCCATACATTTTGTTATTCGAACTTCGCCGTCGAAATTATCGAATGCATTTTGACTAAATGCCCTGTATGTTGCAACGTGATGGCAACCATATGTTACGCTAGTGACAGGCGCTGCAAGTGAACTAAACACGAAGATGTTGCCCGCAACTTCGTGCGCGCTAAACGATCTTGCGGAAACCGTACATTTTTCAACAATAAAAAGTATGTTATTTCCCGTGGCGTATTCTATATCTTTGCCGAATTTCATCAAAATCGATCCAGTAGTTTCGAAGCCTATTCAATGCAAACTAACAAACAAACTTTTCTTCTTTATAATATAGGACGTAGTCTTCTTTATAATATTTATTTATTTATTTTGGAAAACCAACAGCTTATATAAAGTATAAATAGAGTCAGTATAAGATTACAGAAAGCCAATAATAGGTTTTCACTGATAGAAAAACAATATATAAAAAAAAGAGCAAACTTAACTACTTAATTCTTAATTAGTTCATACATAACAATACTTATTCTTAATTGTATTTAATGTATTTTTTACAAATACAGGTGATACTAATAAAAGTGGAATTGTATAACAATTATGCTGAAAACAAACTATATCAGTCATTGACTAAAAAAATTCTTATTAAAATCGGATCTAAGCTTTTTACTTTTGGTAGTATAAGGATCTAAATTGAGTTCTTTACAAAGAGTGTTAAAAGTTCTGCTCGCTCGCACCAGAAATGAGTTAGCTCTGTAGTTAGTGTTGTAGGTTTCAACTGTAAGTGGGGGAGTAAATCTTCTTGATCTGGTAGGTACAGTAAAATTTATTTTTTGGAGTAGGTCTGGACAATCAATTTCATTATTGATTATTTTCATAATAAAAGTGCAGTCTGAGATATATATCTAATATAGGAGAATTCGAAGACGTCTCGCCCCCCTGAGTGTGAATGATGTATGTTCAAAAAATTATCATACAAATCTGCGACTGTATCTTACCATGGCAACTCTAGTGGCGATATCGACCGAGTCCACGTCGTTACCATAGATGAGCGGGTTGAAGGGCTGCTGCGGCGTGGCATGTGGCGAGGTGCCGGTGGAGTGTGGCGACGCCAGCGACAGGCGCTGCGAGTGCGCGCTGTTGACCGACATGCGCCGGCTCTCGGGGGAGCTGTGGGACCCGGACTGGCCCTCCTTGAATGACGCCGGCTGCACTCTATATAGAAAAAATGTTGATAAAATTAGCCGGTGGGTTGGATAGAGCGGATGAGATACTATGAACTTATCTTTACTAAAACCACTATAAATGTAAACAATGTTACGTGGATCATTAAAAAACATACATGTAAATTAATTTTTAGGTGCTGAGGTACAAGTAAATTATACGAAACTTTTTAGAAGATAAAAGATTCTGGGCCAAGATGCATTCGATAATTTCGACGGCGAACTTCGAAATCAAAAATGTATGGGATTCGACATGTCATCGTGTTACATGTCGCTTGCGATGCGTTATGTCAAATCCCATACATTTTGTTTTCGACGTTCGCCGTCGTAATTATATATCGAACGCATCTTGACTAGAGGCTAATCTATTATCTTCTAAAAAGTTTCGTATAATTTATTTGGAAGTTTTGTACCTTTTTTACTTTATATCAAACGACAGAAACTAAACATGCAAATAAGCTATTGACACTAGTCTTGAGAACTGAAAAATATTAAATCTTAGGATCAGTCCCACGGAACGAGACTATACGCGATCCGGCGCTGCATTTTTAAGATAATGACATTCAAACTCTTGCAATTAAACGTGTATCTTCTTGTATAGTCAACTTAAAAATGTTGCGCCAGGTCGCGTATAGTCTCGATTATGCGTGAACTGAAGCTTACTTTAAGGTAGCTCCCCCGACGCTGTCTCTTCTAGACGGCATAAGTTGAGCGTTGGCCTGCTCCGCCGCGGAGTTACTGAGGCTGCTTATTGCCTGAACGTAGAACATACATATCACATACTATGTCTACGTTATATCCACAGGTATAGAAAGATGAAGATAAGAGTGTGGTTACATGAGTTTTAAATTATTTAAATAATATTTAGAAACAATTTAGCGAAAGTAATAGTAATAGCATGGTCATACAAATTTCTTCGATTTACGTCTTTGAGTTTCAGCTGTGTAGGAAGATTTTTATTTTACTCATACGAGTATTTTATAACCACACCCTAAATATAATTCACTTTTACTACTTTAAGTTATTTCTAAATAATTAAAATAACTATTTTTATTTTCTAAACATACAGTCATTTTATCTACATTATTTAACATTTTTCGAAGCTATAATTATAAAATAAGCTAAGCTGGACGGAATATAGATTACAAGCCATACTGTCTATACTCTATAAAGGCTTGTGAAGCGTAGACATTATATACAAAAACACAGCATATTAAGTAATACACGGAATACAATACAGCGAAAATAAAATTATAGCCTTGTCAATCTATTAAATAAGTAAACACTAGAGTAACTTTAAGAATCCTCCTATCATTGAACGTTAGGAATCTTCAATATTGAACGTTATGACGTATCGAGACAGTTCGATAGTGAACAGAGAAGTTCTCGGAAAGTCAGTCTAGCGTGCTTATTGCTCCTTAGTTTGAGCACTACCTACCATTTGCCAATTAAACGTCCACCCTAAAATATCTTGACATTGTAGGTACATATAATCACAAGCGCTTGCATATGTACACGCACCAAATATTTAAAGAAATATCATCAACACAGCAAACAGACAGTGTACACCTTTTTAAAATTTCGTTGCTAGTGTAACACATAAGAAAATGTAAGAGATATGGGGTATTTAGTATGATGTTCTTATCAGATAAATCGGAATTAATATATATTGTTGTATTAACAAGTTCTCATGAAAAATAATTTAGAAAACATGCGGCACGACCCAAGTGAAGAACATGACTGAAAATGTGTGATTTTCCAATGTATTATATCTGTGGATGTAGTTAAAGTTGCGGGTGTGGTTTTATTATGTTGTAATTTTGATAAGTATATTCTCATTGTATTCAATTTTCAGTCAAGATACACTTGGTGAAAGTAAACTTATTATATACATGTACAATCACATCTTGTCTTTAATTGAAGTGGCCAGTTGGTCACTGATGCTTTTTGGCTAACATACATACGAATGTGTAACTGTATTGTGTAAATAGTGCAATGTAAAAAGAGTAGATATTTACACCAGTTCCGGCACTCCCAAACAGATGCATAGTCTTGCGGAAGAAAGCGAAGTAGTTAGTTGTGTTCAGATTAGGGAGAGCAATTGCTTAAATATTCCAAAACACACGACAATATGAGCAACATTTTATGAATTGAACGCTTTTGTAAATTAAACAACTTTTGGAGATTACTCCTTAAGAAACGATTTTCATATATTATAATCACGGGGTACGAAAATCTATGGGAGTTAAATCGAATTCACGACGTCACACGGTCACACGGTACGGTGTCACACGGTCAGACGGTAAGATGTCACATGATGTTAGCCAAAGATGCGTCGGTTGCTTTACATTGCACACCAAATTTTACTTTTTACAGTAAACTCCAGTCGTGCGTCGGAGCTGACACACACACTTTTTGTTTAATTTTATTTAGGTTAAAAATGCAATCTTTTTGTTTATTAAAAGTTAATTACAAAAACGTTTCATTCAAGTATAATAGGTTTAAGAAACGAAAATACAAGAATATTGCAAACATATTTTTAATAGGATTTCGAAAGGTGTAACATTGACCACATTGCAAAAATGCGTGAAAAAAATAATATAAAAAGATGAAAAGTGTTACCTGTTTCAAGTGATTTTTTAGTTGGGAACACTCCGGTTCAGGTAATGCGGGGAGGTCCTGATCGTTGCCTGTGGGACACGTGAGTTTTGTTGCATCCAGGTCTACTAGCCATATGTCGTCCGGCAATCTGAAATGTACAGTTTAATGAGTTTCAGTTATTGGGACGTTTGATTGGGGCATCAAATTGAAACGCAAATCTATGATATCTCAATCAAATTAGATAAATATACTTATTTGTGTTCAAACTTTAAAAAAAAAAACCATGTAGATACAAATTTTCACGTTAAATACATTTAAGTTCGTGTATCCTACTAATATTATAAATGTGAAAGTGAGTGAGGATGGATATTTTTTACTCTTTCACACAAAAACTACTGCATGGATTTCGATGAAATTTGGTATGGTAGTAGTTAAGACCCTGGATTAAAACATAGGCTACTTTTTATCCAGAAAAAGTAGTGTTCCCGAGGGATACTGTATTTACGCGGGCGGAGCCGCGGGCTACAGCTAGTAAGGCAAATTTTAAGGCTTTATAGAGTGATAAAAAATTAAATCTAAAGGCATTGTTACTCAGCAACAATTACAGAAATCTTTGGATATATTATAATGTAACGTTGTAACAGTTATAAATTCAACATATTTTAGTACTATACAGAATACATATTTATTTTGCAACGGCAAAATTGATTAACCGATATAGGTACATCGTTCGGCGCGATAATCGAATTTGGCCGCAACCTAATTTTCACCCGCTACGGGGCTACGAGCCTCTACGTGATTGCTACGAGCTACGCGTACGCTACGATCGTCATATTCCATGGTTTGTTTTAGTTTGCAAAATATACATTTTAATAGGTTGGGGAAAAAGTCTTTTTGCATTATAGTATGTATGAACTTGTCATAAAATATCTTGGGCTATACTAATTGTATCTGGCTGATTTTGGTATCATTAAAAAGTTTTAATTTTACAGAAGACAATTCCAAATTCAAATTAGGTAAATTTGAGATTTTCATTTGTTTTTCTTATTGTTAAAATGAGTGATTCTTATGAAGAATTCTGATACATTTTAAAATTTTATTACAAAAAAGGTAAAAATGCAACACAAGCCGCGAAAAAAATTTGTGATGTTTATGGACCTAATGCAGTATCTGTGAGAGTAGCGCAAATTTGGTTTAAGCGTTTTCAATCCGGAAATTTTGATATCAAAGATGCACGTCGCTCTGGTCGCCCTGTTACGGACAAAACTGTTGCCATTTTTGAAAAAGTGGAGCAAGATCGGCATATTAGTAGTTACGATGTAGCTGAAGAACTGGGGATTGACCACAAAACGGTTTTGGCGCATTTGAAAAAAGCTGTGTACACAAAAAAGCTCGATATTTGGGTGCCTCATGAGCTCACTGAAAGAAACCTAATGAACCGTGTACTCATTTGTGATTCTTTATTACGACGTAATGAAACCGAACCATTTTTGAAGAAGCTGATAACTGGTGATGAAAAGTGGATCACGTACGACAAGAACGTGCGAAAAAGATCGTGGTCAAAGGCCGGTCAGGCTTCACAGACTGTGGCGAAACCCGGGTTAACTCGCAACAAGGTGATGCTGTGTGTGTGGTGGGATTGGAAGGGCATTATTCATTATGAGCTGTTACCGCCAGGCAGGACCATCAATTCTGAACTGTACTGCGAACAACTGATGAGATTAAAGCAAGAAGTTGAGAGAAAGCGGCCGGAATTAATCAACAGAAGGGGTGTGGTTTTTCACCATGATAACGCTAGACCTCACACATCTTTAGCCACTCAGAAAAAAATACGGGAGTTTGGCTGGGAGGTGTTAATGCATCCGCCGTATAGTCCTGACCTTGCACCTTCCGATTTCCACCTGTTTCGGTCGCTGCAGAATTCCTTAGGCAGTGTCAGGTTGACATCACAAGAGGACTGCCAAAACCACTTGTCGCAGTTTTTTCATCAGAAGCCCCAAAATTTTTATAGCAATGGGATCATGTACCTACCAACAAGATGGCAAAAAGTTATCGAACAAAATGGCACCTATATAAGTATATACTAGTCACTTGTAAATAAACTTTATAAAAAAACCTTTTGAATTTTTATATAAAATGCGAAGAAACTTTTTCCCCAACCTAATATTATTTTAGCAAAAGCGTCCTTTGTTTGAAACGGCAATTGGAATCGTTATTTTGTTGTAAAAGTCAGCGAATTGGCATCAAACGTTAGTTACACATGGGAAACATCGAATTTTTTATCGTCTTGGTCTGTATTGGCGTATTAATGCAACGTTTGATGCCAATTCGCTGACTTTTACAACAAAATAACGATTCCAATTGCAGTTTCAAACAAAGGACGCTTTTGCTAAAATAATAGAATTAATAATACGCATTTATTTATTGCATTAATACGCCAATACAGGCCAAGACGATAAAAAATTCGACGTTTCCCACGTGTAACTAACCTGGTAAATGACGACCCAAGTATATCCATTGTTATTCCTAAGTCCTTATATATTATAGTTTCTACACATTACGTAACAAATGTCAGATAGGTACATTAAACTACATACTAACTAAACTGGGGGGTGTGGAGGGCCACACCGATTTCGGTGACGGTAGCCGGTTTTATTGAAACTAGGCCAGTTACGCAGGAGTAATTTTATAGTGCCCAAGTGTGTGCGCAGTACACAAGAGCACTCTCTTGTGTACTGCGCACACACTCATAACACAGTGGGATGGATAACCGACGCATGCCCATCCGACGCATGGATCATCTTTTTTTGTCAGACAAGCAGGTGATCAGCCTGCATTGTCCTAAACAAACTTGGAAATAAAAAATTTTTGTTGTTCCAATGCGGGAATCGACCCCACGACCTCCAAATCGAGAGCCAAGCTCTAACTACTAGACCACGGAGGCTGTACTGTAGCGGATAACTGTGGCTGGACGCTTTGGAGAGGCCAGGCACACAATACTTGAATATTTTAAATTAAGAATGATATGTGTCAGAGACGATAAAATAGAAACGGGAGGATGGTTCAGAGCGCGTAGGGTGTAGGTTGTATGTATTAATATGATAAATAAAATAAATGATATAAATCGTGTTGTGTGTTTAAATAAGTAGACCGAGCCTACCGCTGGAGCGATTACGCCCACAAATACGCTACAGTACTAACAAGGTTACATACCTGAAGCTCTTTTTATAAGTGAAGAACGACGTGGGTATGCCGATCAGGAACGGCGTCGGCGCCTGCAGCAGCTGTTCCGCACAGCTCATGCAGCTCGGCAGCAGCGGTATGGCGGGGAACATGTACTCCAGCGGGTACAGCATGGCCACCAGCGCCATGACGGACATCGACAGCGCATTGTAGTCCCGCGACTGCACCACCACCTTGTTCTCCAGCAGGATCAGGGTGAGGACCTTGAGGCATATGTCTATACCTGGTGAGGAAATAACAATGAAAATAAATACTTTGTATTTCGTTTTAATATACTAACATAGCTTCTAATTACAAATTTTTACTAACACCAGACTAACACTATGGCCTGTTGACCAAAATAAAAATGTTTTTTTATGTACGGTCAGTCGACTGTACCTTATAATATCACGTTTTGCACTGTCAGCGTTTACGTCGCCACGCGTTATTACAAATTGAATAGCTTATCCGGTTCGCGTCAAGCCGCAAATCGGTTCACGTGCTATGTTAACCATTTGACCATTTACATAAAAAAAAGTTACAAAGGTGCTGCAAATATGCAGCAGTTTATGAAAAAAAAAATCACCATTTTAACCATTTTACCATTAACTATTTAGTATAAGTTAAGTACGTCATACTAATATTATAAATGTGAAAGTTTGTGAGGATGGAGGAATGGATGGATAGATGGTTGTTTGTTACTCTTTCCCGAAAAAACTACTGAGCGGATTTTTATGAAATATGGTATGGTAGTAGTTTAGGCTCTGGATTAAAACATAGACTACTTTTTATCCCGGAAACAATGTTCCTGCGGGACATTCTATAGTATACTAGCTGACCCGGCCACGCGTTGCTGCGGCTAAAGTTTTTGTTATATTACATTATAGTAAACAATCTAAGAGGAACGATAAGAGAACATCAGTCACGGAGTCCACTATGCTTTTTCACACAGATGGTATTCGTAAAAAAATATGGTGATCTCCTTATTTGACTTTCTACTACTATAACCCTTTAGTACAATGAAATTATTTACGAACAAAGACGAAAATGTTGATGTTGGTATACAAATTCACAGGATTGAGATTTGAAGGGGAAGTACGTTGATAATACAGTAAGTAAATAACATGTGTCGCTTAAACTCATGAATGAGGTAGGCAAGGCAGACAGTCTTAAACTTTTAAATTAATATCTATTTTTTTGAATTATAAATACTTTCAATTTCAATTTAATTTAACACCAATCGGTGCACAATGTTTTTGGTTAACCTGTCTTTAGCTAACACAAATAGATTCGACAGTTTCCCAACACGTGAACACGCAACATATAGTTGCCCATGAGAAAAACATGGATTTTCCAAATCTAAACCACAAATGGACATTGTTTGACCTTGAGATTTATTTATAGACATGGCGAAAGCTAAACGAATTGGAATCTGTAGCCTTTTGAAGGGTATGGTAGAATCTGATGGTATCATCGGAATACGTGGCAGCAGGACCACTTTTCCTTTAAACTTCCCAGCCAAAATGGTTGCTTCAAGAATGTTTCCGGTGATCTTTTTGATGACCAAACGCTTTCGTTCACTACAAAATAAATTTAATTAATTTTATAGCGTCAACAACACGTGGTAATTATGCTGTTAAAATGTAGCTTATATGACACGTTCATAGATTTACCATAGCAGCGCCATCTATTGATTACTTACTCAACCCAGTCGAAAGGTATCGACATATTCTGTTAGAATCATTTTGAGTTAACAGATAATTGTGACTGTCAAATAATAACAGACAAATAATTAGCAATAAATTAAAATTGCGACTATAATTTGAGATTTAAACTATCCTATCTCTCAAGTTGGATCGAACTGCACATGGTGTGCGAATTTTATTATAATCGGTTAAGTGGTTTAGGAGTCCATTGAGGACAAACATTGTGACACGAGATTTATATATATTAAGATTAAGATTTACGTGGGTGGAGCCGCGGAAAACAACTAGTATTCAAAAAACCTATTAAGCTTAACTTATCTTTTACTTCTGTACGGACACCAGTGGCGTGAGGTTCCCATAACTCCATTCCTATCGGCTTCACTTACCACTTACCTTTTGAGGATCCTCATCCAAATACCTACCTTACCTATTATACAGGCTAGGGCTTCCCTATGAAGGAGAACCAGCCTTTGCTACTGACGGACATCAAATCACCGTACATTGGGGTCCTTCGAGTGTTGACCCAGTGACCAGTTAATTTACCATCTCAGATCAAATAAAAAGTATAGATGGACTTCTACGAACAACATAGTGAAGCCGGTTTTTTATGCATTGTGTGCGTGAGCCGGTGTTGCCATACTAAATTTTCATTACCATATGTTGGCTAAACTTTCGAATAACATCCCTCATTTGTACTATTAATTGGTTTATGGTAATTTTACCGCTTAAAGTTCTTTTACTGTCGCAGTAATTTCGCAAATTTTCAAAATTATAAGATCCGTAGTTTTCGAGATAACAATATAATAAATTTTCGAAAATTGTATAGGAATTCGGCCATGTTAACGTTTCTGTGATATTTATGTTTCGTTTTCCATAGCTTTATGTCAAAAAACTTTGCAGAGCCCTATTTTACGTAAAAGTTGTAACACGGCCTCACAAAAACCTGGCGCGAAATAACGTTGTCACAACTCTCCCCAACTATGGAATTCTAAAAATGGGTTAGATTAGAATATTTTTATTGCGTTCAAAACGTCTTTAATAATAATAAAAAAAAACAGAAAGTGATAATTATGTTTATTATTTATTTATAGATAAATTTAGATAAAGGGTAGGTAAAGATGAAAAGTTTCGATTTAGGTGTACCAATACATAATATTATGGTAAGTAATAGGGTAGTTAATATACGGTCACCAGTCACAAGTCAGTGTACCACTTGCCTATTTTTTTGGTACCATAATATGCTTGTGTTATTTCAGAAAAAATCTAAATCATTATATGTGTCCATATAAATTTCAAGGAGTTCCCTCGATTCCTCATGGATCCCCCATCTTTAAGTTTCCACTTTAGTGACTAAAAGACCAATTTCGAATTTATACCCTTTACAGCAATAAAATAATCTTGTTAATAGGTCCATAAACGACAGAGTAATATTCAAAGATCTCCGTGTTGGTGTAAAATACTATAAGAAGTACCTTTTACATCATCAAAATGTGATGATGTAAAAAAAAAGGTGTGATTGTGGTGGTGATGATGATGATTACTTTAATTGACAAGGTGGCATATGCTTGCAGTTCTTTAAATAACGCCGAAATCCCCAAACATGTATCTATAAGGAGTCAGGAGTTCTGTTCTGCACTTTTGGAGCTTGGAACTTGGAGCAAAATCTTATTTTTTGGTAGCATATGCTTGGACTACTTCAGAAAAAGTCAAAATCACCATAAATTTCCATAAAAATTTCGAGGAGTTCCCTCGATTCCTCATGGATCCCATCATCAGGTCACCACTTTTTTGAAAACCGGACCAACTTATCCCAAGTTGGTCCGGTATACCCTTTATATCAAAAAAAGAATTTTGAAAATCGGTCCACAGACGGCGGAATTATCGTTCCCGATATTTTCCGTATACCGAATATAGGGGAATTTACCTTAAATTACTTCAAACTTCAAAACTTCCTAATTAAAAAATAAAAACACAGTCTGACTCTCTACTTCATAATTTTGTTAAGAATTTGCCTACAAATTACTTACCTTATTTTAGGCTATTGAGAATATGAAATCCTGGCAACACTCTCTCGATCCGCCATTATGAAATTGTCATTATTTGTTTCGAGTAACCTCTAAATTGTGATAAATTATCTTAAACAAACTACAGTTTTGTGTGTACTTACTTATAAAATGTTATTCCCTGACACTTTTTGTTCGCCTTCGTACAGTTTTTACACCACTTAATAGCGCAGGACGGCATTTTTGTGGCAAAATCACTGCACGACGACTCGTTCGATACTGATGAAAAGTAGCGTACTTTTTTTGCATGAGTGTGCGTGACCGCGTGTGTTTACACAAAGTAGCGTAGTTTTTGAGGCTTCAGTTGAAACAAGCGCCATGCGCAATCTAGTTTTTTATTTGATCTGAGTTTACCATTTAACCAATCGAGGATCATTGTCATTCAGCTGACGTATCATATGTAGACTTCAAATACAGCGTGATCATCATCATCATCCATTACCCAGCAGCTCGAGTGGCAGGTGCAGCGGGAAGTCGACGAGCGAGAAGCGCGTGTGGTCGGGCAGCGCGAACACGAGCGGCGCGTGCGCGGTCGGCGACAGCAGCTCCAGCTCCACGCGCGTGCGGCCCGGTACCGGCACCGGCGCCGACAGCAGCCGCAGGATCCACGTCTCCACCTAGCATCATTATCATCATAAAGTTACATGTACCTCTTTGGATACATTAAAATTAAGTTTCGTTCGTTCTTCCATATAAGTATTTATTATAGACGAGGGATGTCGAGGCCAAAACTGTCCCAACTTAAATGACCCACTTTTGTGATTGTTTGGGGGCCATTTTGACATTCGATAATGATGGTGTAATCAAGATTGCGTAGTTTTTTCTTGTATAAAAATTTGATTTGTAAAATGTACGTCATAGGCCATCATAGCCTTTACTTTTGAAATATTTGACTTCATCATTAACATGAATAACAACTCTAGGATATTTAGTTAAAAATGGCACCGTACTGAGGGTTAACATTTATGATTCACGTATGTTAAGAGTGAAATTGCTTATTAGTTTCGAATTTATGAGTAGATATTATTACTTTGGAATTGTTGAATATAAAATTATTTTCATTTTGACAGCGTTTGGACAAATAATAATCATTGCTTACATAAATTATTATTCCCTTTCATGGTAATTAGTCTAGTTCACTTACCTCTCGCACGTCGTGCAGCACGATACTCGGGGTGCTGTCGTGCGCCTGCCCCGTCAGCACCGACCACACCGTATCTCTGCAAAACCCCCAACAATGTATACAAAATTAACTTACACGCAGTATTTAACGACTTGTCATATAAATATAACCAAAAGTACTGTTGTTTGTGTTGTCCGATAAAAGTTGCCTTACTTTCGGGATACTTACACATTTTTACATTTTTTCAAAGTGGGCGCTACAATTATATGTTCTGTGCTTTTAGCCCTAAAAATAACATAACTTTTTACTATGTTACCTAAATAATTGTCTGGACGCGCCGACGCGTCGTGGACTGGAAGACTCGTTGCAGGCATCGATAAGCTTTTTAAGTATAAAGAGGCACTCTCGGAACGTTGAGAAGAAAGGGTGGTGCGACAGCAGGCAAATCGACGTCAGGGAATGGTTCCGCACACGCTGAAACAAAATGTACCTTTAACATTGGTAGTCAACTCATATTTAAGTAAAGAGTAGATAATGTTATAATAAGATGGTCAAAAGTGGCTATATTTTGCGAAATATTCAGAATTGAATTTGCATGGAAGCATAGACTTAAGTATATAATTTATATACGAGGCTTGCGAGGCAAAAAGTGTCCACACTCAAACTGCCCTTTTGGCTTTTGGGATTGTCTGGCACAGTCGAGATTGGATATTTGTCATCATACAATTTTGACATTTGCTTTCCGCAGTATATTCATTTCGCATCATAGTCCACATTTAATTGACAAAATCTTCTGAAATCAAGAAGGTGTAACTTATTCTTGTATAAAGATTTTTTTTTAATTTACCTACGTCCTTAGTTTTGAAATCATTGATTATATCATATGAACAAAATAGCATGCTCATGTAACAGTACTCACTTTGGCGGGTTATTTTTATCGTTCCGTACCTAAAGGGTAAAAAATGAGACCCTATCTCTACTTCGCTGTCCGTCCGTCTGTCAGTCACCACTCACTAGACTGTATCCCATGACGTGATAGCTAGACAGCAAAATTTTTCACAGATGATGCACTTCTGTTGCCACACTTTAATAACAATCAATAGGATACGAAAAACAGAATAAACAAACATCTAAGCTCCCATACAACAACTTTTTTGCTGTTTTGTACGGATCCCTACGTGCGCGAGTCCGGTTCAAGCTTGGCCGGTATTTATGGGCCTGTCTAATTTATGTGCCCATTAAGTTCGAAAGTCGGAAACGGAAGTGTGAAACAGCAACTTCGGAGGTTCTGCTTAACATAGCTCAATCCTCAAGATAAAGGAGATAGCATGCCCATTATGACAATATTCACTTTGGTGGATCCTTTTTTAGAGACCTGTCTCTTTCGTGTGGCGCGCGGGCTGGGCGTGTGCGAGCCGCCGCTCTCGGAGTCGGGCGCTGGTGCGGGCGCCAGGCGCGGCGCGCTGCTGTCGCGCTCTGAGTCGCTCGGCGCCACGTTGCTGCTTCTATAGTCACTGAAACATTCACACGCGTTAGAAACGTGTTATATAGTACAATACGGCCGATGTATCTTGGCGAGTCTGAAATTCGCGCAGAAGGTCGCGCAATAACTGTTTTTAAGTGTTTTCGTATTTATTTTATTTGTACTAGTTGGTCAACTGTATTTGGGACATTTTATGAGTACATAGGTATATAAAAAAATACAATAACAGTTTTCTTCGCGAGTTGTACATGCGCTAAATTTCGTAGAGCCTATGTTCAGACCC
Source organism: Glaucopsyche alexis (assembly GCA_905404095.1). Lineage (NCBI taxonomy): Eukaryota > Metazoa > Arthropoda > Insecta > Lepidoptera > Lycaenidae > Glaucopsyche > Glaucopsyche alexis. The sequence continues at coordinate 13,327,164 of FR990049.1, forward strand.
GTCAAGATACAGCGGCCGTAGTGTAAGTATAAGTTGAAGAAATCCTCACTTTTTGAGTAGAAGAAATAATTCGGCATGAATAGACCGCTTAGAAAATAGAAAGTGATAAGTACTAAGGCCTCGAAGAACCGGAGTGGAATAGCTCATTATGGTCTGTTTTTAAATTTAACTTGTGTGTTCTGTGTTGCGCATGTCCGCGTGGACGTCTCTATTTAACGTATGGCGGTCGTATTGTCACCTGGAGAAGGCAGAGTCGGAGCTTCTCTCCATGGATTTCCTCCAGGAGTCCCGGCGCATTGTGCTGCGGTCGCGCGGCCCCGCCGCCGGCGCGCGCTCCACCGCGCGGTAGAAGTTGATGCACACGCCATAGCGCGTTTTACCTGAACAGATATATTGTTAATACGTTCAGTGTGTTAGGGGATATAAAGGATCACTTAAGAGACTTTCAATCAGAGCAGTGCCAAAATGTGTGTAACTGAGTTAAATATATATATATATATATATATATATATATGTTCTATATATTCCTAGTTTAAATTTGCTATTATTTTATTTAGTTAAGGTACAAAAGTAATTAATGAACTAAGTTTATAAAAATCTCGTAAATATAAAAGTAAAGACAAAAAAATGGAGATCAGAGAGGACCCTAACACACTAAGTAGTAATTTTGTACACTCGGTGCGAAGAGATATCTCTAATATCTGCTAAATCGGAGGTCTCACAAATGCAAGGAGTGAATGCTTTGTTTTAGTGCCTTTCAAGTATCGACATCGTGAGGCTTCACGCTATCGATTGAGTAAAAGAACTACGCTTAATTACATATTTATAATACCAAGTGCAGTGCTAGCATTTAGAAATTGTTAATATTTAAGATATTATAAAGAGCTGTTTTCAAGAGTCATAACGAATCGTCTCGAACGGAAGCTTGATGACTTCCAGCCTCCCGAACAAGCCGGTTTCCGAAGAGGCTTTAGTACCATAGACCACATACATACGCTACGGCAGGTTATACAGAAAACCGAGGAGTATAATCTTCCACTATGCTTGGCGTTTGTGGACTATGAGAAAGCCTTTGATTCGATTGAGACCTGGGCGGTGTTACAGTCTCTTCAGAGATGCCGGATCGACTACCGGTACATCGAAGTGTTGAAGTGTTTATATAGTAAAGCCACCATGTCCGTGCGAGTACAGGAGCATAGCACAAAGGCGATTCCATTGCAGCGCGGCGTCAGACAGGGAGACGTCATCTCTCCGAAACTGTTTTCCGCTGCATTGGAGGATGCGTTCAAACTCCTGGACTGGCAAGGACTTGGCATCAATATAAATGGTGACTACATCACTCACCTTCGATTTGCCGATGACATCGTGGTTATGGCAGAAACTCTGGAAGACCTTAACACTATGCTAGAAGACCTCCGTAGAGTTTCACAACAGGTGGGACTTAGTATGAACATGGATAAGACGAAAATTATGTTTAATGCCCATGTTGTACCCACCCAAGTGACCGTTGGAAATTCTACGCTCGAAGTTGTTGACGACTATATATACCTAGGGCACAAAGTCCAGTTAGGTAGGTCCAACTTCGAAAAAGAGGTCAACCGTCGAATTCAGCTCGGCTGGGCAGCGTTCGGGAAACTCAGAAACATCTTCTCGTCAAAAATTCCTCAGTGCCTGAAGACAAAAGTTTTCGAGCAGTGTGTGTTACCGGTGATGACATATGGAGCCGAAATGTGGTCATTCACAACGGGACTTATTCAAAAGCTTCGTGTCGCTCAAAGAGCTATGGAGAGGGCTATGCTTGGAGTCTCTCTGCGTGATAGAATCAGAAATGAGGAAATCCGTAGCAGAACTAAAGTTACCGACATAGCCCAGCGCATTAGCAAGTTAAAGTGGCAATGGGCTGGACATATAGCCCGTAGAACCGATGCCCGCTGGGGCCGAAAGGTTCTTGAGTGGAGACCACGAACTGGACGCCGAAGCGTAGGACGGCCTTCCACCAGGTGGACAGATGACCTGAGAAAAGTCGCAGGAAGTCGGTGGATACAGGCCGCGAGCGACCGGTCGCACTGGAAATCTATGGGGGAGGCCTATGTCCTGCAGTGGACGTCACCAGGCTGAAACGGAAAGAGATGTCCAGATCATGGTTTTCAACATGGTGACAAAAAAGGCGTTGCACAGGCTGCTAAAACAAATTACGTCTTGCACTGGATATCGTACAAGTATCCTAGAAAACTATGAATAAAGACACATTGAGAACTATGCGTTAAACTACTTCAATAAAAGTAAGCAAATTTAATTTTTCCCCTGACTAGTCACTACTGTAACAGGACTATTTTAATTTGCGATGCGCGATATAATAGATCTTATTTTTTATTTTTTTTCTTAATCCATTTGCCATATTTGCGTGCTAAGCCTATTTATAGAAAAACGATAATTATAATCCACAGAAATTTCATGCTAATATCTTATTTATAAAAAATATTTCTTAGGAGATATTTTAGATCTTATACGCAATACAATTATACAGAGTTACGCTTACGAGTATCGGTCGCACTGTCTGCAAGTTTTCTGAAAATGGCCTCGCGCTTAACGTGTAACAGTAGTACTCGTAGCTCAGATTAAACTGTGCTATTGAAATATTGCTTAGCATACGCTAACATGTTAACATACGCGCCAAAGAAAACGATCCAATACGTCAAGAATAACTTTGATTAAAGCTTCCTAAGATAAGTTATAACTTGGTTTCAACACACCGTGAGTAGGCACACAAACATTTTCAGAACTTATTTAACAGATCTTTAAAGATAAGACGAAGTAAGATGTATAAAATATAAAATAGAAGTAAGAATATTAAAAATATATTTGTATGATCTTAAAAAATCAACGGCATTTGTTAAACAAAAACAAAAATAATACAGCGTCGTCTTCATCCTACTAAATAACCGTATATCAATATCGTAGTTATGAAAAAATATAGGCTGAAAATTTGCGCTTGCAAAGCTTTTATGGGAGATAATATTTAAATTATTATTTTTAGAACTCGACATACCTAAATATAGTATGTAAAGTTGGTAAATTCCAATACATATTATGATAATCATATTATTATACGTGAGTTATTTACAAAGTGAGTTATTTCAGGCCCGGGTAAACAGGTTCGCCTCATTAATCACATTAACTATACCACATCAGAGACAATGTTGTTACACAACAAATACTAACTGACCTATGTGACATTGCTTAACAATGTGTATACATCCTACACAACAATCGATAAGATACACAAGTCACAAACAGTACTATTCGTTGCAAATGCTTACGATTTTTTTGTTTGAAATTTGTTATGGGGATATCGTCAAGGAAAGAAAACCAAAAAAATGTTTTTTTGGAATTACCTACTCCGAAATTTTTCATCTAAAATTTTTTTGTTGCCGATTCATTCAAACGACATGAAAAATTGCATCGTGAGAAAATCGGTTGACTCATTCCAAAGTTATGACGGTTTGAAATTTCAAAAAATAGTGTTTTATTAAACTTTTGAGCTCGGAGATAATATATACGTGAGTTATTTACAAAGTGAGTTATTTCAGGCCCGGGTAAACAGGTTCGCCTCATTAATCACATTAACTATGCCACATCAGAGACAATGTTGTTACACAACAAATACTAACTGACCTATGTGACATTGCTTAACAATGTGTATACATCCTACACAACAATCGATAAGATACACAAGTCACAAACAGTACTATTCGGTGCAAATGCTTACGATTTTTTTGTTTGTAATTTGTTATGGGGATATCGTCAAGGAAAGAAAACCGAAAAAATGTTTTTTTGGAATTACCTACTCCGAAATTTTTCATCTAAAATTTTTTTGTTGTCGATTCATTCAAACGACATGAAAAATTGCATCGTGAGAAAATCGGTTGACTCATTCCAAAGTTATGATAGTTTGAAATTTCAAAAAATAGAGTTTTATTAAACTTTTGAGCTCGGAGAGCTCAAAAGTCTGATGAAAGAAAATTATCAGTGAAAATTTTTAGAAGCATTTTTATTTTTGAGCTCGATAAGCTCAATATTTTTGAAGTAAAATTTTTTTAAGCGTGTTGGAAGTGAAATTTCAAGATCGCATCACGGCACGAGCGCCACGTTTTTATATTTGAAAATATGACAGTAAGTTTCTCTTCTGCCACGTCATAAGTTTTTATATTTGGTCCATTTCTTACTTGATACTTTTTTGCTTTTTTAGATTATATCAACTGCGAATGGGCCGGCGTGACCGGATAAATACCACGACCTCACAAAAAACCGGCATGAAGTAACGATTGCGTTGTGTTTCGCCGAGTTGAGTGTGGTGAGTGGGGACCTGAAGCCCGAGAGGTTTTTATGAACCAGGAACGCAAATCGCAGCACCAGAATAGTTATAACTCCTCTGGTGTTGCGAGTGTCCATGGGCAGCAGTAATCGCTTACCATCAGGCGTCTGCTCGTTTCCTGGTTCCATTTCAGCCTCCCAGCCACAACAGAATATGTCCTGTTGTGGCTGGGAGGCTGAAACGGAAGGCCTCCCTCATAATTTCCTGATCCTGTGTTTTAGTTTCCTAGTTCATGTCATAAAAAAAAAGATGCTCACCGGAGTCTTTGTCGGTGAGTGTGAACACGAAGGAGGTGGTGTCGCGTGTGGTCACGTGCGCCAGCTGCCGCCGCGGGCCCACCGACACGCAGCCCTCGGGCTGGCAGAAGTACACCATGTCCAGCGGCAGCGGGAAGTCATCGTGGTTGGTCAGAGGGTAGCGCCGCAGCAGCTCCGGTGCCTGGATAGTAGGTATAGTATTAGTTTTCAGGCTAAAGGGCCATACTCACGGCGCATCCAGCAAATCCAGCACCGGTACTAATGTACTGTCATTAGTGTCAATAGTGTCAATCATTTAAAATTTTTACCTGCAAATCCGCGGCCTTTAGCTTGCAGGCTGGATGGTAAGTATGGTCCTTAATCCAGCCTGCTCAAGGCCACGGACTTGTATGCAAAAAATTTAAATGATTGACACTATTGACACTAATGACGGTACATTAGTAACGGTGCCTCAGATCAATTAAAAAACCAAGATAGCGCGTGGCGTTTGTTTGAAGTGAAGCCTACAAAACTACGCTACTTCAATTTTACACACGCGCTCACGCACACACAAGCAAAAAAAATCGCTACTTTTCGACAGTATCGAATGAGTCGTCGCAACGACTAATTTATAGTGACAAAAAGTAAAGTACTTTTTTGCTTGTGTGTGCGTGAGCGCGTGTGTAAAATTGAAGTAGCGTAGTTTTTTAGGCTTCACTTCAAACAAACGCCATGCGCTATCTTGGTTTTTTATTTGATCTGAGACCGGTGCTGGATTTGCTGGATGCGCCGTGAGTATGGCCCTTAAGCAACTCATGGAGCGATTTCCGTCGCGCCCGTCGATACAGCGACACCCGCAAACAATCGCGTATGCCGCGTAAATCGCGTCTTGAGTTTTGTTTTAATTTTTTACACGTACATGTATATTTGCATTCTACAGAAGCTGCGAGCCCGCAATTACGGCGGGCGCGACTAAAAATCGCTCCGTGAGTTCTTAGGCTCATAACAAAATAGTCAAAGGCATGTAAGTTAATAGTTTTATTACACTGTATGTTGTGTTCTGTATGTTTTTATTTTAGTGAGCCTGTTTAATCGAAGCTCATTGAAAGATTCCAGGGTGCAAAGTGCATGATTCCAAACTACTCAGAACAAGCTTACCTGACAGGTGTATCTGTGCAGGGCAAACCTGTCAGGTAAACCCTTATATGTGTATAGTTACCTTTATATAAAATATAGATTTTACCTGCACCGGTGCCAATCCCTTTCCAGAAAAATATGGCTTGGCTCCAACTATCGTTAAGTAATCTACCAGCCGCGGACATAAGTGCTGTTTCTGAATATCCATACTTTTGATATGCAAGATGTGACCTTAACTGAATTACACATATATATTACTGAACCCATTATAGTTTAGTTTATTATTGCTTTTCATAATTCTCACTTATTGATTCCTGAAACAAAAAACGTTATTGTTAGATATTGCGTTAGTAACTTAAATAAAGCTGTTAAACTATTTACAAGTATTTAAATAATTTTAAGTCCTACAAAAGGTTCAAAATTTAGACGAGACTATATTTTGCTTCGCGGTAAATTTTGCTTTTGTAATATCCGCTTAGCTGCAATATCATTACAATCTGTGGCGATGAAATTTATGTTAACTGGTAGGTATTATATTATAGTCTTAACTAAAATAGCCCTGACGTATGTAGGGCCTTATCTACTGGCTACTTCTATTTTGGACCTTGGCCTCTAGTCAAGATGCATTCGATAATTTCGACGGCGAACTTCGAAATAAAAAATGTATGGGATTTGACATACGTCATCGTTATGTAACATGTCGATTGCGATGCCTTATGTCAAATCCCATACATTTTTGATTTCGAAGTTCGCCGTCGAAATTATCGAATTCATCTTGACTAGAACCCTTGGTAGATCAGAGTAAAAATGGATAGTTGAGAATAATGCACAAAATTTACAATAATAATACATTTGCCCGTCCGAATAAGACATCATCGTTTTAATGCTAAAGCAGGTACCTATACCTGGCACAATTTGCGAGGCAGTAGATTATTAAAGTAGTTTAAATAAAATATATTATTAAATAGTAGGTACCTACATACGAAAAAACTCAAGATATAACTGATTGAATGTACTGTTGGTTCTTGGTGGAAATTCATGTTCATAATAATATAACACAACTTTTTATACACACTTTTCCACTTTATTTAGATTTTTTACAATAATTAAATATAACACGACCGGTTTCGATTAACTCATCATCAGGTGTAAATTGAAGGTAGATTCAATATAAAGTAGGTAGTTAAAAAATAATTCAAAAAATTGTGCAGATTAATGTTGCCCGCTTCATGAAACATTTTTATATTTTGGGCAAATATATACTAAATTATACCATATCAATAATTGTTATCCTAATTATTATTAACACCACATGCAATTGATAAATTAATATTAAAATAAGATACAATGTCCTAAAACAGAATCATAATGCAAATGTCAGAGTATAAAATTAAATAGGTACAATATTTTGTCACATTAAACTTTCGTCACAAACATTAATATCGGAATATAAAATATGTCAACAGAATAAATTAAAATTAAATTGTCAATAAAATAAATAAATTAAATTAAAATATGATGTCCCTGAATTAATTATTAAGGCTAAATTTAATTAAATATTATAAATAAAAATAAAACTAGATGTCCAATAAAACAGAATTCGAAAGACATGATTGATCATTTAGCAAATTTCCCCCTTTTTTATATCTATTTATTTCTAAAGCTTCTAACGCATCCATTTTTCGACTTTTTGGTAGAATATGCAAATATTTTATGTCTTTATCTGGGTCAAAATGATGTCCATTATTGTTAAGATGTTCTGCAAACGTCGATCTATCTGTTTTTTTCTTCCATGCTGTCAAATGTTCCTTAATTCTAGTTTTAAATTTTCGTCCTGTCTGGCCTATATATACTCCTCCACACGTGTCACAAGTGAGGCGGTATATACCACTGTTGTCTGTGATTTCAAATTTGTCTTTATTGTTACATATAAGCTTTTTTAGAGAACCTGTTGTGTAAAATGCTACTTTTTAGGACATTGTATCTTATTTTTATATTAATTTATCAATTGCATGTGGTGTTAATAATAATTAGGATAACAATTATTGATATGGTATAATTTAGTATATATTTGCCCAAAATATAAAAATGTTTCATGAAGCGGGCAACATTAATCTGCACAATTTTTTGAATTATTTTTTAACTACCTACTTTATATTGAATCTACCTTCAATTTACACCTGATGATGAGTTAATCGAAACCGGTCGTGTTATATTTAATTATTGTAAAAAATCTAAATAAAGTGGAAAAGTGTGTATAAAAAGTTGTGTTATATTATTAAAAACTCAAGAGTATAATAATCCAATTTTCTCTATAATATGATATTGATTGGTCAATATGAGCTATAAAGGAGAGTTAATTGTATGGTTATACGTCTGTACGATGTTTCGCGTTCTTGACCCATATACCTTGTGACCCAATTCTCGTCGACATTAGACACCACAAGATACGCCGAGGGTATTATACATACACAATGGAATAGACAAATACCTTCGATTAATAATAACACAGCGTTTTCTCAAGCAATACCTTTTCAAGGTAAAAGGAAGTTACTGTCTAGGTTTAGAGGAAATCTTATAAATATATCAAATTTCTAGTAATGTAGCTTATCTACGTTGGCAATATTAACTCAGATACTCTACTACTCGGTGGACTCAGAACTTGTATCAGTGAAAAATATATAAGAATTCATTAACGCCGTCTCAAGAAAATGTGTAGGCATACTGGCTTAGATATAATATAATAGTAATAAAAAAGTGCACTTTAAAGTTTAATATCTCGGAAACAGATACCTAAATTAAAAAAAAAATCTTAGTAACCTTAGTGTTTTAAAGCCTATCTTATACACATATATGTAAGGTTTCATTTTTCCTTGCATTAAGCGTTTGGACGGTAAGCCAAATACTTACGTTTAATTATTGCGCAAGAAATCTGACCGCTTTAATTAATATTATTTAGATAATAATTAAATTCTGTAGAACTTAATTATTATTCGAATGATTCATGTAGGTAAATACATCTATCCTACGTAAGCATCTTCCACGGTTGCTCACATTTTAATCACAGGTATTAAGCGTTTACTAGAAATCTATATAAGCTAAGTCTCACCTGTAATATCGCACGAACATAAAAGTTTATACCGGCAATAAAAGCGAAAGCTTTAGTTTATGGTGTACTTAAAGAAGGCTTAATAAAGGTAACTTCAATTGCTTTATTTTAGTCTTATAGTAGGTATTATGCATTTCACAAGTGCTAAACCTTCAATTAGTTAAATGATCAGAGCACTATACCACCATAACACACTTTTATTCGGTAGGCAATTAACAGGTAATTTCGGTGACGGTAGCCGATTTTATTGCAACTAGGACAGGTACGCAGGAGTTTTTTATAGTGCCCAAGTGTGTGCACCGTACACAAGAGCACTCTCTCTTTCTTTACTCTCGAAACCCAATGGGACGGACGGACCGACACGACTGGCGGTGGTGGTGGCGGTGACTTGTTCTAACCAAACTTGGAAACAACATTTTTGTTGTTCCAATGCGGGAATCGAACCTATCACCTCTGAGTCGAGAGCCAAGCTCTAAACCACTGGATCGTGGAGACTGATAAGGAAATTACCAATCGCATAAAATATAACGGCAAAGGATCAAATCGTTTCGCATAATACTATTTTTGCCCCAAAGGAAACGCACAAAATTTATTATAGCTAAAATGGAGTTTAACAGATATCGTAGGACTTGATCCTAGCGGATACGACTGTGGAATATGTTGGCCATGACCTAAACTTAAGTATAAGCCGTAAACTTGTATATGGCGTGTAAACTTAAATAGTAGAGAAGAAACGCTCATTCAATTAAAGAAAGACCTTTACATAGTTGTTTTACTATAGTAATCTCTCTCATGCTCATCTCGGGAGTGATGTGTATCTGATCTTGACTTTAGTTCTCACAGTTCATACACGAGTAATTGTTATCGATTGGGTGACGTTTGAATCGCTAATCGCGTCATTCGCGTAGGTGTACGAAAGAGGCATTGATATACTTTCAATTGCAGATATTAATATTATACATAATATATATTATGATAAGTGACGTCACAGATTCAATATAAATGAGAGTGGGTGAGACACGAATATATTATTATACATTATTATGATAGAATCATCAAACGTCTGTAGCTTTTATGAGGGAAGTTTATTGTTTTAGGTTTATCGTACGTGGCTATTGATTTTCTGTTTATTACTACTCAGTACATTACTCAATGTAGCGAGGTTATTACACTATTATGGGGTCTCCTTAGGCGCTAGCACTTTTGTTGCTATTCTATTATCATCTTAGAGATTAATAAAACGGTGATTTGTATAATCCGGCTGCGACAAAATGCTTCTAAAAATAGATAACGAAGAACTCTCTACTGTACTCTACATAGATAACGTAAAATGCCTTACTTAGCGTCCAGCCTTGGTCCAGCCTGCGATTCCAGCGCCGGTACTAATGGCCGTCATAAGTGTCAAAACTTTTAATCATTTATAATTTTTGCCCATGCGTATTGTAACTACATCTGGAGTTTTATTGTACCTACCTTAGGTACCCACCTATTTATTTCAAGAATTTTTTTTGGCCATTATTGAAAAGGATTTTTTCAATAAAAGTCCAAACGTCGAATAAAATTGTAGCTAGATTAAATCTCTTTGCAATCTTGTTCTTACATAGAGAAGCATTAAACCTTCTATCGATAGAACAAACGTAGACGAGGTATATTAATCAGCCTCCCTTGGGTTGAGTTCAGTGGCATCGTTATTAATACTTCAAGGTCACACTTGCTTTTCATTACATACTGGATTTTACAAGATCTACGAAATATTCTGATGTTAATTTGATATGAAGAAATTACTACATTATGTGATTGTTAATTATATTATCTCATACACATCGGACGGACAGAAACTAATGGTTCTTTAAGTACTACGGAACCCTTAAAAGTTGACAAATATTTCATTAGTACAAATTACAGAGTTAGGAGTACAGTGGGTCTAAAAAGGCCTAAAGTGAGGGATATTATCAGCTATACTAATATTATAAATGTGAAAGTGTGTCTGTCTGTCTGTTACCTCTTCACGCTTTAACCGCTAAACCGATTTTTATGAAATTTGGTATAGACATACTTTGGGTCCCAGGAAAGGACATAGGATTTTTTATCCCGAAAAAGTAGGTATCCCGCGGGATAATGTATTTACGCGGGCGGGACCGCAGGCAAAAGCTAGTGTTTCATATATATTTTTCCATCCAAAAATCACGAAATGGTAAAATGGCGACATGATTCATCTGATTTCAACATATTAGAAAACATCAGTTTTCAATAGAAATGCGTCAAATGGCGCACATCATGAGTTGAAATAAATATATAAACATAATATGAATCACCTAAAGTGGCCATTTTAGATCACCCGATCTTTACAATAAAGTTATTTTTTGTAATAAAGATGAAGAAGCTTTAGGTATAGGTTCTCAATTTTAACAGAAAAGTTATACCTAAGTATATTTTTTGTTTTATAACTTATCCTTTCTATTTTAAAGGGCACTGACTGGGTGGTGGTGGGAGCCTTCCTTTGCAATAATATTAAAGGTCACATCACGTAACGTGGTACAAAATTTTTTAACCGACTTCCACAAAATTGAGGCGGTTATACGTTCGGCTGTATGTATTTTTTGTTTGTTGGTTCAACGATTACTCCGCCGTCTGTGGACCGATTTTCAAAATTCTTTTTTCATGTAAATAATCCAAGGTTGGTTCCGTTTTCACCAAAGTGGTGACCTGCTGATGGGATCCATGAGGAATCGAGGGAACTCCTCGAAATTTTTACGGTCACATATAGTGATTTCGAGTTTTTCTGGAGTAGTTCAAGCAAAAAATAAGATTTTGCAACAAGGTATACCCTGGATCCAAAAGCACTGAACAGAACTCCTCAGTCTTCAAAGATATGCGTTTGGAAATTTCGGCATTATTAAAAGAATATACAAGCATACGCCACTATTTAACTTACAGTAATCATCATCATCATCTTATTTAATGGAAGCTTGGCGCGTATTTAATTATACATTTGATAGTTTATTTTAAACGTTCTTCAGATGTATTAATAATAATTTAACAAATGTTAATTACTATAAGACGTTAACATATTATTTTAAGATATATTGAAGTACATAATAGGAACCAAAAGAAAATATTCTAGCAACATTTTGTGCGCTAAATGTTGAAGCTCAATAAAGATGACTATTTTATCTTAGTAGTCGACGACTTTTATCTCGGACTACAGCCTACATGAAATAAGCCAATATCATATGGTTATATTCGTACACAAATCGTGGGAAGTGAGAGATAATTTTGTGCATCGAACTTGGAACCATTATTTAATTTGTGCTTACTTTGACTAAGTTATTTAAAGGCTTTTCTGACATTTTAATCAATCAGAAAAGTATTTATACTCGTATAGTGAACGTTTCTTAATAAACATTTACAGTTTAATTTTATTTAAATGGCATCAGTTTATAATAATTAAGAGACGTATACATAAAACTGTCTGATTGATTATAATGCCAGGAAAGTGTTTAAATACGTAATACGAATGCTTGACATACATCGTATTCAACTAAGGTTTTAAACAGAGGCTTAAACGAAGTATGGAATACCTAAATATGGATGGACTCTTTATCGTTATTTAACGGTAGAGCATTGGTAGAGTTTTGATTAATTTTCTCTCATAAAAAAAAACGTAAGCATTTTATTTAATAGTAACTACTTACATATAAATAAATAAATTAAAAATATATTCAAAGTAAACCAAATGGGTAATTTAATATTATAATAATTATCCTTTATATCTCAGGAAGTTTTTTAATGATGAAACTGGCAAAAATATGATGATTCATGGCAAGTGCGTAGCACACATCGATATGCAAATTGTGCTCCACTTTACAAGCCACCATCGTGCAGCACCGAGCACGCCAATGCCAAAGCTTCGCACTGATAACGGGTGATAAGCGCACGGTTCAATTGTTTCAACATACAGTTATTGCGGTGGCGTTTTCAGGTTAATATGTCGGTACGGTCATAGTGATTTCAATGTCTTATTAGTTATTTTCAGTCGTTTATTTTTTGCTGTTTGATGTAGTGTACGTCGGTTTACCCGTTGACAATGTTATAAATCTATGAACGCTGGCAGCACACACGAAAAATTGTCACGTTCCGTTACGTTCCGCCTGAGCCTAAGCGAGAGCACTAAGAGGCACGATCGGCCAAGCGTCTTGTGATGACGTTATCACGTAAAATATTTGTCCGTAAACCGACTTATCAAACAACCATTTTTTGAAATCCCAAAAGTCATCATTGCCTAAAAGATTATTTTTGCCTTTTTGGTCATAAAATGCTTACTCTTCGCTCGTCAAAGAAACTTACTCTTGTTTTTCCTTTCTCTTCTTTTATTTTTTCTGTTATCGGACTACGGAACGCCTTTTTTTTATCTCGCAGGGGAAAGGTCGTTACGCCCTTCCCGGGTTGGGGGAGCCGGGGGTATGTGGGACTCCCGACGCGACTCGCCGGTTTACCCACTAAAACTGAACCTGCGGATTGCCCTCAGCCGCTATAAGGGGGAGTGTCCCGGATTTGTCTAACACGGGACACCCCCTGCGACCGGCCGGTCTACCTCTTATAGGGACCGGACTTCCAACACAGTTAGGGGCCACTCCGGCAAACTGGAGCGTCCCCCTCGGCGCCGGGACTAGCTAAGCCGGGAAGGTTCCCATCCTCTCCCGGAGCCCCGTTAGATAGGAGATTGGAGGTTCGCAAAGCGACGCCTCCGTACTCCTGTCCTACGCCGGCGGAGCGGAACAGAGGATGGATCTATCTCTCTGTCCCGCTCCGCGGCCTCTTTCTGCGAAATGACGACTTCGCAGAAAGAGACCGCCGCCTCCCAGGCCTCATCGCTCTCGAGCATGCAGCGAACCACACTCGAGAGCGAGAGGTCCCGCCCAAGCACTGCCACGAGATCGTGGCACTGCACGGCCCATCGGTCGCACACCTCTAAGGTGTGCTGGGCCGTGTCCTCCGCAGCGCCAAATTGGTGGCAGGCTGGCGTAGGCTCCCTCCTGGCGACCTTACACAGGTATGCACCGAAGCATCCGTGCCCGGTGAGTACCTGTGTAAGGCGGAAAGTGAGGGGTTTTGACTGTGTGAGGGGAAGGACTGGACGCAGTGCCGCGGCCGTATGTTGGCCGTACGGCGACTGCTCCAGGACCTCACCCCACCTCCTCAGCAACCACTGCTCTCCCAGCCTTTGGAACCGCCTTAGCTCCTCCCACGACACCTCGGCACGTGACCTCCCCTCTGATACGAGGAGGTTCGTCTCGGCAAGGACCCTTGCCGTGAGCTCCCAAGGCGGTTCCCCCGCCAGGGGACTACGGAATGCCTTAACTTAATCCATTCAAAATCTCTTTACTTTATTACAATGTGTGTTTTTTTAATGAGTGTGCAAATAAAGTTGTCTATTCTATTCCAGTGTAGGTACAGTCGCCGACAGATCCGTTGTACCACTTTTGAACTAGTGACCAGAATTAGGATCGAAAAGTGGTACACCGGCTCTGACTTCGACCGTACATACTCGTAATAGCCATGATTGCAAATTTTGGGCGGTCACTCAAGACGCGCTTAAGTTATAATATCCTAGTATTAGCAGAGTAAAAATATATGCTTACGTAGTAGGTATTAGAATAGACCTACTATCAAAGAGTACCTAGAGCGGTTAATTGGGATTTCGGGTACGTCTCGGCAAGACAGAAGCAGACCAGCACTTTCCACAAATCCGGGAGGAAAAGACACCCGCCGGGTGCACGGCTTTTTATTGGAGAGGCGGAGGTAAGGGGTGAGCCCCACCATAAAGTATCTTGGACTCACCCTGGATGAGAGGTGGACCTTCTACCCTCATTTCTTACAACTGGGACTGGTTCTGGAGCAATCGCCGTACGGTAGAAAAGGGTATGTAAAAAAATAGCTTACATAATAATATCTACATTAGGAGCTTACAAAAGTTTTTCATTTTATATAACTTTTTGTCGAATGTTTGCGTAACATAATATGATGAAAAAGTTGGTAATCTGCTTAATGTTTTCGGTCGAAAAGCCTTCTACTGTTAGGGTTACGTAGTTTACGTCTCGGAATCCTTATGGTTTCGTCATGTCCGTCCGTCCGTCGTCCTTCCGCTTGCCGTCCAAACGGATAGGCCTAGAAAGATGAAATTTTGCATGGATATGTACATTTACTACGTCGACAAAGTGCTAAAATAAAATCACGAAAAAATTTTTTAAAAAAATACTAATTAAAATTTACGTTAAGGCACTACGTAGGTCTTTGACCTCACACAACTGATTGAATTGATATTATTTAGGCAAATACTTTGCTTTCGGTTTAAAGTCATTTGCTTTACCGAAGTCATTTACCTCATAGCCTTAGAGAATGAAATTTTATATAGTACATTTTATTCGAAATGTTGAAATTATTTTCTGCCTTAATGTCTTTACATAAGCAGTAGGTAATATGCCCATAATATCCGTTATTAATTTTACCGAACCTTATAATATGTATTTCAACTTTCTGCTGTATAGTATAGGAAACGTTAAGAAATAGATAGATACCTACTTTCGATGATCACGCCCTTATCCCTAAGTGAGAACGTGGCGGAAATCCGGCGGGAAATAACCAGTAAGTACATTACAATTTATAATTTGATAAATTGATGCCTATCTTATTGTCAATTATAATAAATGGTGTGTTAAGTTAATATCAAATATTAATTAACTGGAAAAAAAAGTTTAAAATTTTACATACAGCTAGACTTAAATTATTTTTGTCAAGTACGGACTAGAATTTGGGTCAGACAGACACGAAAATCTGAACAATCTCTTTGTGTCTTGTTACGAAAACTCATGGAAAATTCTTTGAATATCCGTCTACGATCTGTCTAGCTTTAAGTTAATTTTCCGTTGTTCATTCAAAGAATACGTGGGTGGGTACAGTGAATTGTTTTTAGGTCGGTATCCATTATAAAGCAGGCAGCTACGCTAAACTCATAATATAATCTATCGATAATACGAGTATAAGAACGTATCGTGACCCATAAGGGCGGCAACAAATCGGCAGAATGTATTTACCTACAGGATTTATGTACATACTTATATATACTTAAAGTTAACGTTAATGATACCGATTAAAAAATATCTTGTCATACCAATAGTCCCTGAGTGCTATTGGAAACTGTCCTTGGACTGCCAAGGTCAACGTATTGTCTACGAACCAGAAGCGTTTCAATTACAGTTAACACGTTATGACACTCGGGTGAAACCAACGTGAAACACGTTTGTTAATTTAATAACTGCACTCGATACGCTACAATGTGAAAGGCTTGGAAATTCTAATGCAAATATAGGCATCACTATTCGTAATTCAAAGTTAGGAGTGCTAAGTTTCTAAACTTACCTTCAGTTAAAGCTGTTCGTACTCTACATAATAGCGTGTTTCGCGGACGCGCGCCGCGGTCGCGTACTGCTCACGTAGTGCGGCGCGCGGCGCGGCCTAGCGGTCGGCGGTCATGCGCGCCGCCCACGTCGATACAGCCGCCCGCCGCCCGCCGCCCACCGCTGCGCCCTTCGCCGAGCTAGCAAGCTAAAGGCTTGAGCTCACTAAGACGAATGTCTCGGACAGTGTTGGGAGTCGCCACTCATAAAATAGGCAATCGGACTAATTTTTTTTTATTGCATAAATGAATAGTACTCTTAAATATGAGTAACTTCTCAGAAGAAACCGTATATCAAAATTTAATATTTTCAAAGGTACAGCGATTTGTATAAAAAATTTCGCGAGCCTCCTTAAAACGCTCCATACTAAAGTCGACCTAAAAATGACGTCACTTGTATATGAAGTATATGGCCGCAGGAATATATTTGTAAATATCTCCGATATTTGTGCGTTTAAGTTCATACTTACCATAATGAATGTTTTTGTATATGATGTGAGTAAACTAATGATGTAGGTTTTGTTTACCAATTTCGCAAAGAAAAAAAAAAATTTTTTTTGGTATAAAGACTCGCGAAATTTTGTATACAAATCGCTGTCAGACCTTTGAAAATATTGACTTTTGATATACGGTTTCTTCTGAGAAGTTACTCATATTTAAGAGTACCATTCATTAATGCAATAAAAAAATCAGTCCGCTTGCCTATTTATTAAAGGGTCGCTTAGAGTCACTTGGTATTGCCCCCGATTTGATGTCATACAATCAGCTTATGATGACGTTTACCATCACCAAGTATCTTTTATATTGTGGAAGACAGCGTACAACCTAAATCCAAATGCCATATAGCCGTTTGGTTGAGTTTAATTACGTAGGGTTCAATTAAGTAGCTAATGCTAACTTCCGTTGCGTTACGTTCAGCATATGTGTCGCTACGCTAAGACCTTCAAGAACAGGCGACCGCGAATAACTAGGCGCTTTAAAATTACATGAAAATGTAGCAGACATGTTTATTGTTTACATTGCTTCTGGAATTACGTAACAGCCACTTAGTGACATCCTTACTTAATAATATTATAATTAATATGAAAGAGTTTGTTTGTTTAGTTTTTTCTCTGTCACGTAAAAACTACTTAACCGATCATCATGAAATTTGGCACAGATATGGAAGTAGATCACGGAGAAGGACATAGGCTACTTTATCGCAGCAAAATGTACGGTTCCTACCGGATCTCTTTTTGCGCGTACATAGTATATTGCATTCCTTTCAGACCAGTTAATTTACTTTCATTTCGAGAATTAATAATAATAAAAATTATACTGAGGACTGTAAAAAGCAATCGGGACTAGTACAAAATAAACTTAGGGTTTGAACTCTAACTTTAGGTATTCCTAATTTCCAAACGACAGAAAGTTTTCTAAAGCATAGTTCATGTTTTCCGCGTGCAATTCTTCACTTTGTACGGTACCTAACTCTGTTTAACAAAGATCGTAGAACTTGCGAACATCCTCAAACACAACTTGTGGTCGATAACTTGCCAACTTGATCCCTACTTACCGAGCACTATAGCATGGTATTTAATAACTAGAACTACTCATCTACCATATTTATCTAAATACATTGAATACGCGAGTCGGACAGTAATAAAAGGATTCGTACAAAACAGATAAACATTCACGTTTGTCGTATGAGAGCCTAACTTAAATATTTATTTTATTCTGTTTTTAATATTTGTATTTTGTTGTAATAGCGGAAACTTAAAAACAATTTCTTTCTTTGGAAAAACCGCCATCTAGGTTAAAAGATACGAACTAAAATAGTTTCATGCTATGCTCGCGTATTTTTAGGAACTCAGACAACAAACAGTTGCAAGTTGTATTGGTTTTTACTTAGTTTTTACGAATTTTCGATCGTTACGTGTCCTGACGCGAGTTTAACATTTTTTACCCATCCCAAGAAAAGTGCACAACTCTGCTAAAAAAGTTTTCTCTTCAAAAATGGCGAATTGTATATAATAGGTGACATACGTTTTATAACCAACGCGTATGTAGTATGTAGGTACCTACCGGTGGGGTTCTTATAACTCCATACCGTAGGAGTAATAGTGTTCTGTGTCCATACCTATCGGCTTCACTTACCACTTACCTTTTGATGACCCACATCCAAATCCCTATCTATTGTACAGGCTAGGGCAAGGCTGCTCAACCTTTTGAAGAGTCGGGCCAAACGGTGGATTCAGTCGTTAACGATGGGCCACTTACATTTCCTGTTTCAGTTACTCTTAGGACAAGCGCAATAAAAACTCAATTATTAAGAAAATAAAATTGAAAGTTTGTTTGTTGTTTGTTCGGGATGTTTGAATCGGGATTACCGATTAGGGATGTTTGATGTTTGGAAAGTTTTAATCTGGATGTACTGTGCGCGGCGGGATTTTTGAATTTGGTGCGTATTTTTAAACCATACTTGCGCGGGCCACTTAAAATTCTTTCGCGGGCCATATCGTGGCCCGCGGGCCTGGGGTTGAGCAGCCTTGGGCTAGGGCTTCCCTATGCAGGAACCTTCGCAACTGGTACATACTATCAGGGAATATAATTAATAAGCAGTGGGCTGCTGTCATAATTTGTCCGTATTATGTTATTATTATGGACTAGCGACCCGCCCCGGCTTCGCACGGGTACAATACTGATACTAATACTACAGAATGTCGCCCGCTTCGCAACGGGCCGTGCAGCAAAAATCGTAATATTTTAATTTCACCATAACTTCAAAACCAAACGTCCAATTTTAATCATTCAAAGACCAAATATTATCTACATAAACTGTACTTACTTAGTGATAAAATAATTTATTTTGATAAGGATTAATAACATGAGCAAAATAAACGCGTTTAAATGTAGTCCAAAAAAAATTCAATATTTCTAAATAAAAAAATGGTTGTTGTGCCTCACTCGACATAGATGGTATAGTGTGTCGCGGACTTTTTTATAGATATTTATAAGATCTACAATTAATTAGAGCATTATATGGTTCTATCTTTTATAGTTTAGGCAGCGTACGCAAAATAAGTAACTTTTCTGGTTGATTTTTTACACTTTGTGTCCGAAAAACCCAAATATCTTACGGAACCCTAATTTTTTCCAAAATAAAATTTAGCCTATGTTACTCGTGGATAATGTAGCTTTCGAATGGTGAAAGAATTTTTGAAATCGGTCCAGTACTTTTTGAGCCTATTCATTACAAACAAACAAACAAAGTTTTCCTCTTTATAATATTAGTGTAGATATCGAACTGACATATTGACAATTGCATTGTGACTGCATGCCGTCATTATAATACACATAAATTATCCACTCTATCTGCTAACGAATTAGATTTCCTGATAGTACATTGCTAGCAGTATTCTAAATTCCACCACTCCGCGCTCGGAGCACAACCTAAGATGAAGTAACAGTGTAAACAAACATTCAGGAGTTCGCCACCTTTGGATCAAATTGAAAAAACATTTTCGTCACTTCATTATTAACTTCAATGACAAATATTTCAAAGGAGGATGGGAGAAATGTATAAACGCTGGCCTACCATAGGTACTCCGTTCCAATTTTACAATGCCAATTATTTACCGCGCAATAAATATCCGAAATATTTAGTTTTAAACAAAAAACTTAAACCGACATTTAAAGTTAAGGCAATAACACATTTAAAAATACGCTAAAAAGAATAACATAAATCTTATTCTCGAAATAGGTCTCCTTTTGAATTCAGCTAAAATTTAACTACCTACTTAATATTATGTACTTCTTATTTTTGAAGTAACCTACTAAACAAATTGAACGTGAGCTCGAGGTGTGTTCTATTTGATATTGTTTGAAAAAGGATGTCTCTACATCTTGGTAAAATCTTCTTGTTGGCTTCACATGGGCGTAAGGTAAAAAATATTTATTCTCAGTTTGGAGGAGAAAGAGATTGTTTAGTTCTCCATATAAATTCACCCGTGGTCTAGTGTTTAGAGCCTGGCTCTCGACTCGGGGGTCATGGGTTCGATTCCCGCATTGGAACAACAAACAATATTGTTTCCATGTTTGGTTAGGACAATGCAGGCTCCGGTCACCTGATTGTCTGACAAGATGATCCATGCGTCGGATGGGCATATAAATAGTCACCTGATCTCTTGTCAGTTGTGTCAGTTATACGCAAGGAATTTGTAAGTATTATATATACAATAATACTTACAAATTCCTTGGTTATACGTCCCACTGGGTTATGAGAGAGAAGGATGAGATAGTGCTCTTGTGCACTGCGCACATACTTGGGCACTATAAAATTACTCCTGCGTAACTGACCTGATTTCAATGAATTCGGCCACCGTCACCGAAATCGGCGTAGGGGAGTTATTATTTTTATTTAAATTCATACTAAGCATTGGGTTTTCCCCTTTGCGATCCTAATTCGGTCTCGTATCGCGGTCTCGCGTCGCATGCATCGGAATACGGCTCCTTATATCGGCTACCTTAAGATATAGAGTTTGTTAAGTTAGGCCTTGTAGTTAGGTGTGTGGAGTCACAAGCTTGGCTCATAATGAAATCTGATGACAGTGCAATTAGAGGAACAGGATAAAAGGCTGCATAATGGTTTTAAACAGTTTTCAAGCGAATTATCAACTATATAAATGTTGGTTATTTTAAGGGTTTAAATATTATTACTCTTTAAATTATTTTATCTGAAAGGCTGTATGCTTTGGAAAAATACATAAAAAAATCAATAGCCTAAAACCGAAAGTCGATACTAATTTATCTTAGCGCGAGCGAGCGGAGCGACCGACCAACTTAAATTCTTTTTTACCTGTTTTTAGTTTAAACTTAAACTACTTCGGAAAAATACAATTATATCAATAGCCTAAAACCGAACGACAGTAATAAATATTATAATGATCTTTAAGTCAAACACGAAGGACCGGAGCGAGCGAACAAATTTTTTTTCCAGTTTTCAGTTAAAATCTGTTCAAACTAAAGAACTGAAAAATGGTGAAGTTTGCGTTGAGTGAACGATTCTAACGAAGGCACTTCAAAGGAGTTTTGTGTCGAGTTTCACGCCCGGTCTATGAAAACACATTCGGCATTCGGCATCTACGGCGCACAAAACGCGCTTCATGAAACGCGTTTAAATATGCCATGTGCTATCACTCTAAGATACCTACCTACACACGTGCGATATTGAGCAGAAATTGTTTTTTCATTATATTTTTGAGATTTAAATAATAAATATATATTGGCACTTATTTACATAAACGTAATTAGTTATTACCATGCTTCTTGCAGATGCATTACGTTATATACGATACGTATGCATCTTCATCGTTCGGCAAAAAAAAAAAAAGCTGATTTTCGGCGGTATGGCGACAATTTGGAACCGCCCGAAAAGTATGGCATAGTGATTTTCGTAAATGGCTGCACGACGATGATCAACGTGCAAAAATTAGCCTGGTACAAATGGTTGATTTTTTTTGCGGGCTGCAAGTCACACCGGAGAAGTATGGCAAGACACTATCTATTATGGACACTATTATGGACTATCGGAAAATACTAGATTTTTTGTGGAACAAATCGTTTGACACTCGTAATTAATCCGACGAGTTCGACTAACGCCCACGCGATTGGGCCGCCGGTACAAGCGCTATGACTATTATTTTTATTTTTATCATTGCGTAATAAGACCCCTGAAGAACCGCCATACGGGTACAAATGACCCAATATTTTGTGTCACTATCTCCCGGTCTATGTCTGTAAAGACGCATTTAAACCCAATTTGAAGTGAATGGAGTTGACGATAAAAACACCAAACGAGTAAAAAACAAATAACTTATGTTTTAATTGTGTAAAAAATTACAAAGAATAAAATTCGTTATTGTGATATTATTTGCCCGAGTCTTCTTTGAGTGAAACGGTCCTGTTGAACACGATCTGAAAATAAATAATACTTCAGTACATATATAGTAATTATATAAGGTTTGGTTAAATCAACTACGGATATTTTGGGTATATGATCTATTGCTCATTTAAAGACATTTAGGCAAAAAATTAATTGTCATACACATATATTGAAAAATCATCTCTTAAGGCTGCGCTAGTCGGTTTTTTCTCCATACAAACGCTGTTGGTGATTTACTCCAAAGTCAAACATTGTAGACCCAAATTCTAGCGTAATATCGATTTTTATGACACTTATCTAAGTCGGTATTTGCTTATATTTCTGAAATTCAAATTAGTGTAGAAGATAATAGCCTCCAAACATCGCATTTTTAGCGTAACTTTGAACGTAAATAAAAATTAAGTGAAGAATGATAATAAAAAAGCAAGCAAATACCGACACGGTTCAATTATTCAGCAATTGAAATAATTTTACTTCAGACAAAAATATTTTATAGTTTTTTCATAAAACACCAACAGCTGAGTGTCGATTTGCGTAATTTGAAGACGCCTTTTCTAAAATACTTTATACAGCTGCATAAATGTGTGCATAATAGCTTCTCTTATAAGTATAGATTACTATTTTATGGGTATATCCTTTTTTCCCCAATATTAGATGAAATAACAAGCATTTTCCCCGCGCGCAGCACTGAGTTCGAGCCGTTGACTAGCGCACTCTTAATGGGTGAATCTCCGCTCAAAGTAATCTCGCCCATATAAAGGAAGATTTTTTTTTTCGACTAAGTACAACAATTATTTTTCTACCTAAACGTCTATACATAAGCAGTGGATCGTGTGCCTGAAGTATCCGTAATCGATTGAAGAGTTTATAGTATTTCTATTCTCTCAATTATTATTATTACAAGTGCATATTATCTACTGATGGGTACTAGAGGTTTAGAGCAAAACATATCAAAGAATTTTGCCCAATTACTATTATAAATGTTAATGTTTGTGAGGATGGATGTTTGTTACTCTTTCACGCTAAAACTACTGAACAGATTTCGATAAAATATGGTATGGTAGTAGTTTACTCTCAGGTTTAAAAATAGGCTACTTTTTATCTTAAAAAGTAGTGTTCTCGTGGCATACTATATTTACGCGGGAAGAAGCTAATATATTCATAAAAACTTTTTATTAAATGCAAACTGCAAACACTACCTACTGTAGGTAGGAGAAGTCAAGAGTTAAGCTTACCCGCTGGTCTGTCGTGTCGGGATCCACGGAGAAGAATCCGATCCTCTCGAACTGGAACTTGTCGTAGACCTTCGCGCTCGTGATGCTGGCGTGCGCGAGCGCCGACACCACCCTCAGCGTGTTGTCGCGACAGTCCGACAAGAATCCGCCCGGCACCTCGTTGGGATCCTCGGGATTCTTGTGTTTAAATCTATACAATGGAATAATTCAGTTATTTACATGCGAGGAAAGCAGTAGTAAACAGTTACAGCTTGTTTAAGCAAAGACAGGTACTTACTGCCTTTTTAGTAAATAAAAACGAGCAATATAATATTTATGGCATATTATATTCTTCAATTGTTACTAAAAAATCATATTATTTAAATTACTGAACAGATATTATAAATGTATCAAATAATTTAATGGTATGTGTGTATGAGCGTGGTTAAAAATGTTATATTAATGTTACATATTACCATTCAATCGGTCTACCTTTTCTTGGTTTTAAACATATTCTAGTGATTTATGATGTAAATAGTTTTTTGTGTTTAATTAGTTTTTTGACAAAATAAAATCAGGTTTCAGTTTTGGTTATTTTTTTAGTATGAATGAAAAACTTGTAATTGGCACCTTGCTTTACTTAGTAACTTTACATATAAAAATATGTTAATTTATTGTAATTTTTGTTATTATATTTGTTGCTGTAAGTTTTCCTAGTTGGTACAATGAAACAATACAACTACTATTTTATCGCGTCACGAACCTTTTTAAACTCGTTAGAACTGTGCAAAAATCTGAAACGTTACTAGCGTCTCTCTTTGGGGATAGAATTTAAAAACTTTCTGTAAAATACAATGTTTGTATAACTTGGAAAAAAAGAATATGATGCATCCCTCTCCGAAAGCTGGAACTCTCTCATTGCATTAGGGGTTAAAAATCATTGACCAACTCCAGTTAAATGGCCTCACTTTTTTGATTTTTGGTGCCATTATGACATTCGAAGTATGGTGAAAACAAGATGGCTGACATTTGAATTAAGGTGAAAACCAAGATGGCGTCACTTTATCTTGTATGAAGATTTGTTCTGTCAAATGTACGTCATAGTTTACTTGAGTTTTGAAATATTTGATAAAAATACTTACAGTGGTTCATACAAGCGCACTTCGACAGACACCGGCTGAGAGACCCAGTGTATGAAGGCTTTCGGTTTCTCGGCTGAGTCAGTGGACTGGGCAGTACATTGCAGCTCGGTCACTCTACCGGACTTGTCCTTCACTACGTTGGCTACCTACAAACAAATACATTATAAAACACTCTTAGATTCCCGCTACACACGTAACGATAAAACTGCACAGCTTATTATTATTATTTATTTTAAAGAGCTTTTGTTCTATTTGAATTTTAGCTATTTCTATTCTATTTTTTGAATAAAAAACCTCGCATCCAAATGAATTCTCCCAAAATAACTTTCTTAGAGTCTGTCTTTTCCTGCCGGGACACAAGCAGCGTGTTTTATTACATCGTCTGTCTCTGCCATTGAAATACGATGATAGCCGAAGTACATAAACAAAGAAGTTGTCAATCTACCTTTAAGACATAACCAGCATGTCGCAAGCCAACCGACTGATTCGGAGTCAATCTACGGTATCCCTTTTCTGGGTTTTCAGCGAAGTCCGACTCTTCGATATACAGGACTTTGTCAAGGACAATATTGTGGGTGCCCTTCTCTGGTTCCGTGGGGAAATTCGGCACTTGTACGGAGATGGCCTTGGCGCTGGGGAAGTCGGTGATGGTGACTTTCAACGGCTCCAATACAACCATTGTTCTGTAAAATAATAACTAACCGTATTATTTTTGTTATGCAATGCGTAACTACAGACGAATTATTATTCTCGTTAAGAGAGAAAACACAAGAAAGTAATTTAAAAGTACAAGAATTTATGTAAGTCATAAATGTCATTCGAAAATAAGACAAGGCCGCATGAAATTGGTTTATAAAAATAATATTTTAAGCCTTTGGGTTATTACGTAGACTTTTGCATTTACATAACTTTCTTTTAATATTTTTTTTTGGCTGGTGAAGAAAAATAAAGTATTGTTGTAGTAAAAAAAAGAGCAGCGGCGGCGGGATAAGTATAGACTTACTTTTACTTGTAAACCACTGTGGAGGCAGATTACCCGAAAATAGTTTACTTTGTATAAAAAGTTATATAACCATAATTTTATATTTTAGGGTTTAAGAAAATATCAAAAATATCACAAATCCGCTTGCTATAGCACACTGTTGACGGGACGCAGCGGGGCGGGGCGGGCCGCATCGCATGGATGCAAATCCGCCTCGCAATAATGCGAGCCGCTGCGGCCCGACAGTGTGTGATACTTCATACAGATTGTATGAAAGCGATTTGAGCGGATTCTTGCGCTCCGCCCCGGCAGGCTGCAGCCCGGCATAATGTGCACGTACCTTTAATGTGCACCATCTTAACCAAACTTGATATAAATCATGTTATTTAAAGTTGATATCAATATCATCATATCATATGAGGGAAAAAAATAAACGTTTTTGGTGGTAAATTTTTTATTCAATACACATAATATTATGTACGTGTAGTGGACTAGTGGGTTACACTGAAAATGTTTAGAACTGGCCAGTTAGAAACATTGCTAATGAAAACTTTTTTGAATTTCAATTTTAGAACTCTTTAGTAACCTAATGTAGTGAACAAACTGCTAATCACATACTCTGGGAGTGTGATCTCTGGTATGACGAAAGAATCGAAATGTTGAATGACGTCCATTGTGTTTCTAGGGTAGTGTATTATGAAGATCTCGTGGGCTGCGCGAAGAACTTCCGGGCTTTCAAACGTTTTTGTCTTAAGTACTATTGGAAACAATGCCACACTATTTTGTCATTATAAATGCATTGTAATTAATTGTTATATTATAAATCAAAACATAATTACATTCTGTCTTGTAGTCAAAAAAAAAAAATAAAAAAAACATGTTATTCCCGTGGTGCTTCCCCTTTAATTCTGACTTTTTGTCTTCACAATTTTTGCTGTCTTCCGCTTTGCTTGGGGAGGGAAACTGGAATACTTCCTACTCCTCCTACAATCTTTAATTTCTTCGCGGGTTCCAAGACCGATTTAGCATGTCCCCCGGGCACCCCTGAGATCATATCAAAGGGTTTTTGCGGTTGGTTACCACTGTCGATCCTGGCTACACATGAGTTGATGGGTAAGCGTGGTGGGCCAATTGCCCGTTTTTTAAAAAAAACCTAATGTTAATATATTGCATTAATATTTTGTCATTTGTTTTTGTGAATTGGCGGCAAATAAAACTCTTGTTACACGTGAAAATGAACCTAACGCGAGAAAATTTTCAGTCAATGATTTATTATGACTTTCGTTGTGGGCTTACTCAACGACAAAGCTATGATAGGCTGCGATTAGCATTTCTTAATGAAGCCCCATCTCGTGCCTCTATTTAAGATACGAGAGTGACCTATCAGCAGATACGGGCAAGCCTAGGCATTGGTATGAGTCAAGTTCAAAAAAGATTACACGAACATTTAGGCGTCAGGAAGCTTTGTACCATATGGATTCCCCATACTTTAACCGACGACCAGAAACATCTTCGCATGGACTGGTGTCGCAAAATGTTAGATAAGTTCAACGGCGGTGACTCAAATGCTGTATTTGACATCGTCACAGGTGATGAAAGCTGTATTTGACATCGTCACAAGTGATATATTGCTACGAACCCGAAACCAAAAGACAATCAGCTCAGTGGGTGTTTCCTTTCGAGGATCGGCCAACTAAGGTAAAGAAAGGAAGAAGTCAGGGAAAAAAGACGATTGCCTCATTATTTGGTCGGAAAGGTCATTTCGCGACAGTTGTGCTAGAAGATGGAAGGACAGTTACTGCAGACTGGTATGTCAATCGCTGTTTGCCTGTTGTCTTGGAAAAAATTCCACAGCAGTGCTCTCGAAGCAGGATCCTCCTTCACCACGACAATGCTTCAGCGCACTCCGCAAAACGGACTGTTGAATATTTGACTATGGCAGGTGTCGAGATAATGAGTCATCCGCCATACAGTCCTGACCTGGCGCCCTGCGACTTTTATTTATTTTCAAGAACTAAAGATAAAATCCGAGGTTCTAAACATTTTCAGTGTTACCTAGCTAAGTATAAGATATACAAACAAAAATCTATTCTATGAATAATATACTTAATTACTATATTGCGATTTTTTTCTATTTCTATAATAATCGAATTCTGCATAAACAACGCAATTGATCGTTTGAGTCAGAGCAGATTCAAAGCGAACTTCTAATCTAACACTACCATGTCTAATTAGATTCCAATGACTAAATGAAGTGGCTGACAAATCAGGTGTGAGATCAAATGCTAGCAAACAATAACCTTTCGAATACTTATCATGAGATACCCCATTACCTTCGTTAAGAAAATGTATTCCTGTTCCCGAAAATAATGTGTGATATAAATGTTTCACGTGATCTAATCAATTTAATACACATCTCAACACCATTAATTAAAAACTTTTCTTGATTGAATATGTCACCATGAAGGTGTCCAATCATTTCTATCTCTCTACTTTCGCTAGCCAGCTCTTTTCTTATATTAAAATTTTCTATGTGCAAGTTCTTACTTGCTCAACAGGTACTAATGTGTTATCAATGGAATGTAATTGTTGACGAAATAATTTCTAGCGATAGTTAGGGACGGAATGTGTGCCTCCATTAACTTAACGATAACGGTTGTGTTGAAATGCAATTAGCATTCCACAAGCTTTGTATATAATGGCCGAAAGTTTTAAGTATTGCCACAGTCGGTCATCGTGTGGTGAAGTTATTATTTTTTGTGTAAGTTTGTGTGACAAGTGCTCTACAACTACTATGGAGGTAAGTGTTATAATATTATTTTCTTTATTTAGTAAAGTATTAGACTTATAATATATAGCGCAAATACAATGTTACCCGGGGACACTGAACCTCTTTTCGGGGTAAAAAGTATTGTATATTCTAATCCAGTGCTTAAACTACTACCATACCGAATTTCATCTAAATCTGTTAAGTAATCAATCAGTCATTTATTGCATGAATGTGGTATACATAAAGGTCTTACAAAATATTATATCTAAGTTCCAAAATTCTGCCATAACAATGGCGCGTAAAATGTCCTGAACATGTAAGGCGTGGGAAGTTATTGATCATTAATAAATTGTAACAAGTTAACAACAGATTAAAATTAAATTAAATATCAACAATAATCATATAGTTAATAATTTAGGAACATAATCATCACAAGAAATTAAATAATACATAAATCATATAATTTTAGTATTGGTCATAGAAATTAAGCAATTAAATCATGAAGTAGTAAAATGTTAAATCATAATAATAATAATCAATATAAATACATAGTCAAAAATTTCGTTAAAATAATATTTTAATACTTATTTAAAAATGAATAAATACATATCTCAAATATAAATAATTAGAAAAAATCAAATAATTATTAAATAAAAGTAATACATAATATAAATTCATTCAAGACATAAAAACAATTTTGCATTAGCCATGTCAGATTTTTTTTGAATTTATTAAATGTAATTCTTTAAATTTATTGGGCAACTGATTAAATACATGTATAGACATACTATACATGTATGCGTTATTTTTATATATTATGTTTAAATTACACCAGGGGCGATAAAGTTTGAATTTATGTCTTTCATTTTTCCGTCCCTCCTCCTCTAAATTCAATTTAAAGTATTCTGGATGCATTTTAACAAACAAGTAGGTTTTGTGTGAAAGAGTAACAAACATCCATCTATCCATCTTCACATTTATAATATTAGGATGTATACTAAGCATTTGTTATTGTTGTTGCAGGCTTCATTTAACACCGAAGAAAATACTTTTAAACATTATTATTATTCGTTTTGTAACGACGAAGAAAGCCAAGATAACAAAACTCACAAACTACCAAAACATTGAAGTTATATCGGAAAACAACCTAGACACACTTTTTGAAATCAAAAAGTGTAAGCAGACAAAAAAGATTCATCAACGGTGTCACGAGCTCACAAAGATGACAATATTTTTATTTCAACCAATGCTGACGATAACTTACATGCAACTCATATTATAAAAATTGAGGTATTTAATTTCAGTAAAAATGAAAAAAAAACCAACTGAACAATAATGGAAATATGCCGATTACAAATTAAAATACTACACCAATGATGCTAATGACAGTTACAAAGAAACGAAGAAACTTGTTTATAACATAACAAAGGACATCGCAAGCGCAGAGAATTGTAAAAAATACAATTTTAAAAACAATTAACGAGTCACATTAAAATTTTTGAGCTCTTTAAGTCATTAGTGTAATAATGTAAGCCTATTTTGTAATAATGTAGCTAAGTACCTGCTCTACTTATATTTAAACCTGCGTAAAAGTGTGAAGGATATCATTCGACTTTTCACATTGTAACTGGTTGTAACCCTTTTCTACATCAATAATGGAGAACAGTGAAGTTTGTGTCAGTACTTTCTTTTGCACGTCTATTGACACAGAAAATATGAGTGACTGAAGACAAACTATGCAAAATTTGTGAAAAAGTGGAGACATCTATTGTGTTTGACGATGCTTTCAACGAAGATCTCTACAACTTATGTGAAAAGGTTGAAACAAGTATCCAGTAAGTGTTATTGTAATACGTTACTTTAAAATAATAATTATTACATTAATATAGTTCACCCCAAACTTATAAAAAAATATTTTGTCTTTCCAGTGAGTCCACTCTTCAGATCAGAGGAGAATTTAGTAGAAGAATGCATCAGGAAAACGCTACTCGCCAACTACTAGTGCAAAAAGAGCAAGATATGAAGATCTACATCGTCAACCGGATCTAACAGTGTGAGTGATGAAATGATGAACTGTTTTTTTGTCAAATATTAGGGTTAAGCAATTAAATCCCTCACACCGGGGACTTTGCCTCGATTTTCCCAATAACCTAATAATTTTACATTTACACGTTTTTTTAACTTTTTTATTGTCTATCCAAAAACTGAATTATTCATTAGTTTATAGAAATCCTTTTCAAAATCAGATTTAGCCGATTGACGCAACTTTGTATTTATGTCTATATATTGTTGTAACCACGCACATTCTGTGAATTTTTATTAATTTTATGCCCATTTCAATGCAATGTCTTAAATCTCAGTAATGTATTATGTATTTAGTTTTATTGTAAAGGTTTAGCACTAATTTAATATCCTTAGAGTTACCAATACATATGTTTTCGGGACACAAAGGCAAATCCGAATGCATATCGTGTAGTTCAATGGGGTATTGTAAATCTACCTCTAATATAAACCTACATTCTGAGTCATCAGGAACATTATAATCTGTATTCAAGCTTACCCATTCAAAACCCCCAAACGGAAGGTATTGCAAGAATGCCCACCCGTAATGATTATTAGCATCAAAATATGTTGAAAAATATGTTGATTTATCTTTATTATATTCTTGCATGTATTTATTATTAGCTTTAGCATAACGATTACTACATTGAGATATACCCCCATGAATTCCCGATTTCACAAATGCTATTTGATCGAAATCTGTAAGTAATTCTAGTTTAATTTTCGAGCATTTTAACATAGCATCCCAACTTAACCCAGGGGCTGTATAGTAATGAGTAGGGTCTAATCCATAAGTTTGCAAACATAGGGTTCGAAAATATTCAAATACATCAGTTAATAATAAAACATCGGTTTTAAGATACGTTAGAATAATTCAACATATCTTTACAATGAAAATATGTATTGCCAAACATCTCTAGCACGATTGTCTTCGTCGTCAGAAATATGTGAATCAGTTAAAGAACTCTAAAAAATATCTTTACTAGGGAGTGATGAAAGTTTTAGGGAATCATAAGATGTCATAAATTCGTATGGATATACTCCTTTCCTTCTTAAACGTTTAAAATCGTCATAGTCAGGAAAATTATGATTTAATGTTCAAGTTGTTTTTCATTTAAAGTTCTAGCCAATTGACCTAGACTACATGGTAAAAATTTTAGTGAATCTATAAACCTCAATTCAACTTTTTGATCATTAACATTTTTTTTTTTTTTTTTGAGAACGAGATATATTTTTCCTTTGTTTGAGGGATTATATCTATTTCTCCTTCTAGAGTATTTAATGCACGAACAATAAAATGAGAATCGTAATCACTAAGGTTATGCAAAATAATTGGAATGACTCGAATTATTCGATTCGAAACTTAGTTTTACAAATATCGTGTGAAACACCTATGAAATTTCCTGTATGCGTATTAAAACATAGTTGATCTTCACCATTTAAACTAGAGTAACATATGAATCATTCTTCTTCGTTTAAAATCGTTTCGTTTTCTTGGTCGGTTAGGGGTTTCTGATTTTTAAGTTTTTTAACAAAAGTGTTTTTTGTTCAAATATTTAAATGTCTTCATACAACCGATCCATAAATATTTGTGCATAATTTGGACCACTGTATGTTACATATTTTGATAGCTTATCATCATATGAACATTTTATGTAGTAACCAAAACTGTAAACTTCGTGTTCATGAATGTCATTTGTATAAGGTTTTGATGGATTATTTGAGCAGGATTCAATTGGATTTAGGAAAGCCTCAAAATCAGTATATACTCGTATTACGAAAGGTATTTTTAACGCCCTATTAAATTTATCAAATTTTAATATATTATTTGGAACAGGTTTACCGAACCAGTCTTTACCAGTTGTGACACCGTTTGGTATTACGGTTTTTACATGGGAACAATCGTTTAGCTGATGATTGCATAACCTTTCTTGGGTTGCAAGTATAATAGACATCCATCACAAATGTAAACTGCATGTTCTTGATTGGAAATTTGACTACTGACCAAACGTGACAAGTTTTTGATATAGCAAAAATGATTAATATTACCACATGAAAAAATAGGAAATTAACATGACTAGTCTTTCTAGATTTAGTTAAAAATAGCGGCCCACTACACTGTGCTTTTTTGTTTTGTTGTCATATTCTAATCCAAAAACGTTTATACTAATATCGTTCAATCTTTAAATTTTTGATATATCACACATTTTAACCGGAAAAGATAAGTAAAGTTTAGTTTTAGTTTATTTGAGTGCACCATGTAAGATGAAACTCTATCCGAATTTTTGGTAATTGGGTATAATGCTGAAAGCAAAGTATAATATTTAAAACACAAACTATCATTATTCTTTGCATTAATTACCGCTTTTTTAAATTTAATGTCTTTAGGTAATTCAATATATGATTTCCCGCGTAAGGATCAAATTTATTTACATTCATATCTAAACTATTAATTTTTTTAAGACTCCAACCGCTATCTTTTTTTCAAAAGAACTAATTTTATTACAAATGTGTCACAAAGAGATGCAAAGAAAATATTAAAGACATCACCTTGTATTATTATATAATTAGAAGTTTGGAACTCAAATGTGTTAGATATATTTTTTGTTTCTTGAACAAAATCTGCATGCAACACAAAATTTACTTTAAAATTTTTCAGTGATCGAATCAATTCTTCAAATAATGTTATTATTTGATATTTGATAAGACTCCATAAATATTTCAGGTGTCTCGAATGTTTTTAATTCGTCACATTTACTATTGATTTAATATGACATTATTATATTACCAAAAGTTGATTCAACTTTTTCAACTACTTTGACAACAACATTCAACGACTCTTACATTTTCTAAAGTACTATGTGATTTTGTAACATTACTTTTATAAAGATTACTTTTTAAATGGTTTGCGAAATACCTTCTACGAACATTATATATGACAAAAAGAACAGTTCATCATTTCATCACTCACACTGTTAAATCCGGTTGACGATGTAGATGCTCCATCTTCATATCTTGCTCTTTTTGAGCTAGTAGCGTTTTCCTGATGCATTGTTCTACTTAATTCTCCTCCGGTCTGAAGAGTAGACTCACTGGAAAGACAAAATATTTTTTTATAAGTTTGGAGTGAATCATTAATATAGTAAATATTATTTTAAAGTAACATATTACAAATATTACAATAACACTTACTTGATACTTGTTTCAACCTTTTCACATAAGTTGTAGAGATCTTCGTTGAAAGCATCGTCAAACACAATAGATGTCTCCACTTTTTCACAAATTTTGCATAGTTCGTCTTCAAACTCACTTATATTTTCTGTGTCAATAGACGTGCAAAAGAAAGTACTGACACAAACTTCACTGTTCTCCATTGTTGATTTAGAAAAGGGTGACAACCAGTTACAATATGAAAAGTCGAATGATATCGTTTACACTTTTACGCAGGTTTAAATATAAGTAGAGCAGATACTTAGCTACGTTATTAAAAAATAGGCTTACATTATTACACTAATGACTTAAAGAGCTCAAAAAATTTAATGTGACTCGTTAATTGTTTTAAAAATTGTATTTTTTACAATTCTCTGCGCTTGCGATGTCCCTTGTTATGTTATAAACAAGTTTCTTCGTTTCTTTATAACTGTCATTAGCATCATTGGTGTAGTATTTTAATTTGTAATCGGTATATTTCCATTGTTGTTCAGTTGGAAAATTTTCTATTTTACTCAAATTAAATATCTCAATTTTTATAATATCAGTTGCATGTAAGTTATCGTCAGCATTGGTTGAAATAAAATATTGCCATCTTTGTGAGCTCGCGACACCGTTGATGATATCTTTTTTGTCTGCTTACACTTTTTGATTTCAAAAAGTAGGTCTAGATTGTCTTCCGATCTAACTCTTTTCAATGTTTTTGGTAGTTTGTGAATTTTGTTATCTTGGCTTTCTTCGTCGTTAGAAAACGAATAATAATAATGTTTAAAAGTATTTTCTTTGGTGTTAAATGAAGCCTGCAACAACAATAACAAATGCTTAGTATACATCCTAATATTATAAATGTGAAGATGGATGGATGGATGTTTCTTACTCTTTCACACCAAACCTACTTAATAGATTTGGATGAAATTCGGTATGGTAGTAGTTTAAGAACTGGATTAAAACATACAATAATTTTTACCCCGAAAAAAGTAGTATCCCCGTGGTATTTACGCGAGTGGAGCCGCGGGCAAGTATATTAATAAGTCTAATACTTTACTAAACAAAGAAAATAATATTATAACACTCACCTCAATAGTAGTTGTAGAGCACTTGTCACACAAACTTAATATAAGAAAAGAGCTGGCTAGCGAAAACAGAGAGATAGAAATGATTGGACACCTTCATGGTGACATATTCAATCAAGAAAAGTTTTTAATTCATGGTGTTGAGATGTGTATTAAATTGATTAGATTACGTGAAACATTTAAATCACACATTATTCTCGGGAACAGGAATACATTTTCTTAACGAAGGTAATGGGATATATAACGATAAGTATTCGAAAGGTTATTGTTTGCTAGCATTTGATCTCACACCTGATTTGTCAGCCAATTCATCTAGTCATTGGAATCTAATTAGACATGGTAGTGTTAGATTAGAAGTTGGCATTGAATCTGCTGTGACTCAAACGATCGATTTGTTTATGCAGAATTCGATAATGTTATAACATTATATATATTTCTATAGAAATAGACAAAAATCGCAATATTTCAGTAGACTATAGTAGTTAGTATATTATTCATAGATTTTTGTTTGTATATCTTATGTGTATTGAATAAATGGTTTACTACAAAAAACGTTTATTTTTTCTCCCTCATAATTATAATATGATGATATTGATATCAACTTTAATATAACATGATTTATATCAAGTTTGGTTAAGATGATGCTCATTTATACTCAATCGCTAGAGCAGATAAGATCCTCATACCTAAAGAGTATTCATGGATACTTTAGACAAACAGAAATGTTTGTCTAAAGTGTCCATGCAAAGATTGATGCAAACATTGAAAATTGTTTACACAGCTAACCGGTTACCGATACGTGTTCCAGTTCCATGCTATATCGTGAGCAATTTGGACACTGATAATTAGCCAGGTTCCCATTGGATTGCCATACATATTGATAAACAACGCATTGGACAATACTTTGATTCATATGGATGGTCTCCACATGGAATAACCGAAAGTTTCTAGAGAGAAATTGTAAAATATGGTCATATAATATAGCTAGAGTACAAAATGATTATACCATGGTTTGTGGAGAATACTGTATAATGTATCTGTATTATATTTATGACAATAAGTCACTGATTTCCTGGTACATTTTGGTGCAAATACCTTACACAACGATTTGAAATTATGTAGTTTATTTGAGTGTTATTTTACCAATAAAATGACTCACAATACCATTGTTGTTTCACTTAACCACTAATGACCCTTAGCTTATTACCGTCCATTATCTACCGCTGCATGACGTAATTAGTAATGAATAGAGCCTAATGAGCCTAGTAATTGCAAAAGTCTATCTTTGTGAACGTTAGAAATATTGAAAAACGGATAAGCGCATGAGCAAAAACCCCCAATTTTTTAGCCGGCGATGCATGATCGAATTATACTCGTATAATAAAATGTGTGATTTGGATTTCTAAACGTCAAATCCAGTTGGCGGTAGTTGGGGGTTTGATTAGCGTTGGACTTTTTGCCTTGTTGGCAAATTATTGGTATCTCGGTTTCCAATCCCGGCTAGATGAATATTTTTGTGATTTTTAATTATTTAATAGTTCTACTAAAACTCCCCGGGTAATTGTAATTTAGGTTCAATAGACAATTCAAAGGATTAAAGAATTTATTACACTAAGACTATGACTATCGCACGCAGCCTACATATATTTTGTATGTTCGCCGATTATTAATAATTATCTGCGTATAAATATGGCATTTATATAAAATCGTAACGCTCGTTTGACGGGTACTGCATGACGCAGCCATTCATTCTCAATAAGTCGAAAGTAGTTTCACTTCGCAAACGTTCTTACGAAATGTTTAAATTTTTCGTTTCAGTTAGAACTGACGTCAGTTCGGCCTGAACGGATTCGAGCACACACACGGAAAAAATCGCATCCAACCCAATTTACGTCAGTTCGGCCTGATCTGATTCGGGCCCACACACGGAACAATCGCATCAGTCCATTCTGGTTTGCCGCGCGCTACGGTCGTGTTTATCAATTTTGTATTTAAACACCGCGAATACTCATACAACGCTTGTACACGATACACGCCCGCACGGCCGCGGCTCGGGCAAGAACTGAAGCGATTTGTCCACACACGGTCAGGACAGGCCGCGCGTTCAGGCCGCTCGGTCAGGCCAGAATTAATGTTGCCAACTTAGTTATTTTACAAAATTTTACTAAATTGAGTATTTTATTCCCTCCTTGGTAGAAATTTAGTTATTAGTAGTGTTTTAGTAGGAAAGAGCCAGACAGTAATCATATGCAAAATGGCCTAGGTTAAACACAAAAAAAAAAACCTATCATAATAATACATTCGCCCGTAATTTTCTTAAAACTACCCGTTTAATTACTATGTACGTAATATTTGCTAGTATATTTTAATTTAATGGTAAAATTTATAGTAAAATTCAATGAATTAAAAAAAATTAATATAACAAAACCTAAAATGCAATGGTTTTTGGGGGGCTTCAGGAATTCCTAAGTAGCTTCTTTAGTAGTTATTTAGTACTTTTTACTAGAATTCAATACGAGTTTAGTAGTTTCACAAAAACAGAGCTGGCAACACTGGAACGAATCGCTTCAGTCCGTACGGCCGACTGACGCGATCTCGAAATTGCACACAGACGATACGATTTTGCATCCGTTCAGGCCGAACTGAAGGCAGACCGGATCATGTATGGGGCCCCTTACTGGAATAACACAAGCATATGCTACCAAAAAATAAGATGTTGTACCAAGGTATACCCTGGATCCAAAAGTGCTGAACAGAACTCCTCAGTCTTTAAAGATATGCGTTTGGAAATTTCGGCATTGTTTAAATAACTGCAAGCATATGCCACTTTGTAACTTACAGTAATCATCATCATCTTATTAACAATACCTAATGTAAGCTTGGCGCGTATTCAATTATAAACTCGATTTATTTTAGACGTTCTTAAGATGTATTAATAATAACTGAAAAAAAAAGGGTGAAATTATTATTGTTAAACAAAAAATTAAACTGACTTCAAAAGTAAAAATTCACAAAAAAGTATGAAATAAAACTTATTTTATATTTAAAATTTAAAATAAATTTTAACAATTTCTCTACTCAATCTTCTTAATTTTTAAGTCGGTACCAGTAAATATGAACGTAAGTTCCATAAAATATTCTAGGATATCGTTTGGGCTGGTAGCGATTTCAAAATTAAGAAGATTGAGTAGAGAAATTGTTAAAATTTAAGCAAAATTTAAAACGGGAATTATTTAGAAAATAAGTTTTATTTCATACTTTTTTGTGAATTTTTACTTCGGAAGTCGTTTTAATTTTTTGTTTAAAAATAATAATTCGTACATACATATCCAAGATACGGCCTCCCATTTTTACATTTCTTCGCATCTGGCATCTCTCTCCGTCGTATGTGGCGTGACAGAGACAAACATACCGGGGCGCGGTGGTGTTGAGTACGTCCCGCGTGGCGGCGTCGAGTGCGGCGGGGTGCGCGGTGGCGAGCGCGCCAGTGACGCCGAGCGCGCCGCAGAACGCATTGACGGCCGCCGCCGGCACGCCGCGGCGACGTAGCGCCGACAGTGTGAAGAGACGCGGGTCATCCCAATCTAGATAGATGAGTTAATGAATAAGGATTCATGGAGGAATTCATTCTGGGCCTAAAAGTCAACCGGCCATACTTGTTATGGATTCGGAATATCTGTAACTATGGGCTCATAAGGATTTATAGACTGGATTATCTGGATATAAAAAAAACATGCATCATTCATCATTTCACAAAGAATAGATATTATAATATTATGTACTATAAAATTTAAACACCTAACGCCATCTGTGTATTAAACCGTACTTTATAAAGTTAAGGTGTTTTTTATGTAAAAACTTAAAAAGTATAAGTAGTTTCCGACAGACATTTTAAAATAATTATTTGCGTATAAATATGGCGTTTATATAAAACCGTGACGCTCATATGACGCGAACCGCATGACGCAGCCTTGATATTTCATTCTCAACAAGTGGAAAGTAGTTTCACTTCGCAAACCTTCCTACGAAATGTTTAAATTTTTCTGTTGCTAACTAACGATTACACAACTGTTACAACTGGAGAGCTGGTACCTATTTTAGAGCAGGTATGTGGCAAGTTGCCAGGTTATCGAAAGGCATCTTACCCCATACCTCTCGTATTATACCAAAACACAAACCGCAGACCGGGCTGGCGAGTAGCGGGTTTAAGACAATACCTATTTTTTTTTATATTTAAAAAATCCAAAAATATGTTTGCGGCACTTAAAAAAAATACAAGTTGTAGTTTAATGTTTAAAGAGTTGGAAAAATACAAGTCAGATCATAAATGCCAAATTGATAGTTTTAGCGCTGCAAAATCTTAGAGGGATGTTAATAGACGAGGTATACAGTAAGTTGCCAGGTTGCCTCGAATACCTGATCTAAAATTGGCACCAGCCACAGACATCTATTGGCTAGACCACGCAAGTATACTACTTACACTACGAGTGTAAAAGAGGAGTAAAAATAACTTCCTTCAGCGCCATTTCTTCTCGAATATTCTCGGTGCCAAACGTCAAACGAAAACTAAAAAACGCGGCAGAACGACGCGCGGCGACGGCCTTTGAGTCGTTTAGTCGGGGATGGTGAGTTATCATCACTAAATCATTCTTGTATTGTCACATCAGGTAGAAAAATAATGGGACGCTTGGTTTGTATATGTCACCGTAAAATTGTAAAAACCGTTAGATTGTAATAATACTAGAGATATTATAATATATTATATACTTGCGTTATCTAGTCAATACATGTCTGTGGTACCAACTTTCGGTCTAAATATCTAATAATTATTATGATTAATATAGTACAAAATGTGTATTAGGTATTCTATACTAATGTAATATGACAACATACCATTTACAATGCCTTCATTGATTAGTTTGGCTATCTTCCTCTTGGATACAACAGTGTAGTTCAGATTTAGTCTTCCGTACTCCCACTGCACTGGACAATATATATCCAGTGCATTGCACAACCAGTAGTATGAAGATCTGTAAATAATATTTTGATTCATTATTATTAACTTTGAATTGATTTAGAAGGTATTTAATTTTTTTACACTCTTACAACTCATTTTAATAAACTATCTACCAATAACTCTTTGTTAAAAACGTCAAATTTGTATCGTAAAAAAAACCGGCAAATGATTTAATGACGACGTCTTAACAGATAGTTATAGATAGATAGGTTATTGAAACGTTAGGCAAATTGGTCTACCTAGTACCTACCCACAACCCAATGAATATCAAGCTGGATACTACAATTGCGTTATGCGTAGGTAGACCGAGGTTCATACATTTTTGACCTTTCCTCGAAAAATGTCATGTATGAAACCTATTAAATGATACCCCACACGATGGGGTAGAAGGAAAAAAAAATATCATCCCCACTTCACATGTATGGAGGTTGCAGAGCAGCCTCTAAAATATAAAATTATTATTATGTAATGATGCCAAAACCGACATCTATATGTGTATATACAGACGAAGTCGTGAGCAAAAGCTAGTAACATACAACATACCTTCTCGATTGGAACTCTTTAGTGCACAATGAGTGAGTAATTTGCTCTATACTGTCACAGAGGCAGTGGGTATAGTCGTATGTGGGGTAGATACACCACTTGTTGCCAGTGCGATGATGCGGTTTGAACTTTATCCTGTAGGCCACAGGGTCCTGTTTACCTTCCTCTAGCGTTATCTTCATCCTAAGAGTTGCTTCACCTTCATCAATCTTACCGTTTTTCATATCCTGTATTAATTTATTATAAATTAGCCATTAATTAGAAAATATCAAAATAAAATAATTTAATTACATTAAATAGGTAATTTATTTACCATTTCTATTTATATTATTTTAGGTATGCTGATGATTGGTTACACAATAATAAATAAAAAAATCTATTAAAGAAAACATAAAAAAGATTATACCTCAAATAATTGCAAGCTCTCTTCAATGGGTCTATTTCTCCATGGTGAAGGTGGAGGATTAAAACCTTTGATTTCTTCAGATTTCTGATGGCAGACATATGCCAAATCTTTTTTAATTAGCTTAACTGCCCATTCATAAAGCTGGTCAAAGTAATCAGATGAATGAGTTATTTTGTAAGGCTTGTATCCTGAAATGATAATAATATAGAGATCAACATTGGTATTTAAACAAATTTTTCTTTATTTTTATGAAGGCACACAAGTTTTGCACAAGTTGGTAAGTTGATTAAGCAGTACTTGTACTATTTACTATATATAATATTTAACTCCAATTTCACATTAAAAATAAAATTAGAGTACTAATTCAATTTTAAAAAATTTACTCTATCCAATATCAAAATGTTCATGAAGATGAAAAAACTCACCAAGCCATTGAACCATATCTTTAATGCCAACAAAGAATTTTTCTTCTTCCTTTTCAGGATTGGTGTCATCATATCTCAAAAAGCAAATACCATCATGTGCTGCAGCATAACCAAAGTTAATATTGATCGCTTTTGCATGCCCTATATGGAGAATGCCATTGGGCTCAGGAGGAAACCTTGTCCTCACTTTTCCGGAAGTAATTCGAAGATGCTCTTCCAACAGTTTTTTTGTATTTGGAGTAACAACATAACCATCACTTTTATAATTCTCTCCAGGTGCATGGAAAGGTAATTTCTTTAGAATCTCTGGTAATGAATGCTCCCCTGATAGTTCGGTTACTTCACTTTCATTACTTTCTGTAAAATGTTAAAATCAATTGAAACAAGAAATTAAGTTAATTTTTATTTTAAGAATTTTACATAGTATTTATTTCTTGACAATCAAAATATTTCCTTCCTTACTAAATTATTTTTAATTAAAAGTATGATAGCTGGACACCATTAATTATATTTGATTAACATTTTACCTTCATTAATCGCAAGATAATGAAGGTAACATTTTTAGTAGCGGATTATGTTAACATTAATTGTTAATATTTGGATAATAATTGCATTTTTATACCATTGTGTTAGTGATTTACTGATAAAATCTATTGGTTTAGATTAAGTAAAAAGTTAGAAGTAAACAAAATGTGTTATGTCTGTCGTCCATTATGATTTTAAAAATGTTGACTTAAAAGTTAAACCACTAGTTGAAATGTTAACTTTGATAAAATAACAAGTTAATGCCCAACTAAGGAATCAATTCATATAATAATATATTATGACAAAGATTTTTAACATCTTGTCTAACATCAAATAGAAGAAAAATAAACATTTTGAGGCAACATGCCTGTTTACAAAAATTATCATTTATTGTACTGTTCAATATAGTATTCAATACTTACTATGCTTTTCTTCTTTTTTAGGTTTTTTAGCTCCATCACTACTCTTCGCCTTTTTATCTGCCTTTGGAACTGGTGCAAGATCTGCCTCTGTTTTGGGCCCTAGTATGTCCAAAATCTATAATTTTAGAAAATACTTTATTTTTATTGGATTACAAATTTAGAAATAAGTTCATGATACTAGCTTAATAATAATGCTATAGACAGTAGTGTTGATGATGTTCCAAATAATGTTTGATAGAAAAGGTTTTCACAGTAACTATAATATGGAACATTAATGTATGGTTATGCTTTGTGTTCGTCAGGTTAAGTATCACAAAAACTCCTTAATACATAATAAAGCATACAGTATAATATTTTGTTCTTTACTTTATAATCACTTTATCTTCTTGGCGAAATCATACCTACAATCTGTTGTGTCATATAATTTTACTAGATATTGCCCGCGACTTAGTGCAAAAGTTAATTTCGTAGAAACCTTACATTTTCTGCAATAAAAATTAGCCTATGTCCTTCCCCATGGTCTACTCTACATCTGTCCCAAATTTCATCAAAATCAGTCCAGTAGTTTTGGAGCCTATTCAATGCAAACAAACAAACAAACTTTTCCTGTTTATTATATTAGTATAAAATTTGTCTTAGCATACATACACAGGAGAGAAGCGTTACCTACTATTTATGTTAATAAAAACTATGGTAAAAATTGTTAATATCCTAGGAACTTGTTTGTTATAGCCAGCTTTTAATATTTACCTGAACATCAACTTCATTTTTAATAGCTTTTCCATCTGCCCATTTTAAATCGGCTCTGACAGCTTGCATTATAACACCAGAGTTGAAGCGGTATCTTTTTTCAATTAGTTCCTGTTTATACTTCTCCATGTGTTTCTCTACAGCCTGCTCTACTTTTTCGGGGGTTACTACTATTCCTACTCCACAGGCTTTCTCGAATTCGACGGCATCAATATTTTGCTCGCTCACATGGCTGAGGAGAAATTCTAAAGCCGCATCTACTCTTAATGTGGAATCTAGATTACCGTCCGCAATATATTTTGCAACGAATGGAATCTTACTAGATATCTGTGGCTTAATTTTAGTAGCCAGATGGTAAAGTAGCAATCCAGCTCCATTTGGTATTTTCTGGATATCAAC
Organism: Glaucopsyche alexis; assembly: GCA_905404095.1. Classification (NCBI taxonomy): domain Eukaryota; kingdom Metazoa; phylum Arthropoda; class Insecta; order Lepidoptera; family Lycaenidae; genus Glaucopsyche; species Glaucopsyche alexis. The sequence continues at coordinate 13,370,339 of FR990049.1, forward strand.
CTGAAAATTTAAAAATATTAAGTAAGGTCAATTCTTTTTTTAAGGTCAAATTGTTTGTAATTTTTTTGAATAAATAATACTTACTTGATTTAAGGACTCTAATAGGAATTGAGTTACATTTGAGTTTTTTAATGTCTCTTTAGCTTTTTGTTCACTTAAACCTATTGATCGAAATTTCTCTACTATTTCCTCCGGTGACATATTATTTGTTGTAATTAACGCACTGTAATTTATATACGACTATTATCGTATTTCAGCTGTAGAGAATGCAAAAGTCTGAAAATTAAAATTTATGATTGAAATTTGAGGTTAGAAGCCGAAACGTCATCATGACAAAAAATGAAAGGAAACTGACACCTGTCTATTTGACGTAATGTCAAAAGTTTTTTTATTATATACATTGAGGTATATACATGGAGGGGCCCTTACAGTTCTATACATACTAGCGCTTATACAAATATGATGGAAATATGAGACAGACGGTGAAATATCATTTGGTCTCTTTCTATCTAATGCAATAATTTTCATGTTAGAAGAAACAGCAGTATTTTTGTTTTTGCTCATTTTAGAAACATTAGACTTCAAAACTTTGACAATTAACGAAATGTGGAACGATCCGCCATTTTCTGCTCATTAACTGTCAATTAGCTGTGGTAGGTCTCCTGTCAAAAGGTTGTTTATGTTTTGTTTATTTAAGAATTTCCAAGAGATTATAAAGACTTATTCTTTAAAATTTTATTTGAATGTTGTAAAAGTGATAATTAACATGCCTAAACGTTATATTGCAAGGTGCAATGCATTAAAGAGTATAAATCAACCTCAATTGTACTTACGCAGGTTAGTAGCCGGTTTTATGCAATACTATAAACATTTCATGAAATAATTGCATTGCAATTTGATTTTTTCATTTATTATATTCATATCCACTTAAATTTCATTAGAACAGTCCTTTAAATTGCATTTTAAGTCATTAGATTTATTTACGTAATTGAAAAGTGTTGTACCTACCTACCGTTTGTAATAGTTATCGATAAAGGTACAAATAATAATTACATCGATAAAAACATAATAATTACATTTGTGTTATGTCTCAAAAAGCAATCTGAATGTATTCGATGTGGTTTTAAAAATATAAGTTTGATAGCTTTTAATAATATTGTTGTGACCAAAATTATTTGACAAATGATAAAACTAATAATACTTGTTTTTTATAGGTTTCCGAAAAGTGATATAATAAGCAAATTATGGTTGAAAGCTGGAGAAGAAAATATAATTCCCCGGACCCAGTCAAGAGAATAGCATAGCCAGTTTTTGAACAAACTTAATTTTATTTAGAAATGGATAGACTTATTCATTTTAATATAAGTGGATATATTCCTTTGTCTTTTATTTCTATTCCACCTTAGATAGTTCAAAAAGTTTTTAGTTCCATCTGTCGATGCCACAAGGACTAATTATTTGCCAAGCTATAAAAATGTAACACCTATTAATTGTAACCATATTTTCACCAAATCAAGCATCTTGTCATTATGTATAAGATTAGGTTACGATGGGACTGACTTACGCTGTACATCAAAAGTACCTAAATAAAGAATAAAAAAAGCACCATTTCATTTCATACCTATACCAATTTATACAGTTGGCTCAGCTCATATGAAAATAAATATTTAACCATATTATAACCTCTAATGACCTAGGAGTTAAAGTATCCTTAAATAATAAAAGATAAACGTGTTGACTTCAATAAAGAAATGGCACTTCTTTCCCATGGTAAATAAAGTTAAGTCTTACTTGATTAATAAAGGTATTTTTTTTAAAAAAATGGTCCAGTTAGAACAAATAGAATAAAACTATCCTCAGCAATCAGCATAGAATACTCAGGATGTCGGTTAAAAGATATTATCGATTAATAAAAGTAGTTAAATGTACAATGTCATTAGTAAAATAAATTTTTTTACTTACGTATGCATAAATTAAGAATAAAAAAAGCATAATTTCATGTCATAAACCAATTTATACAGTTGGCTCAGCTCTTATATAAATAAATATTTAAGGATCTTTTAACTCCTACCTAGGTCCTTAGAGGTTATAATATTATAACCTATAAGGACCTAGGAGTTAAAAGATCCTTAACTAATAATTATACTTAAGCGTGTTGACTTCAATAAAGAAATGGCACTTCTGTCCCATGGTAAATAAAGGTAAGTCTTACATGATTAATAAAGATATTACAAAAACTTTTTTGAAAGTGGTCCAGTTAGAACAAATAGAATGTATACCTAAATATATCGTCAGCATCGAATACTTTTTTGGATGTCCGTTAAAAGATATTATCGATTAATAAAAGTAGTTAAATGTACAACGTCATTAGTAAAATAAGTTTTTTATTTACGTATACATGTAAGTTATTGTAAAACTTATGAAAATTTAAAATATCGATACTGTCGATACCCATAATTGCAACTCTAGTTCGGCAGCCATTTTTTGCTCATAATCAGCTGATAAATTGGACACGTTTTTGTCATAGGTAGGGCCTGTCCTTTGAATTCTTTAGTCACTGTTTATATAAGGCGCCGGATTATAATCATTTATACTGGCAAATATAAAAGGCGGGAAATAGAATATTCGTTCAAATTTTCATCACCGTATTTCTAATTAATCAAGTCCGAAGTCTAGTCAAAGTCCAAATTATGGAGGGTAAAGATAAGGAGAACCATCTCTTATGGGAGAAAAGTTGAAAAAGTGTCCAGCTGTATGCTATAAATAACAGTTCAAAAATCTTCCACAATGGAGCTGATGCACAAGAAGGGTATTATATGGTATAAAGTTAGGAATAAGAGATGGAGTGAAGTGAGTTGAGTTTAGTTATTTAAAATTTTTGACGACTTTAGTAGACTAAAAGCATACTAAAAGTAGTTAATTCAGTAAATCATGAATATTCTACTTACTCGCGTAGTCGAATATATTTTTATAAACATAACCGAAGAAGATGCTAAGATTTAGTTATCTGTTTAAAATTTGCCGCTTTATACCCCGTTAAGTCTTCAGCGCCCCCGTATTTAAAGCTTTTTACGGACACTTTTCATGTATGAAGATGGTACTCCTTATCTCTACCCTCCATAGTCCAAATAAATAGTCAGGGTCGTCGATTCAGTAAAGTGCTAGACGCTTTACTGAAACTTCCTAGGAAGTTTTGTCGGGAAACCCAATTTAGCACGCATTTTGTAGTTGTATCACTTTTCCACACTTGTGTATGTCAACGAATAACAACTATATAATGGTTAATATTCTACCAATATTACACATTAAAATCCGAAATAACACGAATTTAGAAAATTAACACGAATACACAACGTTGCTGATTGGCATTCTCGACAAAACTTATTGTCAAAAGTTGTTTGTATATTTTAATGGCGACTATACGGCATAAAACCATTGCCTGTGTAAAGGCGTGACTCCTGCTAAAAACATTACACAGAAAACATGAAACAAAAACATTTGTTTTCATAAACAAGCTGTCTCCAGCTACAGAAAATGTTTTTGGTCGAAACAAAACATTTTGTGCAGACAAGATGTAAGCTCCGATGAGGAAGACGTATTAGCGCTCGCAGTTTTAGTGATTGCAGGTGTAGAATCTAGGAGAAATGAATGAAAATCATGGGTTCTAAAAAGGCCACTTTAGGTGTTTCATAAAAATATTTTTTTAACTCATAAATATGTGCGCCATTTTACGCATTTCTATTGAAAACTGACAAGATTGACGTTTATTAAATAATACTAAGCTATATGTGCATCGGAATCGACGCGTGCGCTCTCGGCGCGGGGGGTTTCATATTCATGTTTATGTTCTTTGGAACGACTCACGGGCGCGAATATACGATAGATGTTGGACAAATTTTAATTAAAACATTAGTTTAAAAGATAAGTTAAATGAAAAGTACCTACGCTCGAAACAAATATTATAAATATAGGTAAGTAGAATAAAGTTATAAGTTATAACTGAAGCTTTTCCGAAGAGTAAGGTTACATCTAACTATAGGTATGTGATATGACGTATGGGTTTCCGCTGTAGGGACATACATATATTTAATTAGTAACTAAACATTTATTTATACCTATTTACAAGATTATTAGAGCAAAATTTACAAAATCAACCTTATTTTCGCTCTCCTGTAAAGTAAGGATTTTGCAGATGTAACTTTGTTCTATGCATAGGTCACTATGTCCTTCTCCCCACCAATTTTCAGCCAAATCGGTTCAGCCTTTCTTGAGTTATAAATATGTAACTAACACGACTTTCTTTTATACATATAGGTATATAGACATCGAATACCTACGTCGGACTTTCATCTACTACATATTTTATTTTTTTATTTTATTAAAAAGATTTACCAACGATTGCTAACACTAGTTACATTTTTATATAAATTATATTACATTGATGTTAACGTGCCACAATCACTTATAGGTAAATACAGCATGCACTAACCAAACAACAAAAATGTCACAATCATCTGCTGTTCATATTATTTTTCTTAAAATAACAAGACTTCCAATCAATAGACTGTTACAAACAACACATTAACATAAAAAATAATTACAAGAAAAAAAATTAAAATTTTAATATTATATTTTATTTTATTGTTCTTGTGTGGTTTGAGATGTTAAGTGTGTGGTGCGTAGTGTGTGTTTGTATGATGAGTGATTATACGATGTGTGCAAGTGTGCGAAAGTGTATGGTGTTACTTGTTAGCTCGAGTACGACTTAGCTATATAGTCAAGCACTATCTTTTTGACCTTGTTAAGAGGTTCCGACCAAATGTCTACTAGGTCACTAACATCATTCACAGCCTTACACACTCTTACACATGGGGAGTTCATACCGAGCACAGTTATTCGAAGTGGCGGATATAGCGGGGTGATAGGGTAACGCGGAATTCTTCTAGGAGCTCGGAAATTAAAATACTCTAGTGTTTGTGCACAGTCTATTTCATTTTTTAAAACTTTGTATCCAAAAATTGTGTCACTTAGACGCCTCCGATCTTCTAGAGAAATCATCTTAAAATAGGCTAATTTACTTTTATAGGACATCAATGTTTTTGCGTTACCCGTAGAATAAGCCAGATGCCAAAGAAAACGTTTTTGTATACGTTCTATACGTAAGCAATGTGTGGCAAAATGCGGACGCCAAACTACGCTATTAAATTCAAGTATGCTCCTGACTAGGCTGTAATAAAGTAAGACCTTAGTTTTAACTTGCCTATAGACTTTACAGTTTCTCAGAACAAATCCTAACATTTTGGAACTTTTGCTTATAATACCTTCAATATGCGGTATGAACGATAATTTGCTATCGAAAATAACTCCAAGATCGCGAATTAAGTGATCTTCTATAATTTTTTCATTTTCTATAAAGTATTCAGATTTAATAAGATTACTTTTCCTTGTGTCACGTCACGTCAAGTCACGTGATGGCATTTCTTAGAATTTAAATGCATATTATTTAATTTACACCAATGGACAAGTCTAGAAAGATCACTTTGTAAGAGCATTATATCCTCTTTAGATTTGATAGTTCTTACAAATTGAAGGTCATCCGTATACATTAATAATTTAGAGTGACTAAAACAGAGGCAAATATCATTTATAAAATAATTGAATAAAATGGGACCTAAAATCGAGCCTTGCGGGACACCAGAGTGTACGTCGAGCACGGAAGATCTATAACCATTAACTACTACGAAAAAAGTACGTTGGGTCAAATAAGACTTTATCCATTTAAGTATGGTACCAGTAAAGCCGTATGATTCTAACTTACTGACTAAAATTTTATGGCACACTTTATCAAAGGCCTTACTGAAGTCAGTATATAATCACATCCGCTTGGTAACCTTCGTCAACAGATTTTGTAATAAAATCAGTGAAAGGAACCAAATTAGACGTAGTAGATCGTGAGGCAGAGAAACCGTGCTGTTGTTCACTCAGGTAAGTTTTAAGATGATTTTTTATGTATGGACAAATTAGCGACTCAAAAACTTTAGCGAATACTGATAGGATCGAAATAGGTCTGTAATTGGAAATTAAATCCAACTTACCAGCCTTATGCACAGGAACTACTTTTGCCGTTTTCCAAATATCCGGAAAAGTACCAGAGTTAAGCGATTTATTTAGAATTATAAATAGTGGTAGGGCCAGTTCTAGGGCGCATGATTTGACAAATATAGGCGGAATCCCATCTGGACCAGCTCCTTTTGTGCTATCTAAATGTTTTAACTTATAAAGTAAGTCATCGAAACGTATACTTTTAACTATTAAACTAGAGCTAAAATTATACATTTGTGTTAAATAATCTGACGTGTTGAAATTTACTTTTTGATTTGTTTGTGAATCGTAGACCAAACAAAATTGATCAGCAAATAACTGACAAATTTTTGTACCATCACATGTAGTTGTAATACCATCAGTTAATGAAGGAGGATAGGAACTACTTCCACCACATCTGGCTTTGATGATTGAGAATTGATGAAAGAGCTTAGGATTTTTCTGCAATTCTTTCTCTATTTTAGTGTTATAATCATTATAACAATATTTTGACACATCATTGCAACGTTTACTAATTAATTTAAGTTCAATAGCATCCCTAGGATTTCTATAGTTTCGGTACCTTAATCTTAGTTTGTTTTTTTTCTTTTAACAATCTTATAAGTGCGTTATTGAACCATGGTGGGTATTTGCGTTTTTTAAGTGTCTTTGTAGGTAAGTATATTTTTATAGCATTATTAATTATTTCGTAAAAAATCTCCACCATCTCATTTACATTTTTATTTTGCTGTAATAAGTTTGTCCAATTTTTTGTAGTACCTAAGTAGTTTTTTAATGGTTTGTAATCTGCAGTGTAAAATTTTGTTATGTTTTGTGGTATGTTATTGTATGGTAGTCTATCATCATTATATATTTTACTCAAAGTTATATCTAAAGCAGGGTGATAAACATCAACATTACTTATTGGACTTAAACATTCATTCACTTTACAAGACTTAAAATTAGTTAAAACAAAATCTAGCACTCGACCTATAGAATTTTCTACAAAATTACATTGAAGAAGATTATTACAGTTAAGGAAATCAATCATCAGTTGACCACAAGCATTTAATTTGTTACTTTCATCTGACATATTCCAATTAATATGGCCAAGATTGAAATCACCTACTATTAGTACATGTGAGTCACTCATTTCTTCTATAATTTTATTACAATTTTTAGTAAAGCTATCTAGATTGTTCAATTTTACAGGCGGTGGTAGATAAACTGCACAAAAAGCTAGACGACGAGTGGTACATGATACATATACTTCTATTAATACCCAGATATCCTCACAGTTGCTTTCCCATTGCTTCATTGCTTTAGATTTTATTTCCTTCTTAACGGCAATCAGTACTCCTCCGCCATCAGTCTTCTGCGTGGAACTAGTGATTACCCTGTCACGTCTATAAACAACGTACCTATCGTCGAATAGCTCACTGCTCAGCACTGAATTATTGAGCCATGTCTCAGACAGAATTATTATATCATAATTACTACACAAAATATTTTTAAATACATTATGAGGTTTAGATCTTAAACCACGACAATTCTGATAGAAAATATTTAAATTACTGAATTTAGAAAATTTTGTATTCTATATCATGCATGATACCTTACGAAAAATAGTTGTTTAATTTAAATTAGATAGTGTATCTAGGTTTCTTATAATAATGTGACTTGAATTGTCTGTTTTTCTAATAAAAATTCTCCCGTTCCTCACCCAAACGTACTTGTAGCCTTTTTCTTTAGCTTTAATCCTAGTAGCAGCGTGAAGAGTCTTATTGGCCGGAGACAGGTGCTCAACTAACGTAAACAGGTGTTTTATTTCCAGATAATCCGAGATCAGCGCTATTTAGCTTATTCTGAGAATTATTTTTATTATACTGAATCACCGAAGCCAGCAACCTATCTCGTAATTTTGCGGAGCTCAGCTGTACCACAACTGACCGAGGGCGACTATTAGTGCTTTGGATCTTAGCAATACGTGTGCAGTGATTAATATTTGATTCACTTATCTCACAACCAACGACAGAGCCAAGCTGTCTTACAACAGTATATAAATTCTCTTGTTTATGCTCTGGTAAATTCTGAAGTTCCAAGTTATTGATTCTGGTATGCTGCTCCAAGTAACTAATTCGTTGTACCATGTCCGATACAGTTGCTTTCAGGTTATTATTTTCATTTTTAAGTTCCTTTGTAACCTTTCTTAAATCAAAATATTCGGACTTAAACTTTTCAAATTCTTGTGTGTGGAATGTTAGTGAAACACTTAATTCCTTGACCTCTTGTTTAAGGGGTTCTAACTCCAAGTGTATTTGCTTTAGCATACCTGAAAATTCCTCCTTAATAGTTTTTTGAACAATACTTCTGATATCCTCACTCAAAATGGTTAGAGAATCGGCAGTGGGTGGTGAGTCTAGAGCTGGTCGCTTATTTCCTCTTGTTGTATTGACATTACGTACAGGCGTTGAATCTGATCTAGATTGCTTTGGCCCTGTACTTAAGCACTGTGGACATTGCCATTCATTGTTATTCTCATAATCCATCGGTATAGAAAGACATAGAAAATGATATGCCTTTTTACAGTACTTACAGATGATAAATTTATCATTTTTTTCTTCAGTAGAATTTTTACAGCATTCAAATTTTTGAGTCATTTTAGTCCAGTTTGACCGCCGTTGGAGAAGCAGTAGTATACAAATCGGTCCAAGCTAATGACGCCGTTAACTTTTTTATAAGTGGGTATTTTATTATAATTCGTTTCGAACTTCGCAAGAATTCTTTAAATATTATCTCTAAATGTTGTTGAAACAATAAAGTACACAGTTAGTTTGCTTAAAGGTTAGGTAATTAAGCCACACTTATAACAGTAGATTCACTTTTATTATCAATTATTAACTATTTAAAACATTAACTACTTGTCTGCATATAGACAAGTACATGTAGACATAAAGTAATACCTATATATATATAAAAAAATGGTCAAGAGCGGTTCAAACACGCATTTTTATGACGCTTAATAAAGGTTTCTTAAATAAATAAATAAATATTAGGTACTTATAGCCTGTACACAAATACATAATATACACATACACATACCTACTCACAATAACAGCTGATAATGTCTTTTGCCTGGGCGTAATAGAACCTACATCGGACGAGTGGTGTTTTAACTTTTAATTCACTAAGCTTCGGTAAGTCGATAAATTATTCAAATTATTTTATCTCCAGTCTAAACTAATAATATGAAGTTGACGGCTCACTGGAGCATGTAAGGAACATTAATGTCTTAGATATGTTTATTCATAACTAGATGTTGCGCGTTGCTCTTTATTATATTTATTATATTAGGTACCTACTTATACCTACTAGCTGTCCCGACACACGTGTTCGGTCTTAAATATGAACTAGAATTAACAAATGACTACACCTACAATGTCCTAATCCTAGACCTACTCCTATAACGTACACTTTTTCCAATATTTCTCACTGTTTGAACCTTCCTTGAACTTCCGCAATTATTTCAAGACCAAAATGAGCCAAATCGGTCAAGCCAAATAGGTCAAGCCGTTCTAGAGTTTTGAGTCCCTCGGGAACGAGATAAAAAGTATCCTTTGTCCTTTTTCTAGTTGTAAGTTACCTCTCCACTAATTTTCAGCCAAATCGGTTCAGCCGTTTTTAATTAATAAATAGTGTAACTAACACGACTTTCTTTTAATCAGTAGTTCTGTAATCTGTTCAGTACTTTTGGATCCAGGGTAAATCCTTGGTGCAAAATCTTATTTTATGGTAGCTTTAAATGCTTGGACTACTCCAGAAAAAGTCAAAATCACTATATTACGCATCTTTATAAATTTCGAGGAGTTCTCTCGATTCCTCGTCGATTCTACCATAAGGTCACCACTTTGGTAATAAAATTACCAATTTGGCATTATACCCTTTACAGAAAAAAATTATTAAATTCGGTACACAGACGGCGGAGTAATCGTTAATCGTTGAAATTTTGAAGTCGGTAGCAACCAGCTTAAACGTGAGTTCTATAAAATATTTTATCAAAATCCATTCAGTAATTTTTGCTTGAAAAAGTAACATCCATCCATTGGAAATCCATCCATCCATGCATACATCCATCCGACCATATTGTAGTATCAGGAATCAGGATATTGTTTGGTCTGGTAACGTCTTCAAAATAATGAATATTGTGGATTACACATTAGTGTAGAGAAATAGTTAACATTTTAGCCAAATTTAAAAGGGGAATTATTATTTAGAAAATAAGATTTATTTCATACTTTTTACTTACCTAACCTATATTTTCTATGTAAAATAATTTGTCCTTTATGCTTCCTGGTTTTCAATTTGCATTTATAGAGCCGTTTGATTGGGACCATTCATTGATATAATTGAACTTGGTTTCTATCGATTTGATTTTAATTCTTGGACAAAAATACGGTCTATAATCAATATTAATCATGTGACTGACTACTGTGCACTGTGCAGTAACACCACACCGCTTTTGGTGGATTTGCTGGTGGAGGTAGAGAACAAATTATGATAAACTAGCTGATCCGTACCCAATTCGTTGGGCGTTAAACATTTTTGATGATTATGATGAGGATAAAAATAAATTACGATCGTTTCTCAGACCTACTGAAAATGAAAAAAAAAATCATAAGAATCGGTCAAGCCGTTTCGGAGGAGTGTGCTCCGCGAGTATTGTGTTCTGTCATCTGTGGGAGTGTGTCCCCTAGGAGTGTGATACGATCATAGATTCTAACATCTACTACCGTAGATCGGCAATAGACTCAGTCAGGCGAGACCAAAATAAAATTACACTAGTGTGCGTGTAACGTGTATCTGTACATACAGTCTCTATATGAAGCTATATAAGAAATTCACGTATTTGATATTTCGCTGAATTCAATTCCTATATGCATTCATAACATGAATATATTAAAATGCGATATTATGATCTATTCATTTGTGCATCATTTATTTTTCAGAGTTCTAAAACATAGCATGTAGAGAATTAAATCTTTCAGTTGTACTTACACGTGAAATGAATAATTCTGTGGATTTTCTTTCCAAGAAGAATTAAAACCAGGTACTGCATTAGGTATTATACATCAACTTTACACTTTTAAACGCGAGATTAATAAAAAAAGCGGGATTTATTTCGTGAAAAACTGACGTTGGGCCGATACAGGCCGCTAGGGGTCGTCCATTAATCACGTGATGCCTAAAGGGGGAGGGGGGTTCGAAAAAATATCACCAAGTATCACCAAGGGGGGAGGGGGTATAAGGAGACATCACGTGTATTAATGTAGATTCGTAGTGTCATGGGCGTAGCCAGGATTTAGTTTCGGGGGGGGTTCAAGAAAATAAAACGTACATTACTTTCGGGGGGGGGGGGGGGGGGGGGTTGTGTTTCAAGAAATAAAAACTAAAAGTACATTCAATACTAGTCTTTAACGTATTAAAACCCATGGGCTCATTAGCTAATGGGCCCTCATTTTCTTTCGTTTTTACCCCTTTCAACTTTAAAGCCTGAAAGACTGTGTAATGCGAAAAAATACAAATATCAATAGCCTAAAGCTGAACGTCGGTACTGAATTTTATAAAATGTTTTTTAAGCCAAACACGAGCGAGCGAAGCGAGCGAGCAAATTTTATTCCCATTTTACAGGTTAAAATCTGTTCAAACGTGTAGCTAAAACAGTAAATAACGGTGAAATTTAGGAAAATACCATACAGTCAACCAGTTAAAACAGAACATCGGTTTTCAATAATTTAATATATTTTTCATATGAAACGCGAGCGAGCGAAGCGAGCGAGCAAATTTTTTTCCTAGTTAATAGATTAAATCTGTTCAAACTTTAAGCCCTAAAAGAGTGTAAAAATAGGGTGGTTTTGTAATTTAAATTTAAGTAAAATTTACGTAATTTATAGATGACAAAATTAAGTTAGGTTTGTCATATACTTAATACTTATTTCATACTTTTTCGTCATACGTACATTACAAAATTTTGTGATCAGTGACGTGCCCAAATTATGTCAAAATATTGTGTATAGGTTCGAGGCTTCGATGGCACGCGTGCCATAGGTTCACGATTCCTGTTTAGGCTATTGATTTTATTGTTTTTTTTAGTACAGCAGTCTTTCAGGGTTTAAAGTTTAAAAAGATTTTACAGGCAAAGGAGTAAAAAACATTTTCTCGCATTCTCAGTTTGAACGCATTTAACATAAACACATACTTATAGTACAAATTAGTATCAAAGTTCTGTTTTAGGCTGTTGATTTTTTCTTAATTACCTTAAAAAATTATTTTTCAGATAGGGTTACTGGGGCGGCAAAATATGTTTATTGTCCTCGGGCGCAAAATTTCTAAATACGCCTCTGTATATGGGTCATATCTCTGTATATACATATATACCAGCCGGCCCATTTCGGGGGGGGTTTGAACCCCCTAAACCCCCCCCCTGGCTACGCCCATGCGTAGTGTTGTTTAAATACTTACAAGACAAATGACTCGTATAGTTTTTAATTGCTTAAATTATTCGATTAAATTTTTTTTAACCGACTTCCAAAAAAAAGGAGGCGGTTATACGTTCGGCTGTATATAATATGTTTTTTTTTGTATGTTCGTGGATAACTCCGCCGTCTGTTGGCCGATTTTCAAAATTCTTTTTTTGATGTAAAAGGTATAATCCGAAGTTGGTCCCATTTTCAGAAAATTGGTGACCTGATAATGGGATCCATGAGGAATCGAGGGAACTCCTAGAAATTTATATGGACACATATGGTGATTTCGACTTTTTCTGAAGTAGTCCAAGCTTTACTTTTTGGTAGCATATGCTACCAATAAGATTTTGCTCCAAGGTATACCCTGGATCCAAAAGTACAGAACAGAACTCCTGACTCCTTATAGATACATGTTTGGGGATTTTGGCGTTGTTTAAAGAACTGCAAGCATATGCCACTTCGTCAATAAGGGTATTCATCATCACCACCACCACTATCACAGCATACACCATCACATTATGATGATAAAGAAGGTACTTCTCATAGTATTTTACACGAACACGGAGATCTTTGAACATTACTCTGCCGTTTATGGACCTATTTGCAAAATTCTTTTGTTGTTGTAAAGGGTTTAATTCGAAATTGGTCCTTTAGTCACTAAAGTGGAAACGTGATGATGCGATCTATGAGGAATCGAGGGAACTCCTCGAAATTTATATCGACATATATAGTGATTTTGACTTTTACTGAAGTAACACAAGCATATTATGCTACCAAAGAATAAGACGTTGTACCAAGGTATACCCTGAATCCAAAAGCACTGAACAGAACTCCTCAGTCTTTAGAGATATGCGTTAGGAAATTTCGGAATTGTTTAAAGAACTGCAAGCATATGCCACTTTGTAACTTACAGTAATAATCATCATCATCTTAATAACAATACCTAATGGAAGCTTGACGCGTATTTAGTTATACATTCGATCGTTTATTTTAGACGTTTTTAAGACGTATTAATAACTTAACAAGATATATCACTAAAAAGGGTGAAATTATTGTTTTTAAACAAAAAATTAAACCGAGTTCCAAAATAAACATAGATACACAAAAAGTATGAAATAAAACTTATTTTCTAAATAATGCCCCTTTTAAATTTGGCTAAAATTTTAACAATTTCTCTACATTCTTAATTTTGAAGTCAGTACCAGCAAATTTTAACGTGAGTTCTATGAAATATTGTAGGATATTGTTTGGACTGGTACCGACTTCAAAATTAAGAAGATTGAGTAGAGAAAGAGTTAAAATTTTACCCAAATTTAAAAGGGTAATTATTAGGAAATATGTTGTATTTCATACTTTTTTGTGTATATTTACTTTGGAAGTCGGTTTAATTTTTTGTTTAATAATAATAATGTTTTCCTCTTACCTTTATTAAAACAGCAATTAGAGCGTTCTTCTTCCTCATTTCCAAGCAGTCAGTCAGTCGTTACTTCAGTAGCAACACTGTCATCGATTAAATGGATAAAGTCTGCTACTGGTAACTAACACAATAAAGTTGTCCGATTGAGTTGTAAAAGTACGCAATTTAGTTGTTCGATAGTCGGCCAACTTGAAATTGGAAGTGTGCGCTAATGGTGTAAGCCGAACTGTTGCAATTAATTTAGTAGGTACCTGGGTAACCGAGGTTTGCTCGGAGTTCTGAGAAATTGAAATAAATAAAAAGAACCAAACACATTAATTTAGCTGACCGGGATTCGAACCCACCACATTCCGAGTTTTCTAACAAAGCAAAAATTATACAAGCATACCATTGACCAATTTGCCAATCTGAGTGACATAATTGTCGAAATTATTGATATGTTGTTGCACGACGAAAAAAAGCTATGTATTATATAATATATATGCTAAATCAATTTGTTCCCTCCAAAACTCTCCGCACAATTATACATTTCATGGCAATACTTGCAGCCATTTTCGAGGTTATATTATATTATATTTACAAGATTGTCTCGTTTAAAGTATAAGATTTGATATGGGCCACATTTTGTAAGAGAATAAAAAACATTATAAGAGCGTGTTTCTATGTCCTGCGCGTTGACTGTCCGAAAGCCGAGCACCAGTAACCAATTTCCATTCATAGCAAATTAAGCTATCTAGGCCCCGGCCATAACGTAGCTGTACAGATTCTTAACATCAACCTAACTTTTTGGTTGTTATTAGTTGATTTGCTATGAAACAAAACAGGTAATCGGCTTTCGTGCAGTCACCAGTCACAACGCGGCTCGTCTAACTGGGGTCTTAGGAGTGTCATTTGTAACTAGCTGATCTATTCCGAAATACTTTTTCGGTACGTAGGTTTATTTACAAATGACAATAATTAGTACCACCACTCTGAAGGTATGCTGCGGGCAGACAAATTGATAGCGAAACTAATCTTGCCCCTATAGTTCTGTAGGTATGTAAATAACTAAATACCATAGATACCAATATAATAGACAATCATTTTGAAATCTAGGAATTCATATTAGGGTAAATACGCTAAATGTCGGCCACTTACGGATTTTCTAACTTTAGATCGCTCCGGATCCATCAGTTTGCAACGAAAGGATAGCTTGTTATACGGTTTTAGACAGGTTGATAAATCTATTTTATATTTATAGGCATATGGTTGACTTTTCTACTAAACGGAAAAAGTATTAAGGGTTAAATGCGTCGAAAACGAAAAAACCTTAAAGTCGGCCGTTCACGGCCCAATGGTCGGTCGCGTTTTTCCCAAATGTCGGCCAGGCATAGGGTGTAACATTTTATAGTATTAATAAATTATAATAATACATAATTCAATTTTGAGACAGCAAGTTTGATAAATGAATTGAAAAATGACTACCCAGTACCTACACAAACAATGAAAAATACAAAAGTGATCAGCCTGTACAGTAGCACTCGATTCTTAGGCTGGCCGACATTACGATCTTTAATATTTCCAAAGTCGGCCCCTGTTTCGTATAGCTTATTTCTCGAGATTCAGCTAATACCACCCCGGCCGGTATTTGGCGATTGAACGTAAGATAGATTTATTAACATAAAAGCGTAACAAATTTTACTATTAAGACAGTGGAATTCGTAGTATTGGACTTTATTAAACAGACCGTATTTACCTTAAGTCGGCCCCGGCCGAGATTCCGATTTTCAGTCGAAACTGCAGTTCTAATGGCGGCCCCCTATTTTCCCCTAAAACCAATACGCAAAACGTTGAAAAAACTATCTCAAAATATAGTAAAAATACCTTTTTAGTGATAGCAAAGCTAAAAACCAAAAAAAGAAATGTCTCACCGTTGTAATATCAATCCCCGAATCGTGGGTATTCACAGCAAGTAAGCTGCTTTAACTACGAACTTCAATGCTTCAACGACGCTATCGCTACTGACGCTCAGTGTGCGAAGAGCAAGTGACGTAATCGGATAGTTACGGTTTGATCTTAAAGAGTATGAACTAAGCTTGCAATTTCAGTGGCATAATTACCACTTAATTACCTTTTGAATGAATGCAAGCTGAAAATGAGCAGACGGCCGAGGATTGGAGGGGGGCCGACGTTTGGCGTATTTACCCTATTCAAAGTAGAAAGTGGTGGGTGGTAACGAGTATTGAATACCGATATAGGTAGGTACTAGGTATAGGTATGTGTAGCCTGTAGGTAGTATATACGAGTCTTTTTAAAACGTGAAGTAAAAAAACGGTTACAATTCACCTACCTGTTACTTAGTACGGAATACCTAGCTATACCTAGATATAGTTTATTAAAAGAGATAAATATAAAAAAAAAATGCACGACTTTTTAATTTTTAATATTGTTTCTAATTAAAATTTTTAAATTGATTTTTTTTTTGTTTTTTAATCAAACGAAAACGATTTCCGTTGTTATTAAACATTTTTAAGCAAAGACAAACCCTTTCAAAAGTTTAGTTTTCAAGCTCGCCTGTATAATAATACAAATTTAGTTTTTTAATCAAACGAAAACGATTTCCGTTTTTATTAAACATGAGCAATGAAAAACCCTTTCAAAAGTTTAATTTTCAAGCTCGCCTGTAAATAATACATGCGAGCTTGAAAACTAAACTTTAAACCCTTTCAAAAGTTTAGTTTTCAAGCTCGCCTGTATATTAATACATGCGAGCTTGAAAACTAAACTTGAAACCCTTTAAAAAGTTTAGTTTTCAAGCTTTTTTTTTTTTTTTTTTAAAGGACGCTTCACACCACGTCAATCTGGCCCCGTGCTAAGTATCCGAAGAACTTGTGTTACAGGTACCAGACAGCGGAAATATATTTAATACTTTTATACTATACACATATTTAAGATTTTTATTATATTATACACATATTTAATACACATCCATGACCCAGGAACACAGAAAATCTTTTTGTTCCTTCGGCAGGATTCGAACCTGCGACCTCGGGCTTGAGCACCAAAGCGCTGAACCACTGAGCCACAGAGGTCGTCAAGCTTGCCTGTATAATAATATATGCGAGCTTGAAAACTAAACTTTAAAGTTTAAACCCTTTCAAAAGTTTAGTTTTCAAGCTCTCCTGTATTATTTACAGGCGAGCTTGAAAACTAAACTTTTGAAAGGGTTTTTATCGCCTGTATTAAAATAACCCTTGGTCTGTTCTAAGAGACAGAGTTATAATATACATTATACATGTTGTTTGTTCACGGGCTGAGCCCTAGCTTCGCCTAACCTACCTAAAAAAGTTGAAATATTTTGGTCAAGTAAACGCTACGAGTGATAATATTTAAACAATAGTCGCCAATCGATTTTAAGCGCTGTCTGAACATGTTTAAAGTACCTAGTTTAACATTATCTTTTTAAAATACGATAAAACTTGAAACGTTGGTAGGCTTCCAGGTGAGGTCTGTTGGTGAGATGACTATTTACAACCGATTTCTATAATGTCGTTCAGTACAGTCAAACACAGATCAAGTGTACTACTTTTTGACCTTATTACTCAGCAATAAGCTTCAAAAACCGGATCTGTTGGCGCTTGGCGACCGTATAGTCCGTAGGTACTACATCCCCCGAGTATTCGACGGCTCATTGCTTTTTACCCGACTGCGCGACGCAAAGGAGTGGTAATGTGTTTATCAGCCTATGTATGTATGTATGTATGTATGTATGTTCCTTTGAAGCACTATACAGACCAAACGCCTGGGCCGATTTTTATGATTCACACGTCAATCGATTCCTCTTAGTCCGGCGAGTGTCACTAAAGACATGACGTTGCACAGTGTTCAATCTCAATCAAAAATCGGACATCGTCTTTTTATCGGTTAATTCGAAAGAGTACTTAATTATAAATACCCGAGTAAAACACCCATGAAGCTCGCTTGCATAGTTTTAAAATTATCTCAAAGAGAAAATTCGTATCCCGCATTGATAAAAAAGTGAAAATACATTTTAATTAAAAATTCTTAAGGAATAGCCAAAAATATGTTAAACATTATTTAAAGAACATACAGAAAGCTACATTTTAAACCCTTTTCAAGTCGGCTATGACTTATGGGGGCCATAAAAACAAAGAAAATCGAATTTTAGTTTTAATTTTTTTCTGACTAATTTTCGCAAAAGTTGCACCTAGAATTGACATTAAAAGGAAGCTAATGATCACCACTACCACTGGTAAAATAATCAAATTCTAAAGAGGTGGAGAATCGTGGAAAAATAGTTTTGAAAAAATGCGGGATTTGCGGGATTCATCTCTAGAAAATTATATACTTTTTAGAAACAGAAACTGTTCAGAACTTGAATAAGAACAATAAAAAATTGATAATATGGATAAAAGGTCACATTTAAACCCTTATTATCTTGTACAATAAAAACTGGTTATAAAATTTTAGTTATTATTTTTTTCTGACCAAGTTCCGCTGAAGTAGCAGCTTCAACTAACATTAATATAAAGCTAATACACGCTACTACTATGTTAAGTTCGTTAAATTGAAGCAAGTGAGCTCACAAGTTGCCGTAATATAGCAACCCTTTAATGTTACACCTTTAAAAGGTGAGATGACAAAAGAAGTGAGAATAAATAAGTGCCAAGTTCAATGGTCAGTACTGAAATTTATTTTTAACAACTTAAATATCATTTCTTCTTATAACTTAGGATAATATATTGTAGCCTAAGGTCTGACTTGACTAGTTTCCTTTAGCTAGTTTGCTAAAGGAAACTAGCTTTAGCTAGTTAGGTAGTAGATCCATTTAGATCTCACTTCCTTTTTCGTTGAAGTCAACAACCAAGGCATATCATATAATATAATAATTTTGAACTTAGCTCTCATTTCACATTGTATGAAGACGTTCATACTAACTTTGTTTTTTTTTCTTCAGTTTTTTTTTTGAATCGTTGTCATTATAATTTTACAATATTATGTGGTAAGCAGTAAAGTAGTTGGCGTAATAGGTAGGGGTCTATTGTCCAGTGTTGCCACTCCTTTTTCAGTGTCGCCTATTATTTCTTCAGTACCCACAAGTCAAAATGAAAAGGCAAATAAAGAATATGATTTAAAAAAAGAGACTGTCCTGTGTTTCCATCATACACGCAAATAATAAAAGCACGAAAATGTTCAGGTTAAGAATTACTGGTGATCAAAACATTGTTATATGAATGAAGAGCCTGTAACATTTTATAAGGCATTTCACATCCAATATAGGAAAGAATCACATGCAAAATAAATGCTTATGTGAAAAATCAATTTTAACGTTTTACACCTTTTAAAGGTGTAACTTTAAAGGGTTGATATATTATGGCAACTTGTGAGCTCACTTGCTTCAATTTAACGAACTTAACATAGTAGTGGCGTGTATTAGCTTTATATTAATGTTAGTTGAAGCTGCTACTTCAGCGGAACTTGGTCAGAAAAAATAATAACTAAAAGAAGAAGGGGCATTTTTGTATGGAGCCCGTCCCTACTACTGTAGCACTACAAGACATATATCAAATGAAGGGGCTTAAAAAGTGTGTAATTTTATTGTATGACAAAAAATCTCTAAACCATGGGAGAAAAAAGTTAATGAGGGTGAAAGGTTAAAAAAACCCCCCGACACAAAAAATAAACTCTAAAAAATAATAAATAATATTTTAAACCTATTATAATTATATTATCACATATAATATTATGTAAGTTGAACTATTTTTATTTTCCAATCGTCGCCTCGTCGGGGGACCGTTAAAGTTTATAAAGTATTTTTACAACAACAGCTGATTATTACGAATTATTACGAATTACATTTAGGTATAAGCAAATTTTTCGGAGTAAATTCTTTTGTTCATTCTGCGACTACACCTGTTTTTTTTCACATAGCGGTCCCCCGACGAGACGACGATTGTAAAATAAAATTATTTCAACTTACATAATATTATATGTGATAATATAATTATAATAGGTTTAAAATATTATTTATTATTTTTTAGAGTTTATTTTTTGTGTCAGGGGGTTTTTAAAATTTTTAATTTTACTTTTATTTTATCCTTTTTAAAGTAGGTATAAATAATGGTTACCTTACCATATACATACTTCCAACATCATTGAAGTAACATGGTACCAAATTTCGAATCGATGGGACATGTGGACGATAGTCAAATCCCCTCATCAACTAATAAAGAAAAGATGATCTTCAAACGGCTAATCAGGTCATGGTTACCTTACCATGTTCTTTAAATATCGTTGAAGTAACACGGTACCAAATTTCGAATCGATCGGACATAAGAAAGTTAGTCAAATCCCCTCATCAACTAGAAAAGAGCTGATCATCTTCAAACGGCTGATCAGGTCATGGTTACCTTACCATGTTCTTTGAATATCGTTGAAGTAACACAGTACCAAATTTTGAATCGATCGGACATTGGAAAGTTAGTCAGATCCCCCCCTCATCAACTAGAAAAGAGCTGATCATCTTCAAACGGCTGATCTTCCCACCACCAATTTTCTCATCAAACGAAGCTACGAATACTCTCGATTAAGTCATCAATATTCTCTTTTAGTGCGCTTTCATTTGAGACCTTACTCGAGTATATTTGCACATTCGGTTTTTCTTCCCCGCTTTCACCCCCCACAACTTTTCAACGGCTCAACTGATTTTCATCAAACATGTCTAAGAACACTCGTATGTAAGTCACCTTTAATACAAAAGAAGCTAAATTGAAATCGCTTCATCCGTTCGGGAGCTATGATGCCACAGACAGACAGACAGACAGACACGTCAAACTTATAACACCCCTCTTTTTGCTCGGGGGTTAAAAAAGTAGAAAAATACACCCTGTATTATTGCACCATTTTATAGTGTTGCTATTAAGGAACAATTTTTGGAAAGTAATGGTATACAGCAAACGTCATAAAAGTGGTATATTTTGATAAACTGCCTCATATTTTGAAGAAATGTATGGAATAAACATAAAATGCTAAGAAAAGCTATTTCCTTAATTTTTTCGCACATAATTACTTTCCAAAAATTGTTCCTTATTAGTAACACTATAAAATGGTGCAATAATACAGGTTGATTTTTTAACTTTTTTTTTAACCTTTAATCCTCATTAACTTTTTTCTCCCATGGTTTAGAGATTTTTCGTCATATAATAAAATTATACACTTTAAGCCCTTTCATCTACACTAATATTATAAAGAGGAAAACTTCGTTTGTATGTTTGTTTGTTTGTTTGTTTGTAATGAATAGGCTCAAAAAGTACTGGACCGATTTCAAAAATTCTTTCACCATTCGAAAGCTACATTATCCACGAGTAACATAGGCTAAATTTTATTTTGGAAAAAAATAGGGTTCTGTAAGATATTTGGGTTTTTCGGACACAAGGTGTAAAAAATCAACCAGAAAAGTTACTTATTTTGCGTACGCTGCCTAAACTATAAAAGATAGAACCATAAAATGTTCTAATTAATTGTAGATCTTATAAATATCTACAAAAAAGTCCGCGACACACTATACCTATCTATGTCGAGTGAGGCACAACAACCATTTTTTTATTTAGAAATCTTGAATTTTTTTTGGACTACATTTAAACGCGTTTATTTTACTCATGTTATTAATCCTTATCAAAATAAATTATTTCATCACTAAGTACAGTTTATGTAGATAATATTTGGTCTGTGAATGATTAAAATTGGACTTTTGGTTTTGAAGTTATGGCGAAATTAAAATATTACGATTTCTGCTGCACGGCCCGTTGCGAAGTGGGCGTCACCAAGGCGGGGTGCGCGTGCGGGTTAATGTTTAGTTTAGTTTAGTTAAATAGTTTAGTTATTTTATAAACATCAAATTGTTAATATCTTAAAATATAATACCTACATTATAATATCTATACATCTATACAGTTAAATACAATTTAAGTGTCTGTTTGTAACTTCAAATTAACAGCTTTTTACATAATGAATCTGAAAGTATATTCGCTACTTACAATAAAATACATTTTTTTTTAACTTTTGTCTGTCCGTCTGTCTGTCTGTCAGTCGGTCTGTCTGTCTGTTTGTTCCGACTAATCTCTGAAACGGCTGGACGGATTTTCACGGGACTTTCACTAGCAGATAGCTGATGTTATAGGGTCTAACATAGGCTACTTTTATTTTAGGGTTCCGTTTAAAAAAATAGGATTCCGCTTTCGTTAGTCATAAATAAAGTCGCGGGTTTTCAGCGATATCCCAAAGTATTGTTCCACGCGGACGAAGTCGCGGGCAAAAGCTAGTTTGATATATGTCTTGTAGTGCTACAAGGGTGGGGACGGTTTGCCCCTTCTTCTTTTATAACCAGTTTTTATTGTACACGCTAATAAGGGTTTAAATGTGACCTTTTATCCATATTATCAATTTTTTATTGTTCTTATTCAAGTTCTGAACAGTTTCTGTTTTGAAAAAGTATATAATTTTCTAGATATGAATCCCGCAAATCCCGCATTTTTTCTAAACTATTTTTCCACGATTCTCCACCTCTTTAGAATTTGATTATTTTACCAGTGGTAGTGGTAATCATTAGCTTCCTTTTAATACCAATTCTAGGTGCAACTTTTGCGAAAATTAGTCAGAAAAAAATAAAAACTAAAATTCGATTTTCTTTGTTTTTATGGCCCCCATAAGTCATAGCCGACTTGAAAAGGGTTTAAATTGTAGCTTTTTGTATGTTCTTTAAATAATGTTTAACATATTTTTGGCTATTCCTCAAGAATTTTTAGTTAAAATGTATTTTCACTTTTTTAACAATGCGGGATACGAATTTTCTCTTTGAGATAATTTTAAAACTATGCAAGCGAGCTTCATGGGTGTTTTACTCGGGTATTTATAATTAATTTGTCTTTCGAATTAACCGATAAAAAGACGATGTCCGATTTTTGTTCGAGATTGAACACTGTGCGTTGGTGAAAATTCAATATGGCGACTACTGGACGCCATATAGTGAAAATTAAAAAAATGAAAGTCAACAAACTATATCAAGTGGGGTATCGTTGAATAGGTATTTAAAACTCATTGTTAGTTTTCTCTCAACATTTTTCGATTTGACTGACCGTTTAGAATCTATATCGATTTAAAGTTGCGTAACAACCATTCTCACATTCCAGTGCAATTGTGATATAGTACTGATGCTGATAGGAAATCCAGTCTGGTAAATAGCTAGCTAGGTACTCATAACTAAAAAGTATAAAATAAAA
Source organism: Glaucopsyche alexis (assembly GCA_905404095.1). Classification (NCBI taxonomy): domain Eukaryota; kingdom Metazoa; phylum Arthropoda; class Insecta; order Lepidoptera; family Lycaenidae; genus Glaucopsyche; species Glaucopsyche alexis. The sequence goes on from FR990049.1 coordinate 13,393,639, forward strand.
AATAATAATTTAAAAAATTTAAAAACCCGACTGCGTAAAAAGTGAACCAAACTAAGTACATAATTAAAACTGAAAAGAAAAAAACAAGCACTTAGATATCCGGTGGTCTAGAATTCTATAATATATTATTGAATTAATACTATTGGAACATAACAACTGAACAGTCGGGATCCATTATTCGACAGCCAATCTAATTTTTCAATGGATCCTGACTGTTTAGTTGTTATGTTCCAATAGTATTAATTCAATAATATATTATAGAATTCTAGACCACCGGATATCTAAGTGCTTGTTTTTTTCTTTTCAGTTTTAATTATGTACTTAGTTTGGTTCACTTTTTACGCAGTCGGGTTTTTAAATTTTTTAAATTATTATTTTTTATTAGTACATGTAAAAGGGCGACAAAAAAAAACCTTGTATAAAGTTAGAATGTTGCAAGGTGTCGAGTTAATGATGTCGGATGGAGTGAAATCGGGTGGAAGCCATGGGACACATTGATTGCCTTGTTACCACAGCTTAAGAATAGTTAAACATCTACATACAAACGTGCCGTGATCGGTCTAAATGTGTGCGTGCCGCGCCGAGCGCCTATCCGTAATCCCGTACGCATGCACACCACTGCACACGCCTAAAAATTTTTAAGGTTCGTTCAGTGCGGGGAAACGTTCACGCGTATTGAAGTACGATATGGGACTTGCGACTGACGACGATTATTTTCTTAATGACTTTGAAAAACTTTGTAGGCAAAAAATATTGTAGTGTCTTTTGGGGGTCTCACGTAGGGCGGGACGACGCGGTCGGTTGCTTATTTCGCTTTATTTAGTACGTCTATATATTGTCTAATGTATTAAATAAATAAAAACCTGGTGGTGCTGATATTACACACAAAAATATACATATTACCAAAATAGAACGTGACAGCCCTTGCGCCGACGGAAAAGTAGGTATTTAATTCAGTTCAGTTCGGTTCAGTTCATTTGTTTCTTGCAATTGTAGGTATACAAAATGATGTTACATGGTAATAATATTAGGTAAATAACTCGACGAGCGGCATTAGACGTCCTACTGTTCTTTTTATACTGTGATTGTTACGTACGTCTTAACACTTTACACCCGACTAACTTATCAGACTAACAGAGCGCGAGGGTTGAATGTATCAGAATGTCTCGCAATTTGAGCTTCAACCTTCATTATATGTTTCTCGATAACTATTTGTTTTCAAATGCCAAGTATAAAATGTTTAAGGGATTTATGTATTTTGTAAACTGAAATAGATCTACTTAAGAACTTAACTGTGACTTTAAGTTTAAAAATTAGGAAAACAGTTGACCTAAAGGCCATCCGTGCAACTTCCCGCTAAGCGCTTAAATTTTATCTAATGCATCATTTTTGAGCTTATCGAGCTCAAAAATAAAAGTGCTTCTAAAAATTTTCATTTTTTAACAGAAAGTTTAATAAAACACTATTTTTTTAAATTTCAAATTGTCATAACTTTGGAATGAATCAACTGATTTTCACGCAATTGGCAACAAACGATGCAGGTTTTCATGTTCTTTGAAATAATTTACAACAAAATTTATTTGATAAAAAAATTCGGAGTAATTCCGAAAAAAACACTTTTTCGGTTTTCTTTTCTCCACGGTATCTCTCGAACGAATCGAATGATTTGGACCAGATTAGCGGCGATCGACGTGGTTTTTCAAGATTAAGAGCTGATTAATTTTTGGAGTTGATCAATAAAGCCATTTAAAAGTTATTAAAAAAACACTTTAAAAAAATACAGTTTCTTTTAGATTTCTTGAAATCTATTTGTCCGAATCGGTCCAAATTGTATTCAAAATCTAAGTTTGGCCAAGTCCTTTCGAATGGTGCCAGCCGCAATAAAATCGGTCAAACCGTTCAAAAGTTATAAGAGGTTTACATACTTACTTCCCGATTTTTGAAAATCTTAGATTTTCTTAGCGGGAAGTTAAAAAGTATGGAGCAAAAAAAAGTATATCATGTAGTTATAACTCGCTCGCTGACTGAGCGCATAATATGTTCCTTTTTCGACTGCGAGCTCTAGCTCTATAGGTTGCATTTGTAGCATAGGTAGTTTTTAAATGCAATGACTGTTTACGAAATTACCTTTACCGCATTGTCATTATAATAACCATTGACAATGCGAACCGATCCATCTAAAGTTTACCTAACAGTTCACTGAACAAAGTCTCTACACTCTATAGTCTAATTATCTGGCTAGTATGGCTACTGGCTACGATCTTTTCGAACCGGGGCAAAAACTTAATAGTGGCGCCCCAGGCCCCTTCCCTTCAGTCAGCGTATAAGCATTACCAAACATCTGACAGCAATTTCTCAGTATTTTCATTAAAATTAATATTACATCCTTAGACGTTGTTTCTAGTTGTTATAAAATTAGATACCTACTTCTTTACATAAGTACTCTTTAAGTAACGTCACTCGCAACACCTCGCAACACAACGTGACACAACTTAGTAATTAGTAAAATACAAAAGTTCAGTAGCAATGGATAATTATAAAAATAATTTAATTATCCAAAATGGCGGCGATGTGGTTCGCCACCCATCACGTCTCGTTCTCGCGGAGGCGAAAAGTGGCCCATGGAGAGCCGCTTCGCTACGTCGAATGTAAGAGGAGGAATGGATGATAAGAATGAAAGTGGACGAAGTGAAACAAGTATGTAAGGATCGTAGCAAGTGGAAAGAAGTGGTCTCTGCCTACCCCTATGGGAAAGAGGCGTTCTTTGCCTACCCCTTCGGGAAAGAGGCGTGATTATATGTATGTATGTAAAAGTTCAGTAAGTTGGCTACTTGTTTTAAACTTTTTAATAACCTTGTTATTACAGTTAATAACAAGGATACTGTCACAATCCTTCAACAGTACCTGATATCTGCCTAATAAAATAGATAAGTCGGTATCTTGCGAAGGTCGACGTTGAGCTCAGAGCTGAAAACATTATCTAGATACCTGTAATGTGGGATAAAACACCTGATTGCTATGAGCAATCTACTACTAATATTATAAATGTGAAAATACTAATATTATAAATGTGAAAGTTTGTGAGTTCGGATAGATGGATGGATGTTTGTTACTATTTCACGCAAAACTACTTTACAGATTTCGATCGAACGATTTCGGTACCAACCCAAACAATATCCTACAATATTTTATAGAACTCACGTTCAAATTTGCTGGTAGGTACCGACTTCAAAATTAACAAGATTAAGTAGAGAAATTATTACAATTTTAGCATAATTTACAAGGGGACTTATTTAGAAAATAAGTTTTATTTCATACTTTTTTGTATTTTTTTACTTTGGAAGTCGGTTTAATTTTTTGTTTAAAATGTTTAGTGATATTTGTTAAATTATTAATAATATAACATTTTTAGATCGTTTAAAATATCATCGAATGTATAATTATTATTGAATAGGTATGCGCCAAGCTATTAGGTCCATTAGGTATTGTAAATAAGATGACGATGATGATTACTGTAAGCTACATAATGACATAATACGCTTGCAGTTCTTTGAACAATGCTAAAATTTCCAAACGCGTATCTTTAAGGACTGAGGAGCTCTGTTCAATGGTTTTGGATCCAGAGTAGGTATACATTGGTGCAAAATCTTATTATTTTGTAGCATATGCTTAGGTACGTTACTTGAGGAAAAGTCTAAATCACTATAATATGTGTCCATATAAATTTCGAGGAGTTCCCTCGATTCCTCATGGATCCCATCATGAAGTTTCCACTTTAGTGACTAAAATTCTAATTTCGAATTTAGCCCTTTACAACAAGAAAATAATTTTGCAAATAGGTACATAACCGGCAGAGTAATGTTCAAAGATCTCCGTGTTAGTGTAAAATACTATGAGAAGTAGGTACCTTTTATATCATCATAATATAGAGTGTGATGGTGGTGGCGATGATGATGATTACTCTAATTGACATGGTGGCATATGCTTGCAGTTCTTTAAACAACGCCGAAATCCCCAAACATGTATCTATAAGGAGTCAGGAGTTCTGTTCTATACCTTTAGATCCAGAGTATACCTTGAAACAAAATCTTACTTTTAGGTAGCATATGGACTGCTTCAGAAAAAGTAAAAATCAACATATGTGTCCATATAAATTTCGAGGAGTTCCCTCAATTCCTCATGGATCCCAGTATCAGGTCACCACTTTATTGATAACGGGACCAACTTGAGAAAATACCCTTTACATAAAAAAAAAATTTTGAAAATCAGTTCATAAACGACGAAGTTAAATCCTAACAAACATAAAAAAGCATTTTAAATACGGTCGAATTGAGAAACCTCCTCCTTTTTGGAAGTCGTTTAAAAATATATATAATACAACCGAATGCATAACCGCCTCCTTTTTTTGGAAGTCGGATAAAAAAGGCGGGAGGAGATATATTATTATGTTTCGCTCGCCGTAATGAATTCAAAAACTTTATTAGCACAACGACCAAACCTTTTTTACAGTAGTCGGTTCTGACTCTTGATATAACATCGTAGCTGAAAGCTGATCAGGAAAGCACTTGTGAGTTGTGACTCGTCTAATGTTGCTTTTCATCAGGCGATACTTCTGCTTGTTTTCCCCTATGTCCTAAAAAACCTAACAAGAACGTTTCAGGCTTTTAATATAGTATAAAAAGTTCACTTTCTAAAAAAGGTCGTGTAGGAAACCACAACTTCATTGAAAATAAAAAATTAATTAGATCATACCCCACACGATGGACTATGTAGACTGAGAAAAAATAAATCACCCTCTCTTCACATGTATACACAGGGGTGGTCGACTTTGTATGAATGACCTTGGACCAAAAAGGGGGCAGTTCGGTGCGACAAGAATGGTTATATTTCAATATATCGCTCTCTGTCTTACATGGTTAATATTACATAAAAGTTACTTAAAAACCACAACAGATGACACTATGCCGCTTCTAGATCACGCTATCGAAAACACTAGACGTATGTATATAAGGGCTCACGAACTTTCTGTAACGTAGTAGTTATGATTTGTTCGTGGAGGTGGTTGCTCGGTTTTGTTGGAATGTAAAATTAAACTCGAAAGTCGAAAGAGAAATTTAAAGAGAAATTAAACTTTAATTACGTATCTACAATTTCCCGCCATATTCATATAATCAAATATATAGTCCTCCTTTGTTGAAAGGCGGTTAAAAGTTTGAGGGGGCAGCTCACTAGAGGCGCTATTTGGTCCCAATTTTTTTGTATGAAGTCGACCTTCTTCTCCGCGAGTATTAAGTGTTCTCGAGTATTAAGTGTTCTGTGCATGTATGCAAGATGTTTCAATGTATGTCGCATGTATGTCAGTGCCTAAACTTTCAAGAGTAGGTATTTACTCTTGAAAGTTTAGGCACTGACTTTTAATATACTCTGGAATTTATGCAACTTTAGTTCCAACTATATCATTTAAAAAAAAAATGAATGATTTATACAGTATTCTCCGAGCGAAGTATGTCTTGAAATACTGTAGTGCCTGGGGCAGTCGGTTTTTAAATGTCGTATGGTTGCCTAAGCACATACGGCATTCTCACAACACAGTCAGGGTCAGCCTAGTCCAGAGGAATGACTGGTCAATACGTCTGGGACCAACCATGTGCGGATTTCCTTCACCGTCAGAGCATTCTCCTCCGACGACCTCCGTAGCTGTTAGCGCAGTGGCGCTTTAGCCGGAGGTTGCGGGTTCGAATCCCGTTAGGGAACAAAAAAGTTTTCTGTGTTCCTGGGTCATGGATGTGTATTAAATATGTGTATAATATAATAAAAATTTGAACTGATGTATGTTTCGTGACTTGGGTGTTCTCCATAATACTATTAGTATCTTCTTTTTCTTACGTTAGTTTCTTACACAGCTTCTTCTCGGCGAGTGAGGTTAGCGAACTGGTGTTAGAGATATCGCTTTTAATTTCCATAAATATCTTTTAAGATTTAAGTTGGTAGGTAGACTAAAAAAACCGGCCAAGTGCGAGTCGGACTCGCGGACCGAGGGTTCCGTACAAACCTGTAGCTATATACACAGAAGTTTAATTTTGTTACAGCTTAAATGATAGACCTGAGTATTTCATATGAATTTCAATTTAATACCTCTACGCGTTCATGAGGAAAGGGGTAGTAAGTTTAAATTATTACAAATATTTTTATTTTATGATGTGACTGAAAATTTACGGTTTTCGCATTTTTTCCTTAATCTGTGTTATAAGACGTTGGTTCGTATCAAATTTTAAGATTCTGAGTTCACTGGAAGTACCCTGTAGGTTTTGATTCCCTTGCGAGTGTCGAAAATTTGCGGCATAAACGGATGTATCTTTTGATTGCGTTGGCTTAAAAGTTTGATTTTTTCACAGCTCTAAGGGACAGTAGACCTGAGTATTTGATATAAATTCCAGCTTGATAACTCCACGCGTTCAGTGAGAAAAGGGGTCTTGACAAACAGACGGACGGACAACAAAGTAATACTATAAGGGTACCGTTTTTTCCTTTCGAGGTATGGAACCCTAAAAATGAGTTTGTGTGTACCCATTGGATGTTGTGCTCGTTGCCTGATTGTGTATCACTGGCATCGCTATATTTCGGGTCTGTAACGCCATCGAATTTGGGAACTTTACGACTCAACCTCACTGCCTTCTGTTATAACCTTTTTATTACACATAAACTTAGCTGTAATGTGATTAATAACGGTATTGATTGATCCAGATTCCTACAGTCTACTGGATGCATGGTAGAAACGTAGGTATTGTCATTAATATTCTGAGTAATAAGTATCTATGATAATATAGGTACGTACCAATAGGGAATATGCATAAAACATAAATATAGCTTAAAACATTATAATATGATACTAGACCGAAAAATAAAGGCAATGTCGAGAAAAGTTTCAATATCTGTTGATAAATGAGCAAGATATGAGCGGTCAAAGTTTTTAATAAGTATATCTCTTTCTAGCAAAACGAAATTACTTAATATGAACTTTCTATGAAAGTCGTGTTATGTGACGTTACATTACACATCCGATCTCTCTGTCTAATAGACTACTTTAAACGTTCATATCTTTGTTATTTTTAATGATACACTAAAACGGATTTTACCATAATATGGTTTACCAAACAAGGTATAAAATCTATATAAAAAAATACGTGCATATCCGCATCCTATTGGCAATTACACGAGTCAATCAAAATGCAGCGACCAAGCAAATTAATTTCAAATTTGAAATTAATAATTTGTAGAGACATTTTAGTATGTAACTACCGATGTACTAATTAGTAACGAGATAAAGCAAAACTTAAATTTTTGTCGGTTTCGGAGTTTTACCACGTCCTCACAGAAGCCTAGCAAGAAGTCACAAATAATAACGTCATTTTTACCCGACTGGGTTGTTTTTCACGCGTATCTTGTAGGTATGTATGTTTGTAAATTCCTTTATTGCCACGTATCTTCCAAGTCATATATTTAAATTTAATCAGGAGTAATTAAAACCATTTTAATTAATCATTCGAATAAATTTGTAATCAATGCATTCAAATAGTCGTATTTTTGCTTTGAATCGACCAAGCGTGTGTTGGTTAAATAAATAAAAACTACAATAAAATATATAATTAGAAAAAAAAACCCGACGCAAAAAAGACAGATACCTAAGCAACACACCAAAAAGACCGAAACAAGATTGAGAAAACCAAGGAATTTGTAAGTATTATATACAACTGGAAAGAGCTCTCGGCATCAAATCTGTGCCGAGAGGGAGATACAATACAAACCGCTCCGTCTCTTTTTAACAAGGGTGACAACAATATTTTTAATTTGGGGACAAATTAGTTGAAGTTTGGAAACATATGGTGATTTCAACTTTTTCTAAAGAAGTCCAAGCACATGCTATCAAAAAGTAATATTTTGCTCCAAGGTATACCCTGGATCCAGAAGTATAGAACAGAACTCCTGACTCATTATAGATACATGTTTGGGGATTTCGGCGTTGTTTAAAGAACTGCAAGCTGCAAGCATATGCCACCCTGTCAATTAGAGTAAACATCATCATCACCACCACTATCACACCATACATCATCACATTATGATGATATAAAAGGTACTTCTCATAGTATTTTACACTAACACGGAGATCTTTGAACATTACTCTGCTGTTTATGGACCTATTTGAAAAATTCATTTGTTGTTGTAAAGGGTTTAATTCGAAATTGGTCATTTAGTCACTAAGGTGGAAACCGGATAATGCGATCCATGAGGAATCGAGGGAACTCCTCGAAATTTATATCGTCACATATAGTGATTTTGACTTTTACTGAAGTAACACAAGCATATGCTACAAAAAAATAAGATATTGTACCAAGGTATACCCTGGATCCAAAAGCACTGAACAGAACTCCTCAGTCTTTAAAGATATCCATTTGGAAATTTCGGCGTTGTTTAAAGAACTGCAAGCATAATTATGCCTCGGTTGGTTTCAACATCTTATTTTTAGGAGCATATGCTCCTAAAAATAAGATGTTGAAACCAAGGTATCCCTTGGTTTCAACATCTTATTTTTGTATCTAGGGTATACCCTAGATCCAAAAGCACTGAACAGAACTCCTCAGTCTTTAAAGATACGCGTTTGGAAATTTCAGCATTGTTTAAAGAACTGCAAGCATATGCCACTTTGTAACTTACAGTAATCATCATCATCACCTTAACAACAATACCTAACGGAAGCTTGGCGCGTATTCAATTATACATTCGATCGTTTATTTTAGACGTTCTTAAGACGTATTAATAACAACTTAACAAAATATATAACTAAAACGGGTGAAATTATTATTTTTAAACAAAAAATTAAACCGACTTCCAAAGTAAAAATACACAAAAAAGTATGAAATAAAACTTATTTTCTAAATAATTTCCCTTTTAAATTTGGGTATTTCTCTACCTAATCTTCTTAATATGAACTTTAAGCCACCACCACGGTACCGGCAAATATGAACGTGAGTTCTATAAAATATTGTCGAATATCGTTTGGGCTGGTATCGACTTCAAAAGGGGAATTATTTAGAAAATAAGTTTTATTTCATACTTTTTTGTGTATTTTTACTTTGGAAGTCGGTTTAATCTTTTGTTTAAAAATAATAATACGTCATAAATGATAATACAAGTTGCTGAAACGTATATTATAGAGTGACTTTTAACTAGTGTAAAACACTTTACCACGTGATAATGCTCATGATAACAAACATCTTACCCAAATAAACTTTTTAGAGCATTTATTATAAGTGAAAATTCCTTTAGCGGCACTGTGCATTTTTCTTGGAATGGGTAAAAACTGTTAAACTCGAGCAGGACACGTGAATCTGATTGAAAAGTCATAAAATGCAACTTGCAATTGTTTGCTGTCTTGGTTTACGCGAGCATGAAACTATTTCAGTTCGTATTTACTTGTGACTATTGACCTTTGGCCTTGACCTTGACCGCCAATCATCCCCATCACATTTACCCTTACATTGGCCTTTACCTCCAATTGTCCCCCCACGAAAATTGTCTCCAGTTAAATGGCTCGACTTTTGAGATTTTTGGGGCCATTTTGAAAGTTGACGTACGGTGGAATCAGTATCTAAGAGAAAAGAAGTGTCTACAGTTAAATGGCCCCACTTTTGAGATTTTTGGGGCCATTTTGAAATTTGACGTATGGTGAAAACACCATGGAGAGCAGAAGTGTCTCCACTTTTGAGATTTTTGAGATAGAAAACACTATGAAGAAAAAAGTGTCTCCAGTTAAATGGCCCCACTTTTGAAAATTTTGGGGCCATTTTGAAATTTGACGTATAGTGAAAACACTAAGGAGAAAAGTGTCTAGTTAAATGGCCCCATTTAACTAGACACTTTTCGAAATTTTGAAATTTGAAATTTTTCACTTCTACTGGCACTCCCGAAGTGCAACCCGTTGTTTTTTATTATTATTTAATTCGCTACCCAATGTTAAGTTGAGGTGGATTAAATAAAAAAGTTCCTGTGGGAAAGTTTGTAATCATGAGCACTACCACGTGGTAAAGTATATTTTGCACTAATTAAAAGTTTGACGACCTCATTGGCTTAGTGGTTGAGCATGTTGATAATCAAGCCGGTCGCTGGTTCGAATTCCGCTATTTTTTCTTTTAAAACTTTTACTATCAACTTATAACGTAATTACACAATTTATATGTTATAAAAGCTTGTCGAGAATCAAATAAATTGTCTCATAAATCTATCAGATCAAGTTACTTGATTTACTTCTTTGATTTGTTTGATTCTCGACAAGCTTTTATATCATATAAATTGTGTTATTACGTTGTAAGTTGATAGTAAAAGTTTTAAAGGAAAAAATATTTTATTCTTTTTAGCGCATTCAAATAAAATATTGTTTTTTAAAAAAGTTTTTTTTTTTACTTTTAATTTATTTTTTACTTTTAAGTTATCGCTAGATAGGTTTCTCAGTCTGTTGATCTCATTTAACGCATCATTATTGCAAGGTCGTTTGCCGGTTAATTTAGTACAGTCAAGCACTGTACTAACACTGTACTCTTCAGGAGACCTCCTAGAGATTTTACTCTACTCAGTAAGGACCTCAAAAAACCCCAACACACCATACTTTCATTTGATACCCATATTGTACGAGTGGATTAAAAATAACGTGTCGGCCATATTGGGTGTTCCGCCATGTTGGATTTTCGAGTTATTCTCAGCAAGCCCATTCATTTGATACCCATATTGTAGGATTGCATTCAAATTGACTGTCGGCCATCTTGGATGTTCCATCATGTTGGATTTTTGGGTTTTTCTCAGCAATCCCTTTCATTTGATACCCATATTATAGGAGTGCATTAAAAATAACTTGTCGGCCATCTTGGATGTTCCATCAAGTTGGATTTTCGAGTTATTCTCAGCAAGCCCTTTCATTTGATACCCATATTGTAGGATTACATTAAAATTGACTGTCGGCCATCTTGGACGTTCCGTCATGTTGGATTTTCGAGTTTTTCTCAGCAATCCCTTTCATTTGACACCCATATTGTAGGAGTGCATTAAAATAACTTGCCATCCATCTTGGATGTTCCATCATGTTGGATTTTCATGTTATTCTCAGCAAGCCCGTTCATTTGATACCCATATTGTAGGATTACATTAAAATTGACTGTCGGCCATCTTGGACGTTCCGTCATGTTGGATTTTCGAGTTATTCACAGCAAGCCCTGTCATTTGATTGCATATTCACGCCAACCAAGATACTCGTCAAGACGAATCATACGAGCCCAAACTCGATGGAACCCCATCGTCGTTTAATTACAGAGTTCCTATGGCCATATTCTAGCTCCCTGGTTACCATATAGTATCAAAGTACTCGTCAAGACGAATTAAACGAGACAAAACTTGATGGGGTTGCGTCGTTTAATTACGGAGTTCCTATGGCCAGCTTCCAGCTCCATCATCAGATCCTGGTTACCATATAGTATCAAAGTACTTGTCAGACGAACTAAACGAGCCCAAATTCGATGGGACTATGTGGTTTTATTTTGGAATTCCTGTGGCCACCTTCCAGCTCCATCATCAGATCAGCTCCACGTCATCATAATATTGCATTGTCATGCGGTTTACATATTCGTGCAAAATTATAACTCAATCGGAAACCGGAAAGTGGATCAAATTTAACTTGCAAGAATCCATTGCAGACCGACAACGGGACAGGTGAAACTAAATAAAAGCTTATAAAATTAAATACAAGTTCTTCGAGAACTTACCACGGGACAAGATTGATGTGGTGCGAAGTGTCCATAAATGTTATTATTATATTATAAGTCATCCTATACAGATAAACCTACCAATATTATAACTCTGTCTGTCTGATGTCGCCCGCCCGCCCGCGAGGTTCTCACGTAACTATGCGCACATAATAAGCACTCAGGGATTAAGATTTTTTTCTACCAGTGAAAGAATTTTTCAAATCTGTTAGGTTTCAGAAATTATCAATAACATACAAACATACAATGGTTTCATCTTCACAATATCATGAAGGTAGGTAAAATAATATAAATGTCCTACATTACCTATTAAATCATATTGTCACCCGAACATTTAGAATGTTCCAAGGGAAATACACGGCGTTTTGTGTTGCAACTATTCTATTTTCATTTCTTCCATTTTACTCTACCAAAATGCAAATAATCAAAAAATAAATAACAAATTTCTAATTATCGGTTAGTAGGTAGGTTCTAAACAACTAGTGATTTTTATTTTACATTTCTCTCTCAGATTATGAATAACATAATATTTAACCGAGTTTATTAGTATTTCTTTCTTATACACTATATCGCACATAAAATCTACCAAACCTAAAATTTAAGGAAAGATATAAACTGGCTACACTAGGTTACTTGTTAGAACGAGACACAGGGATAACTTATAGCTATCTCACCGGGACCGGTTTTTTTATTGCGCACGTGATAAGCTTTAAGTCTGAGTAGTAAAGATAATTTTTGATTGAATTAAAAGAAAATAAAGTTTGAAGTACTCTTTCCTGTTGTATATAATACTTACAAATTCCTTGGAGAAAACAGACTAACACTATAAGCCGAAAGCCTAAGTGAAATAATTGACGTTATTTTTGTTAGCAGGTAGGGCCTATATTATATTTTTGGTTAGCTGGAATAGCTGTCTTTTTTTGCAGTCGGGTTTTTTATTTTTTATAATTATTTATTTTATTACAATTATTTACTATGCCTTAAAATAATTATATTATAGCTCTACCAGAATCTGATGGCATTTTAAAAAAAATAAAAAATGTGATTTTCATATGGCAATGTCAAGTATGACCCGTCAAATCAAAGTACGTGATCTGTCAACCGCTGCTAAAATTTTGTGATTATGTTCTTGGAATTTGTTGTTTTTGTGAAAATATCCAAAAAGGCAATTCGATCTCAAGCGAGAAATATTGTTTTCTATGTCTATAGTAAAATACAGAAAGAAGAAGGTGTAAATCGAACTCAATCTTATAATTTAAAGTTCGTGGTAGAGTTGACCGGTAAGTTAGAGTGAGTTGTTTTGATACTTTTAGTTTTTTTATATTTTCTTAGGTAATTATTGTGACTTCTTTAAATGTGTTTCCAGTACTACTATAAGGTGAATCGTAGCTGATGGCACATCGAATGATGGTTTGTTTTCCATGCCTGGTAAAAGGAGGAGAGGAGGAAAAAAGAAAATCAACATAAGACAGTTTCGATTTATAGTTGATTAGGAATAAAGTAAACGAGTTCTATACAGTTCGGAAGGAAATTCCAACATTAAATAAACTGTTGCCAATTTAATTGTATGTTATTCGTAATAAATAAGTATATAAAGTAATTCACGATTGATTTATTTTTCATGAAATATCATTATATTACATAGTATAAAACAAAGTCCCTTTTTTGTCTGTCCCTATGTATGCTTAAATCTTTAAAACTACGCAACGGATTTTGATGCGAGTTTTTAAAATAATAGTCTTTAAGTATTTAATAGTCTTTAAGATATTATAAGATTATGGTAAAATTTATATTCAAGTACTTATTATGTAAGTATATTATCAAGTGGTCGCGCATGTCGTATCGAGGTGATAGGGTCCCATTTTTAACAATTTGCATTGGGCAAACCTAAAAACATGTTCAATATTGTATCAGTAGTATATTGCTGTAAGTAGGTAGAGAATTATTCGCCGAAGTAGTTTTTTCTCCAAGAACACTATTCCACGCGGGCGAAGCCGCGGGCAAAAGCTAGTTTTCTATATTATACACCGAACATTCTTCATACAGTCTTATTATAATTCATGTTCAATAATACTAAAGACATAATTAAATATTAACCAGTATCAAGATCGTTTAATCCAATTTCCCCAGTATTGCACACTACAAATTTTTTTTCCCCTATTTGCCATGAGATTCTGGTACACCTATAATCACGCTAGCTTGACGTTTTTATGCTCAATAAAACCACACCACACCTAAACTGACTAACGTCACGTAGTAACTATTATATTTATTATTCTGTGCTAACGCACCGTATCCTCTATATTTCTATAACTAAGGTAGGTAATAATACATAGAACATATCGATAAATCAAAGGAGATGTTTCATTTTGTTTTCAATTTTGATCTGATCCGCCATGTTTTATTTTACGTTGTATTGCTCTCCTTGACGAAGTTAATTTAAATATACATTGAAACGAAGTGAAATTAAATAAAATTAAAAATAGGAAACGGTAACTCTATTTTGTAGCTATATTTATATATAGTGTACATAGTGCTGTCCCACGCCTCATACATTTCTAGAACATGTCCTTTAAGCTAAAAAAGTGTGAAATTCATCACAATATTTAAAACTAATAAAAAGTTGTGAATTAAGTAGAATAATATTAGATGGGAAGATACATACGATGTTTATAAACTTGCACTTGTCAAGTGTGTAGATACTACAATTTACCAAAACTTTCTGATTCACTAAAGACTTTTCGCAGTTGAACGCACCATAGATATCAAGTCTTTTCTCCTATGCGTTCCAAATAAAGTACCTATATTTAATCTTAAAAGCATTTTGCGAGGTCAGTCACGGTTATTAATAAACTGATCCAACGATCCTTATCACAATGAAAATGACGTTATGCAAATCGGATGTTACGTAAAGAGTTCCTCCTACATGACGGCTCGTTAATTCGGGAGTCCTGAAGCTGGCAGCTTGCTGCAGGCTGTAGGGACCTGGGATACCGCAGTTGCTCTAACGTCTGACGCGAGCGCGCGCGTGTCTGAAAAGTGAAAACCGACTCGGCTACACATTGTTTACATGTAACAATCTTGCACGAAACAAACAATCTCGCATCTGACAAATAAATAAAGGTGTCCGAACGTATAATAATTGTAATACCGTGCTCTATTTCTGTACCTGATAAATATTGGTAAGTTTCATTAAAATATCATATTTAAATAACAAAAATAAAATTAACGATGAAATACAATTTGAAGTTGACAATATTACAAAATGGCTTAATCTAAATTATTTACTTATTACATTTATAAAACTAATATAATTAAATTTGACAGTTTGACTAATACTGATGACATAAACTTAATTAACGGTAAAACACAATTAAAAGCATGACCTCAGCATCATTATTGGGTATTATACTAGACAAAAAGTTAAAATGGAAAGATCATATAAATAAAAATATAAAAAATGTATAGTAGGTTTAATATATTAAATAGTTGAATTGTATAGACAGTTGACATTACTATAATTGTGCTTTGTTATTTTATAATTATTAATTATCTTGATGTGACCTTTATATGCTTATAATTATCAATATTACTCTGAATTCTAATATGTAAACTTTCACCCCCTTACTAATAAACGCTGTATAATCTTTGAATAGTTATACAGTGTTTTGTTCCCGTCACACAAGTGACTTTTTTAATTCGATAGAAGGAGACAAAACACTGTATAACTATTCAAAGCTTATACAGTGATTATTAGTAAGGGGGTAAATGATTTAAATAATTTATGTATAATTTAAAAGACATCAATCTATAATTATTATATAATATTTCCACACTCTAAAGAGGTAGAAAATGTGAAAATAATTAGACTTAAGAACACTGTACACCAATTTCTCGGAAATAAACGTTATTATTATTATAAAAAATTTTAAATAAATTGTAATTTGTAATGCATTGTATCAAGTAATACTTAATTGTTTTAATTTTTAGTCAATTTACGCATTTAGTTTTTTAATTAAAATTTTATTATGAATGATCGTAGGTATGTTATAAAATAAGTAGGTAGGTACCTAACTACCTACCTACTTTACAAAACTATTTTAAAAGCTTTAACTTTCGACATTGACAAAACCATAACCAATTGACACGTTTATACGAGTATAATAAATAAATCATTAAGTACATACATAATCATTGCGTAGTATTTTTAATTAAATAGGAGTGGAGATCTTTATATTTTTTTTCTTTGTATATTTCAATTTATACACAGCACTGGAAGGAAGCAATCAAAATTAATAGGCCTTAATTGAATCTTTAATTGGCAAAATGGTGATTGAAATTACAAAATGCGATCAATTACTGATTCGTTTTTTTACGAACCGTGCGGGAAATTCCCGCGGGCTTTGTAATAGAGGGCTTCACATTCTCTATGTTTTATTTACGCTTAGATTTCATAGCGCAGTATCTATACTAATATTATAACTCTATACTAATATTAGGTATAAATGCGAAAGTGTGTCTGTCTGTCTGTCTGTTACCTCTTCTCGCTTTAACCGCTGATCCGATATTCATGAAATTTAGTATAGACATACTTTGGGCCCAGGGAAAGGACATAGGATATTTTTTCTCCCGAAATAGTAGTATCCCCGCGGGATAATGTATTTACGCGGGCGGAGCCGCAGGCAAAAGCTAGTAATATTATAATTAATTTCCTTGCTCTACATATTAATTAATGCTTTGTTTACAAACAGAAGCAATTGCAAGGATCCTTATTAAGATACCTAGCTACTAGCGTCTAGCTTTTTAGCTCGCGATTTGGTTTCTGTGGCAGATTTTTCTACCCACAACCACAGATTAATAAACAGTTACTGCATAACAATAGTTACTGCCACAACTATTCGTGTTTAATTCAGCTATGAACGCGCACTTTTCGCTTTTTTTAGCTAATACAAGCTTTTTCATACTGGACGCGTGCTGCGGTCAGTTCAGAGGTTAGAGATCGACCACGGCCTATAAGTAATATACGTCATTAATGAGCGAAGCCAAATAGTGACAAATTATAGGGATTTAATTTATTTTACCTTACACACAACCTCCTTTTTTGACGGTCAACGCTAGCTCATTTGAGCTTTTTATTAGCTCTGACTTGACCGCAAATCGCAGAACGCATCCAATGTCATGTGACCAACATTTAATGATTATTTGCGATCTTTGAGTAATATATTATTATGAGTTGAATAAAAAAAAACATTGGGTTGCACTCCGGGAGTCCGGCACTCCCGGAGTGCAACCGTCCGGAAATGTGAAAACTTGAATATTAACGTTGTGCATTTTTGAATACTCGAAATATTCAATTCAATTCTATCATACTCGAAAAATAAAAACTTCCTTTATATGGGCGAGTTTGCCTTGAGCGGAGTGTGATATTTTTTTTTACTTTATGAAAATAATTTTTTTGATGAAATTATGTAGGTACTCAAAGTATCATCTGTGTAAAATTATGTACTCAAAGTATCCGTAATTGACTTTGCTAAACATCTTACTATCCTACTAATATTATAAATGTGAAAGTTTGTGAGGATGTATGGATGGATGGATGTTTGTTACTCCTTCACGCAAAAACTACTGGATGGATTTTGATAAAATTTAGTATGGTAGTAGTTTAGGGTCTTGATTAAAACATAGGCTACATTTTATCCCGAAAAAATACAGTGTTCCCAAGGGATACTACATTTACGCGGACGGAGCCGCAGGCTACAGATAATTATATATTATGTCACAGTAAAATTGTAAAAACTGAACTTCAATCACTTAGGGGTATGGAAAATAGATAGTAGCCGATTCTCAGACCTACTGAATACGCATATAAAATGTGGTCAAAATCGGTAAAGCCGTTTCGGAGAAGTACGGTAACTAACATTGTGACAAGGAAATTTTATATATTAGATTTGATATTTAAATTCATAGAATTCTGTGAAGTTTCAAATTTAATACATTAATTTGGTCGATTTTTTTATACAAAAATATTAAATTTCATTTGAACAATGTATACAAGTGTGTCAACACTCAACAGGTTGTCGCGCCGCGCCCCGCAGTCGCATCGTCTCACGTCTGCACCGCCCAACTTTGAGTTAAAACCCAAATTAAGGGTCTAATACTCCATACTCTATAGTTTATCGTGTCTTTAGTTCATTCATAGTTATTATACTACTTGCTTTTACCCGCGACTTTATCCGCGTGGACGTGGACGACTTTGGGATATCACTAAAATTATCCGCGACTTCATTTACGTAGAAGGAGAAGCGCTTCTCCCTCACGAATGCCCGCCGCGCGCCGTACATTATTATTGCGCGCTTATTTTATTGCTGCGATATCTTCTAAAATACTCATTGAACCTTTTTACTTGTTACTTAAGGATTAATATCATCTTTATGAAAACACCATCACAAATAATGCTTAACTTTAGAACAAATTTAGTTAGCATAAAAAGGTTATTGTGAGCCAACCTTAAAAGATAGACATATACAGTCGCGGACTTTTTTTAGAACTTTTAAAGGGGAACAATTCTGTCATACATATCTTTAGCGAAACTTAAACCGTTTCCGCAGCGTACGCAGCGAAAGCAAAAAAAACTCCCGATTTTGAAACATTCTTGATTGGTGCTCCGCTCGTATTGAGCTTAGCATGATGCTTTATTATAGCCTAAAGCCTTCCTCGATAAATGAACTATCCAACACAAAAATAATTTTTCAATTCGAACCAGTAGTTCCTGAGATTAGCGCGTTCAAACAAACAAAATTATGTTAATCTATACAATAGTATAGATTAACATAATTTTGATAGGCAGCATAATACAATGGCAATATTCTGTGTAATTCACAAAATTATCATTTTATTATCATTCATTTTAACAGTATGTAAGTAGTTGGTGTTTTTACTAGTTTCATAGGATCTAATTAATAAACATAGTAATTTAGACATATTATAGTGCCTAGTGGGACTTAATACATAGTTGAATGGCATGTCGTAAGGTCAGTGCGTTTATTTTTCTTACTAGTTTACTAGCTGTCCCGACACAGTACGGTGTTCTGCTTTGATTAAATATTACATAGATACCTTATATCCTTACAAAACTGATTATATTTCTGTGCCGCGACACACATTGACATTTTTCATTATGACATTTGAGTCACACAGTTGTGAATGGGATGCCATTCTTAATTCGATAGCAAAGAAAGAGATGATTAGTGTTTGCCAATACACGGGACGCGTAATACGTGCTACTCCTTGACCGGCTAACCAAAATTGGCCCAACTCGGGCCGATTCGAGTCTTCATTTTAACGCGTTAAAACCATATCTAAGTACCTCTTTTTAATATAATACACCTCTTTTTAATATAATACATATATGGTGTTCCGTCTTAAATATGAACTGGAATGAATAAATAACTACACTTACAATGCAACCTACAATTTTTCCAATATTTCTCACCGTTTATAACTTCCCTGAACTTCCACAATTATTTCAATACCGAAATTCTATTTTTTATATACATAATACCATGTTTTCTGTCACGGCCCTCGGGAACGGGATAAAAAGTATCCCCTGTCCGTCTCATGGTTTTAAGCTACCTCACCACCAATTGTCAGCCAAATCGGTTAGGCCGTTCTTTAGTTAGCATATAGTGTAAGTTCTAATACGACTTTCTTTTATATATGTCACCGTAAAATTGTAAAAAACGTTAGATTGTAATATAACTAATGAAATTGTAAAATGTTTATAGACTTTCGACGCGAATATGCTGCCTATAATTTAACACATTATTTTTCGTTACATTATAAATACCTATATAGTTATTAATCTTCCGACATATTTTTACAATTTCGTTTCTTATTTTACTATCTAACAGTTTTTACAATTTTACTGTGACATAATATAAAATTATCTGTAGCCTGCGGCTCCGTCCGCGTAAATGTAGTATCCCTTGGGAACACTGTATTTTTTCGGGATAAAATGTAGCCTATGTTTTAATCAAGACCCTAAACTACTACCATACTAAATTTTATCAAAATCCATCCAGTAGTTTTTGCGTGAAGGAGTAACAAACATCCATCCATCCATACATCCTCACAAACTTTCACATTTATAATATTAGTAGGATAGTCAGGCCCACTTGCGCCAATCCGGGTTAAAGTTAACCGAAATTCTATTTTTTATATACATAGGTATATAAAAAATAGAATTTCGGTATTGAAATAATTGTGGAAGTTCAGGGAAGTTATAAACGGTGAGAAATATTGGAAAAATTGTAGGTTGCATTGTAAGTGTAGTTATTTATTCATTCCAGTTCATATTTAAGACGGAACACCATAATATATGTATTATATTAAAAAGAGGTGTATTATATTAAAAAGAGGTACGCGTTAAAATGAAGACTCGAATCAGCCCGAGTTGGGCCAATTTTGGTAAGCCGGTCAAGGAGTAGCACGTATTACGCGTCCCGTGTATTGGCAAACACTAATCATCTTTTTCTTTGCTATCGAATTAAGAATGTCATCCCATTCACAAAATTTTGCTGTGTGAAATGTCATAATGAAAAATGTCAATGTGTGTCGCGGCACAGAAATATAATCAGTTTTGTAAGGATATAAGGTATCTATGTAATATTTAATCAAAGCAGAACACCGTACTGTGTCGGGACAGCTAGTAAGCTAGTAAGAAAAATAAACGCAGTGACCTTACGACATGACATTCAACTATGTATTAACCTTTAAGTATGGACGTGGAGTCTCACAGGCTACTCGATGTTTTCGTTTTCTTAGTTTCATCTACTTCCCCCCACTTCCCGCGATTGAGTGGCTCAGTAGCTTTTGTTTTAGTTATAAAACTACCAACGAGGTTGTAGGTTGCATCTTCCGGTGAATATCACGTAAGTAATGACCATCAAAATATTGACCGGAGCCTGTCATGCTACACGTCCATTGTTGCCCTATGATATATTTTATATGGGCAATTATGTTTATTTCACATTTTGTAGTATAAAATGTCAAAAAACAATAAAGCTGGCAGTTCTAAATCAAAACCACCATCTTCAGGGATCTGCGAGAAAAACTGCCTGCAGGAGATCCATCTTTCGAACAAAAAGTACTCTCCTAATAAAACTCCAATATAAAAAATAAAAAAAAGTTTTTTTTTTATATATTGGAGTCCAAACTGATACAAAATGATAAAAGTAACAATGATGAAGATCAGGACTAAGATCAGGACCAGAACCAGGACCTAGGAGAAGAATCTTTTGTGCACTGACTGCCAATAAATTTAACTTATTAGACTGTTGTCAATTTTTTTTATATTTGTTACCTGAAGTAGGTGTTTTGTGTTTTTGGTTTCTTATATATTGTATTTTGAGAAAAAAAGACTTATTTTGTTAGAGGAATAATTTTTGATTCTTTAAGTTCTATAATTTTTGAAATAAAAGTTGATTATATAAGTACGTTATTTTATTGCTAAGTTCCATAACTTTAATATTCTATAAGTTTTAAAGCGATCTTATATCAAATTTCCCAAAATAATGTGTGTGCATATAGGAGCCTGTGAGACTCCACGTCCACAGTAGTGTTAAGAAAAAATTACGTCCATACTTAAAGGTTAAGTCCCACTAGGCACTATAATATTTCTAAATTACTATGTTTAATAATTAGATCCTATGAAACTAGTAAAAACACCAACTACCTACTTACATAATGTTAAAATGAATGATAATAAAATGATAATTTTGTGAATAACACAAAATATTGCCATTGAATTATGCTGCCTATCAAAATTATGTTAATGTATACTATTGTATAGATTAACAAAATTTTTGTTCGAATTGAAAAATTCTTTTTGTGTTGGATAGTCCATTTATCGAGGAAGGCTTTAGGCTATAATATAGCATCATGCTAAGCTCAATACGAGCGGAGCACCAATCAAGAATGTTTCAAAATCGGGAGTTTTTTTTTTGCTTTCGCTGCGTACGCTGCGGAAACGGTTTAAGTTTCGCTAAAGATATGTATGACAGAATTGTTCCCCTTTAAAAGTTCTAAAAAAGTCCGCGACTGTAGGGGAGACCGAGGTGTTTTGACACAAAGGTGATTTGAAACAATGCCGATTTCATGGAACTTAAAACTGTTAGCGAGTTCACAACGTTGCATTTCAACCACTCCCCTCCACCCGCTGACTTGTCAATACGCGTCGGTGGCATGAGTCGCGCGGTTTTGGAGTTCTGCGTGCCACGTGACAAATATCGTGAAAAGTAAGTTATTTACGTTTTTTTTACCATGCCTATATTTTGATAAGGATATTGTATTTTAGTTTGATTTATATTGGTTTCGAAAGCTCATTATCTAGAGATTTATTGTATATATTTGGTACAATTTATTTCTGTGTATTTGATTCTTGATTGTAGGTTAAATTAATATTGAGAGGTTTTTTCTTACTGAGGAGATTTGAAACAGGTTGTTTCAAATCTCCTCGTTTTCAATATTGTATCAGAATATTTACGCATTAACAAGCATTAACGTTGTGTCAATTAAATAAATGCTTTTTAATTTATTTGTTTTGTTTCAGCATGCCTACTGATCATAAAATAAAGACTGACAGAGGTATGAAAAGTGGCAAAATATATGATTTTGCAGCAGAAGATATAGTATCAAGTAACTTTGCCACATTTTTGCCAGATTGACGTTTTTTATTTTGGTTTTCTATTTACATTTTTGATATTTGTGAAATTATTGTTACATAAATATTTGAAGAAATAATTATTAAAACTGATTATAATTCTAAAGAAACGACTGAAAGTTATTATTTATTGAAAATCAATATTTTATTTTCAAGATTTGCAATGAATGTAAAACATTTTGTTTATCTTACTGTTATTTTAATTAATATTACGAATAATGACGTCATAATACTTTTAACTACTTTAGGAGTTGATCATATTGTGTATCAGAACTGTAGTTATCTACTTATGCGATATATCAGTACAAAAAGTGAATAGATACGTAAAATAATAAAGTATGTGCTTGAAACGATAAATTTTAATACATGCCTTTAAATTATATCACAACTTTTATTTTAAAGCACTTAATATTTCACAGAAATCATATGTTTTAACTCTCCTCGACCCCTGTTTCATTTTACCTCGGTATGAGGGGAATTGAAACAAGATGACTTGTTGCGGTTAAGTCGATTTTTTACCACAATATTTAACACTTACAATTTCTTTATGTTAGTAATTTGCAAGTGTAAAGAATGACCTAACGTTATTACTAATATCATACCATTTCTGCCAATAGTGTTTGGTATATGAGACAAAATGTAAAAATTGTATCAACACCCCTCGGTCTCCCCTATATACAGTCTATCTTTGGTTGACTCACAATAACCTTTTTATGCTAACAAAATTTGTTCTAAAGTTAAGCATTATTTGTGATGGTGTTTTCATAAAGATGATATTAATCCTTAAGTAACAAGTAAATACGTTCAATGAGTATTTTAGAAGATATCACAGCAATAAAATAAGCGCGCAATAATAATGTACGGCGCGCGGCGGGCAGTCGTGAGGGGGAAGCGCTTCTCCTTCCACGTAAATGAAGTCGCGGATAATTTTAGTGATATCCCAAAGTCGTCCACGTCCACGCGGATAAAGTCGCGGGTAAAAGCAAGTAGTATAATAACTATGAATGAACTAAAGACACGATAAACTATAGAGTATGGAGTATTAGACCCTTAATTTGGGTTTTAACTCAAAGTTGGGCGGTGCAGACGTGAGACGATGCGACTGCGGGGCGCGGCGCGACAACCTGTTGAGTGTTGACACACTTGTATACATTATTCAAATGAAATTTAATATTTTTGTATAAAAAAATCGACCAAATTAATGTATTAAATTTGAAACTTCACAGAATTCTATGAATTTAAATATTAAATCTAATATATAAAATTTCCTTGTCACAATGTTAGTTACCGTACTTCTCCGAAACGGCTTTACCGATTTTTACCACATTTTATATGCGTATTCAGTAGGTCTGAGAATCGGCTACTATCTATTTTCCATACCCCTAAGTGATAAGGGTTGTTCACCCAAATTTTATTTATAATGTGGCATTAAAAATACATACAACCCTAAATTTTTACTTTTTTATCACCAACCTCTATTTTTTATAGCTATTTTAGTAATTTAATCATTTTTCATCGTGCTCGATAACTGATCAATTATAGTGTTTTTACTGTACTTCGATTAAAAATCTAAATTTTTTTTAAAGAAAATAAACATTTATTTTTATTATTAAACCTACCTACTCAAAATATTTTTAAAGGTATTTTTTAAATTAAGGTGATGTTTGATACACGATTTTTTACAAAGTCAACCATTTTCGAGTAATCGGCCTCCAGAGTGGTTTATAAGTTTTAAATTTAAATTTCATTTATTTAAAATAAAAAATTTAAATAAACCTTGAAATACCAATGTAATTAATTAATCGAAATCGGTGAAGATTTACAGATTTTCCATACAAACTTAGGACCACTATTTTACCCCTCTAGGGGACGAATTAAAAAAGTACCAAATACATGTTCAACCCTCTAGTTTATTTATATTTCTTAGCCTGGATATTTAAATTCATGGAAATTGGAAAAGTTTTCAATTCTAACATCGCAAATTTTCAAATCCTTGTTTTGAACCGTAGGAGGGTAAATTCTAATTAGATCTGAAAGACGTATTTGATAAAATGTATTCAAGGCCATAAATCTCAATTTTCATCGAAATCGGTACAGATTTAAAGATTTTCAATACAATGTACGTTCCCCTTTTTAATCCTTATAGGGGTAGAAGTTTAGAAAACAGGCGGCCACCGAAGTGTATGTGTCACCGTAAAGTTGTAATTTATACCGTTAGATTATAATATAACTAGCGAGATTATAATTGTCAAATAAACATTTTGCTTACAATTTTACGCATTATTTTTGGTTATATTATAATATACTTGAAAATTCTATCATGCTGTTAAGAAACAGTCAGTAAGAGAGTACACGCGGTATGGCACTCCCTCAGAAGACTTAAGAACTTGCTTCCGATCAAAACTAAAATTTTGCTTGCCGAGTCCTTGTTTTTACCTATATTGGACTACGCTGACACGTGCTTTGTCGATCTTACTAAAGACAAACTTAATAAACTTGAACGTCTCCAAAACTTAGCAATTCGCTTTGTCTTCAGTTTGAGAAAATATGACCACGTGTCAGATTATCGTTCCAGGCTTTCCTGGTTACCTATACGCCTTAGACGAGACTCTCGAGTGCTCTCTTTTCTGTACTCTATACTCTTCGATCCAAGAACACCTTCTTACCTTAAAGATAAATTTGTCTTTCGATCCAATAAGAAAGAACTACGATCATCTGCTAACCTCCTTCTCAATATCCCGGTTCATAATACAAAGTGTTTTGGCTCTTCATTTATTGTGCATTCTATACTTTTATGGAATTCTTTGCCTGTTAATTTCAGGCAAGCTAAAAGTGTCGACTCTTTTAAAGCATCGATTAAAAAGTATTATTTATATAAGTAGTGATATTGTATATATTATGATATAATTTATAGTTTGTTTTGAAATATTATTATTGAATATAAAATATATGTTTGATATAGTTATGTATGTATCTGTGTATTTGTTGTATGTATTTATATGTCTTAGAGCCATAGTATAAGAATATTGTAGTGTTTAGGTATCTATTAGATTTGTTTAATATTAGTTATACTCGTGGGGTTTCCTGTGTATGTTAATACAAAACTGATTTTGCACATTGCCCATTTTGTTTGTCTGTGTGTTACAATTTAAATAGTTTCCTGCTTGTGGGTTGCTTGGAAGAAATTGCTGCATAGCAATAAAGCCGCCCTTTGTGTTTGTACTAAGTTAAGTTATTTGTAATTTTAACTTTATTTTTTGTATGTAAGTATAAACACAATAAAGAATATTCATTCATTCATTTATTCAAACATGAGTTCATAGTTTGGGTATCATAACAATATCTACTAATAAGTAATAAATCATTAATTCAAATTTTAGGATCTATTTCGCAGGGTTTATGGGCGTGTATTTTCAGTTACATTCACTCGATATTTAAAATTTAGTTGCAATTTTGCTCGATCGATCGATCGACCTTCAATCGATCAACATTTCCGCGAATAAAAGAAAGAAAGCGTTACCGCCTACTGGCTATCACATTAAATTTCAATAAAAAATACCTACCTACATGATTGTTTTGGAATTTGTATGGTCTTTTTATTTCATTCACCGAGTAATAATTATTCAAAGCACTTACATATAACTTTAACTTCGTAAAGTTAGTCCTACTTAGTTACAAGATTGTCACTCGATAGCTCACTCTTCTCTCAACCTGGTAGACGTCAAAGTGAGAGGTGAAAAGTTTTAATTATTCTTGCGTAGGTACACTCCAAAGTTCTCGAGGCCAAAACTGATTGATAATAACAACGAAGGTCCCTATTACGTTATGAAAATATATTCATAGAATCGATCGTGATATAAAGTATAAACACATAATAGGCAATCGGACTGATTTTGTTTTTATTGCATAAATGAATAGTACTCTTAAATATGAGTAACTTCTCAGAAGAAACCTTATATCAAAAGTCAATATTTTCAAAGGTACAGCGATTTGTATAAAAAATTTCGCGAGTCTCCTAAAAACGCTCTATACTAAAGTCGACCTACAAATGACGTCACTTGTAGGTTAAGGTGTATGAAGATGATATGAAGTATATGGCCGCCGGAATAAATTTGTGAATATCTCCGATATTTGTGCGTTTAAGTTCTTACTTACCATAATGAATGTTTTTGTATAATATGATGTGTGTAAACTAATTTACCAATTTCGCAAAAAAACATTTTTTTGGTACTTTTTAAATGTATTTAATTAGTAAACTACACATAAAATAATATATATATTTACATTTACCAAGTAGTAATGCCTCAATATTTCTGAATATATTAATGAACCTAAATATTTCAGATGTAGTCCGATCCCCTATTATAGTAAATATAGTTTTATTTTGAGAGATGCCTGTCGGTTTGTAATCATACTGTAATGTACATTTTACTTTGGAAGTCGGTTTTCAATTTTTGTTCAAAAATAATATCCCGAAAAAGTACAGTGTTCCTTTGGTATACTGTATTTACGCGGGTGGAGCCGCGGGCAATAGCTAGTTATTTATTAGGATACCTAAGCAGAAAATGGATTTGCATAGCACAATATAACCATTACGATTTACGTGTCTTGGCGGCTGCTACCTATGTCGCTTTGACTGGCTTAGTCGTGGGTTTAGCCATCAACAAATGATAACGGTACCTACGTCAAAGAATACATATTTAACTAATACGTCCATCGACTGCTATTAATGAATCAACTTATTGATTAATCCGCTGCGGTTAATATTGCAATTATCCCGATATTACTCGACTATAAGTCGGTAATCCGAATTTAAATGGGTTGTTTATTTATTGCACAACTTTGGAACACAAATAATAATAATGTTTCAGTCTTTTAACTGCGTTGCTATTAACTACTCGAACCTATTTAATACTAGCTTTTGCCCAAGGCTCTGCTCGCGTATCTAAATAAAATTTCCCAAAGGAATACTGAACTTATTCGGGATAAAACGAAACATGTCGATACTCGCATTTTTGTAGTTGGGAAAGTGAAAAATGCAC
Source organism: Glaucopsyche alexis (assembly GCA_905404095.1). NCBI lineage: Eukaryota > Metazoa > Arthropoda > Insecta > Lepidoptera > Lycaenidae > Glaucopsyche > Glaucopsyche alexis. Next base: position 13,421,208 of record FR990049.1, read on the forward strand.
CGTCGCAGCTTAGTATGTATTTCTTGATTGCTTTCTACAAATTACGAATGTTACGACACCGCGACATCATACCACTATATAAGTGGAATGATGTCGCGGTGGGTGATGGGCCGGCTCGACCGGAGAAATACCACGGGCTCACAGAAAACCGGCATGAAACAGCGTTTGCGCTGTGTTTAGCCGAGTGAGTGAGTTTACCGGAGGTCCAATCCCCTACCCTATTCCCTTCCCTACCCTCCCCTATTACCCTATTCCCTTTTAAAAGGCCGGCAACGCACTTGCAGCTCTTCTGATGCTGCGAGTGTCCATGGGCGACGGAAGTTGCTTTCCATCAGGTGACCCGTTTGCTCGTTTGCCCCCATATTTCATAAAAAAATAATAAAAAAAAAGTTTACTGTAATTAGAATATACGCGTACCTACGCATAATACGACATGATTCGTTGCTCAAACATAAGAAACCATGTTATGAGGTATCAGAACTAACGAGTAACGTAACGATACTATAGTAACGAGTACTAATGTTATAGTAACGAGTATACACGGGTACGCTTTTATTCATTACTTTTACTCCTATAATTGACACCTAATTTTTTTTAATCGGATCAGAGTGCTAAGTGTGAGTTTTTCTTTCGCATTCGATAGTGAGCGCGTTAGCGTTTTTAGAAATTTGTACAACGCCACCTATAGCAAAGAAAATATATTACTAACGTCCCTATAGTTAATGCATTGTATGATGATACAAGAATAAGAATAATTTATTTTGAGAAAATTTACATGGGTACAGTAATAAAAAATTATATAATACTAATAACTCCCCACACCGATTTTGGTGACGGTGCAGTGGGTTTCGTTGAAACTGGTCCAGTAACGCAGAATTTATTTTTATAGTGCCCAAGTGTGTGCACACAAGAGCACTCTCTCTTCCCTTATTCTCATAACCCAGTCGGACGGACACATGACACTTTTTATATGCCCATCTGACACATGGATCAATCATCTTTTCTGTTAGACAATCAAGTGATCAGAATTTACAGAGATATATTGTAGACCACGGCGAAGGACATAGGATTATCGCGGGAAAATGTAGGTACGGTTTCCGCAAGATTAACTTTTGCGCGCACGAAGTAGCGGGCAACATCTAGTATTTAATAAAACAACAGTATATTATATCCTGCTCAATTTATACTATCCGCAAGTTAACCGTCGCTTCAGCTAGCTATCTGTCAGTGAAAATGTTGCTAAAATTGGTCCGGCTGCTTAAAAGATTAGCCGGAACAAACAGAAAGACAGACAAACATTTCGAAATTGTTTTTGGGTGAGGCAAGTAATGTATTATCTTATAAAGTAAACTGTGAGATTCGATTCCTCAACTATACGTATTTATGATGTTCCTACTTTATACGGAACCATTATTTTTCGGTATTTTTGATAAACCCTAAATAGGGTTCGTTCTCACGAAGGGTTCCGTACAAAACGGCAAAAAACATGTTTGTTGTATAGGAGCCCCCCCTTGAATTTTTCTTTTAACTTAGCTTTATTAGTTTGTACTTACTCCATAAATGACACCATTAGGTATTTCAAATTGTGAATCACTCGTCTTCATAATCTCAAGATTCTCAAGACAGACGCGATCGAAAAAAGCAAACAAGAATGTTTTGTTTGGTAGTACCTAATCCGTAAATAAAATCAAAATCAAATCAAATCAAATGGTGACTCACACTCGCACATTCTCGACACTCGTGAAGAATAAAGTTTATTCGATTAACGCGATGGTAAAGTTTCCCTTTTGAGAAACTCGCACTAGTACAATACGTCTAAAGACTGCCAAAATCATTGCCCTTCCTTTTGGCTTCGCCACAGTCGGGTAAAAATGCGGCGCGTTTTGCGTAGGTATTTTTGAATCAAAATGTTTTTAACATTCGGCGGTGAACGATCAATACGCTAGTTTTCCTTTCCAAAGTAGCAAATAACTCCAACATGCTTACATGCATAAGTTATAGTCGGTAAACATTTAACATACCGATAGTCAATAGCTCATGTACTAGCTATATAATATAATACTAGCTACTAGCAATGGAGCACGAGAAAATAATTTTAGGGGCGATTTCCTGTTGATTGATTTTGTTAATCAAATTGACTTTCACCTCAGTTACATGCACATCGCACATCGCACAGCGCACTGAGGGATAGGGATAAGTTAATTCAATACATAAAAAATAATATGCAGCACTTCATAGTTGTAAAACAAATAGTTTTTTATAATTGCATTTTTTTACCAGTGTTCCGAATTGGATAAGTATAACTTTAACAAGTGACTTCAGAACTATCGACAGTCTAAAATAATGTACATATACTTAAAGAATTATCCAACGGGAACACTGTACTTTTTCTCGATTAAAAGTAGCCTATGGGTTAATCCAGAGCTCAAACTACTACCATACCAAATTTCATCAAAATTAGTTCAGTGGTTTTTACGTGAAAGAGTAACATGTTGTTTGTATTCTATCTCACAATCCCATAACACCAGGTCCCCCAATCCCACAATCAATGCGTTCTACCGGTAATGACATACGAAGCCGAAACGTGGACAATCGCTGTAGGACTGGTTCACAAGTTCAAGGTTGCTCAGCGTGCTATGGAAAGAGCAATGTTGAGAGTATCTTTAGTGGAAAAAATTCGTAACGACGTCATTCGCCAGAGAACTCAAGTCACCCACGTTGCTCAACGAATTAGCACGCAGAAGTGGAATGATAATATGAAATGAATATTGAAATTACTTGCATTTGAAACGAGGCCACCCTTTGAAATGCAAGTAATTTCAATACCAGACTTATTCATTTTTTTTTCTTTTATCAAGTTATAATATGATTGGTACCTCATTATTTCAGAACGTATTAAAAAATAAACATTTTAACATGTTGTAAAAACAATAATTTTCCGTGCAACTCCTATCACTAAAGGTATACAAGCCAAAATAAGAAGAAGAAAACGAGCTGGTCGCTACACGCGTAGCATGAGTTGCCTACCGTAGAGGCGTAGAAACGCCTACACTCTGCACAAGAATAGAAATACTGATAGATTGTATGAACTAAATGACATATTTTCTTTATTAATCCTTATTTTATAAAATTCATAAAATAATAATTTTAAATTACTTTATTATATTCTTCCATAGAAAGAAACCATTTTCACGGTGGTATTTTATAGCAATATTAATTAAAAGAAATGGTAGAAACATTAAATTTGGACAGCACTTTTAATTTAAAACTAGCTGATGCTCGCGGCTCCGCCCGCGTACGTACAGTAGGTAACCCACGGGAACCGTATATGTCCCGCGATAAAAAGTAGCCTATGTCCTTTCCCGTGGTTTACTTTATATCTGTGCCAAATTTCATGATATTGGGTTTAGTAGTTTTGGCGTGAAAGATGGACAAAGATACATACTTTCCCATTTATAATATCAGTATGGATGAAGACGACTATTGTAGATCACTAAGAAGGAATTTTGAAAAAATCCACCCTTAAAGATGTAAAATTAAGGCTGAAAGTTTAAATAGAAAATCTACACCAATTTCGATGAAAATTGAGATTTATGCTCTTAAACACATTTGAATAAATATCTCTTCCAGGGTTTATTTGAATTTAATTAAATATGTAAAATCTACTACGATGTTCATGAAATTTTATACTCGAGTTAATAACGCAGATAGTTAATATGATTTTTTAATAAATAAATACCTTACGGCATCGTTTCTCAACCGGGGAGTCGCGACCCTTGAGGGGGTCGAGTGTAAAAGGGGTTGCAGAATGTTGAAAAATAACAAAATAAATACAAACTGGTAGGTGCAAAAGATTCGGTTTTTCGAACGAATTCTGTATCGAACGTCGAAAAATCGTTCGAACGTTCAAACCAGTGAAGACATAACGTATAGCTGATAAAAGAAGCGCACTATCAACTATGTCCATATTATAACAATTTTTACAATGACGGGGTCACAAGACATTTTACTTAACTTTTTGAATTTTTCGTGGGTCGCGACATAAAAAAAGTTGACGATGCAGGATCTACGCGGACTAAGTCGTGCGATAAAACTATTTAATGATACGTACCTATGGGTATTACGCAGAGTGGACTTACAATTTGAGAGTTCGGGTAGAACAAATGCATTATACGGTCTCCGCTAGGATCAGTACAACACATTACGTGTTTCCGCCCAAAAGCCGCCCTGGCAACAGTGACTTTCAGTTACAAAGTAACTTGTTTCTAACCGTTTACGTGAAATATTCACAGTTATAACTCGATAGTATTTTTTTTTCAATTTCATAATTGGAGATCCTTTAATTTAAGGCTTTAAATATTTAAAAATGGGTTGTAATGTTTGGATATTGGAAGTATAGGTATTATGTCTGTTCAGTTGCTGGCCTACGAGCTTGTGTAGGTAAGTTTTTAAGAATTTAACTGCTAAAGCTAAATGTAGCAAATATTTTTATCGTTTACCTTTAAATACTAGGTATAGGTCGCGCAACGGTTTATGAGCGCTCAGTGAAAGTGGAGGGGATCGTTCGCGCATGTGACAGCAAAGAATCTATATTACTAACGTACCAATAGCGTGTCGGCCGCCAAGTTCGGCATGCGTTCGGCGCATTTACACTCCCCGCCCGAGCCCGCTACCGCCAAACACACCCAAAAACTGACTTCTGCGCATACCCCCTCTACTTTTGTCGAAAGATCTTAATTCGTTGCGCGACCTGTACCTACTTACGTTTGAAAAACACTATAAGCACCTAACAAGAATAACCTTTTCATTTACGTAAAACGAAAAGGAATTTGGTGGTTCTTTCCAAATTAGGATGTTTTAACCTGAGAACTTATTCATTTATTAAATTTAAATCAAAAGCATGATATTCAAATGTTGAGTTATTTACTAGAGTCGGAGTTTTCAATTGATGTTAGACTTATTAATATAATATCCTATCTATTACTCATATGCCGTTTAAACTTTGTAATTAAATCAGATAAGTTTTAACTCAGCCAAAGTCTTTAGCATTTATGTAAATACGCAGATATTCCATTACATATCTAATAAGATTCCGATTCCAGCAATTTCTGTATATATTACTGAAATTTCCGGAATAATACCTAATAATATACCCGTTGTTTCCTGGAATTACAAAGTGTGTTAACTATTAAAGAAAAATCTTAACCAAGAGCATGTCATCAAATGTCGAAGGAGGGTTCCTTAACTATCAACATGCAATATATGTTTATTTTATTATTTATTTTTCAAATTAAAAACATTTAAAAAACCTAAAAAAATATATTTTTAAAAGTTATAGTCCGATTTCACTTCAAATATTTTTCGTAAGAGTTTTTAGTATGACTTATCAGCATGGAAATTTACAATTTTCTACATCTTATAGTGTATAAACGCCAAAGGGATATTAACTTAAGCTTTGGACAACGTATAAGCCACTCTGGGGGACGATTACTCGAAAATTGTAAACTTTGTAAAAAGTCGTGTGAAAAGCTCTTTTTAAATAAATGCAAGGTTTCACCTTGCATTTATTTAAAAAGAGATTTTCAATGATACTCCACACGATGAGGTATAATGAGAAGCAGAAGAAGAAGATACCCAAAGAGTTTTTATCGTTCACTGTGGTCCGGATATCAAAATAATATTATTATCCTTGGATAATAATTAGTTTACGGAAAAAGAGTTAAAAATAAAAATACCTTGACCGACACTTTTACGCCTTATCTCCAAACGCGAACCACCAGTTATTAAGTTGACCAGTACTTTGAGCTATCGGTCCGGTCGATAAGAAATTGTGTTTCATCAATCATCAGAGTGCAATAGACATAATATTAGACCAACTATGAAATACTTATTACCATGCTATGAAATACTTATTACTATGGCAGGGACAGGCAATGTATGGAACACGAAGTTTACTGAAAGGCTAGCCGCACACACACTATAATATTGGCAATAATGCTCATTTTGACAATAATATTCAATATTATTTCCGTTTTTTTTTGTATAAAGGTCCGGTCGCACTGGGCGGAACTGCACTTCGGCGGAACTGAGCGACACGTCGCGTCAAAATATTCTTTATATGAAATTGTATGAGATAACACGCACTAAGCGGTAACGGAACTACACTGCAGCGAACTGCAAGACAAACTTGATCAACTGACAAAAAGTGTCGCGAACTGCAGTTCGGTTTCGCCAACTTCATTTTCATAGTCAGTCAACCGAGATACTTGGGAGCGCGATAATCGTTCGTCAAAAATGTCGATAGATGAATAAAATTTATTGTAGGTACTCGTGGGCCAGTATCCGGAGACATAATAAAATTATGACGTCCAGCATAAAAAGTAGGTACATGAACACTTCTATGAAAAAAAAACTAACTTTGGAGTGAAACGACCTCTGTGGCTCAATGGTTTGCGCGTCGGCGCTCAAGAAGCCCGGTCGCGGGTTCGAATCACACCGGGAGACAAAAAGTTTTTTATGTTCCTGGGTCATGGATGTGCAATAAATGTGTATTATATAATAAAAATCTTAAATATATGTATAGTATAAAAGTATTAAATATATTTCCGTTGTCTGGTACCCGTATCACAAGTTCTTCGAGAACTTACCACGGGACCAGATTGACGTGGTGTAAAAGCGTCCATAGATAGATATTATTATTAAATAGTTCAAGAAATGGGAATAAATGGTAAGTTAATTTTTTTATTTCTTTTTCCTGTGGATGAACGACGACCTCTCCAATGTTAATTGGTTTCATAGTGAAAATTATAATAATTATAATATCTATGGACGCTTCACACCACGTCAGTCTGGCCCCGTGGTAAGTATCCGAAGAACTTGTGTTACGGGTACCAGACAACGGAAATATATTTAATACTTTTTATACTTTACTTTTATATAAGATTTTTATTATACACACATTTAATACACATCCATGACCCAGGAACACAGAAAACTTTTTTGTTCCCTGGCGGTATTCGAACCCGCGACCTCCGGTTAAAGCGCCACTGCGCTCACCTCTGAGCCACGGAGGTCGTATGTAAATTATTTAGATTGTAGGTATGTAGGTACCATGGACGAATAAAAAAGTATAGACTGACAGATCCTATACATTAAAACATACACAAAATAAAGGTCCGGATTCAGCTTAGCTCTAGATGGCGTTAGTTACTAGCACGAAAATCAATAAATTGCACAAATTAGCGAAGTAAATCAATTAAGTTCTCTTTTAAACAAGAAAAAATATTTTTCCGTCTCTTTCCAGTGTGATTTTAAAGTTCATATGCGGATATTTGATAATTGTCTCTAAATCCAAAAAATGACCTCAGTAGCTTGTTTTTAGACAATTATGGTAGATGGCGTAGTATTAGGGTACCACATGTGATCACGAGATGGCGCGCAAAAGCATCGAATAAAAGTAGGTACCTACTTATATAAACAGGTACAATACAATGTTGTATAATGTAGATATTGATCATAATAATGAGGAAGATGTAAATCAAAATTTATTCCCCTTTTTCAGCCCTAACAAAAAATTTAAGCAATAATAAGACTAACTGTGAAAAAATTGTGTTGATATCACGAAAATTGAGTTTTTTATAAGCAAATCAATATGGGAACGCGCGAAAACTGATTGCGCCCGTCGAGTAATGGCTGTGACGTCACATCGCCGTGCGTAGCTAGTTAGCTATGCAATGTGCATACAGTATGTTTTTGACACGCGCTCTGTAAACTTACCTTCGTTCATTTCGATTAATTTTTATATATTATTATAATAAATATGACTTAATAGGGAAAATTGTTAAATTTAAACAAAAAATTAATACCAACTTTCAAAGTAAAAACGCACAAAAGAGTATGAAATAAATTTTATTTTCTAAAAATAATTCTCCTTTTAAATTCGGCTAAAATTTTAACTATTTCCCTACTCAATCTTCTTAATTTTGAAGTCTGTGCCAGACCAAACAATATCCTGATAAAACAATATTTTATAGAACTCACATTTAAGTTGGCAACCAACTTCAAAATTATGAAAATCGAGTAGAGAAATCAAAAATTTCAAACTCAAAATGGGCTATGAAGTACATTATTTTGATAGAACAAATCTTTATCAAGTAAAAGTTACGCCATCTTGGTTTTCACAATACTTCAAATGTTAGCCATCTTGTTTTCACCATACTTCAAATGTCAAAATGGCCCCAAAAATCTCAAAAATGGGACCATTTAACTGGAGATAGTGTACGTCTATGAGAGAAATAATTAAAATTTTTGCCGAATTTAAAAAGGGAATTATTTAGAAAATAAGATTTTTTTCATACTTTTTTGTGCGTTTTTACTTTGGAAGTCTGTTTTCATTTTTTGTTTCAAAATTATAATGTTTTCCATTTTTAGGGCTCCACTTAGGGCACACAAGGAACGCTTATAGTTTCGCTCGCTCCGTCCGTCCGTCTGTTATACTTCCGTAATTATGAATATTGATGGATGAAATTTGGTACAGTTATAGATTGTGTGTAGATCTTAGGTTTGGCATAATAAAATAATAATAATTTTATATTTTAGGGGTAGCTCTGAAGGGGGGATGAAATATTTTTTCATTCTACCCCATTTGTGGGGTATCGTTGAATAGGTCTTTTAGAATTAAGGTAAGGTTTCTTTTAACATTACTTTTTTACAAAGTCGACTATTTTCGAGTAATCAGCCTCCAGTGGTTTGTAAGTTGGTCCCCCCTCCCTTAGAATTTCTAAATTATAAGAGATAGAAACTTGTAAGCTTCTATGCTAATAGATCATGCTAAAAACTCTTTAGGAAAATTATTTTAAGCGAAATCGGATAGTAACTTTTGAAGTAACTTGAAAAACCTATTACGCGATTTCCAAACGTGTGTCTTTAAAGACTGAGTTCTGTTCAATGCTTTTGGATCTAGGGTATACCCTTGGCACAAAATTTTACTTTTTGGTATGATATGCTTAATTTACTTCACATTGGCCAAATTCTTAAAGATGTACCTATACATTTTGAGGAGTTCCCTCGATTCCTCATGGATTCCATCATCAGGTTTCCACTTTAGTGACTAAAGTCTAAAAGGGCCAATTTCAAATTAGGGGCCATCCATAAATAACGTCACACGTAAGGGGGGATGGAGGGGGTCGACGAAGTGTGACATTGTGTGACAAGGGGGTAGGAGGGGTCCTAATTTTCGTGACGTTACATTTCAAAATCTATTTTAATCTAATTGTTAATATAGTAATCATAAGTAATAGCTATATGATATTATGATAGCTATTGCCCCAGTGTCGAGACCCCCCAGCCCCAGTGATGTTTAAGAGATCATAATGTTGTTTTTTTATTACATAAGTTATATTTTTTCGCCGAGAAAATGCGTTTCAAATTCCACTAGGGGATAGCGGTCCTACCCGTGAGTATGTGAGACTCTGCTGCACCCGAAAAGATGGTGAATGGGCGCAGCCCCTACTCAATAAAAACTCGGCGGTACTCCACTCCATACCACCCTTGGCGGGCCACGGGATCGATCGAAAGACGATCCATGCGTCAGATGGGCATATAAAAGTTGGACCTGTGCCTAATCTCTCGACAGTCGTGTCGGTCATCCGTCCCACCAATTCAAATTAAACAAATTTCGGAACTGCTGTTTTATGACATTTTGTTCATAAAGTTTTTTGTCGAGATCTCAAACAAGTGACTACACCATAAACATAGTTATAAGCGAGGGGAAAAAGTAGGTAGGGAGTTTTTTGTATTGTCTTATTTCATCTTTTAAGTTTCATTAAATAGATTAAATATATTTTTTAAGTAGGTACCTAACATATCTGCGTGACTCGTGTTTTATTTCTCTATGTAAAACCCATTGTTTAAAATACATTGTCACTAAAATACTGAATTCATTCTGAGCATATTCTATAAACTAAACATTTAGTAATGCAAAAAAAAAATGTAGGTACATGTTTCGTATTTATTTAGGTACCTACTCAGTACTCACATTAAAATATTCTTCGCAATAAATGTCTACTGATTTTTGTAGCTATAACACTTTTTTACACAACTAATTTTCTCAGATTTTGTCGTTGGGCACATGAAAAAAGTATTTTTCTGGAGTGCTAACCGTTGTATTATACATAAAGGTGTTATACAATTATATCTATATGTTATTTTATCACCATAATTCCAAAAATTTCAATAAAACTTCAAAATTACTGCACGAGTTCCTTACCGCGGCGGTCAGAGCCGGCGAAATGACGTCACGCGTTGAGCGGTCAAGCTCGCGCTGATTTTAAAAACATCCAACTTTAAAAATTAATAAAAAATTCAGTTTTTGAGATATCGAAAAAATTCTTTCACTAATATTTTTTAGATTTTATTTTTGATTTTTATACATTATAAAATAATTACACTCATCTAGCTCATTATTGTAGCTTGGTGATGTCCGCGACTTCGTTCGCGTGAATATGGGTTATCGCGGTTGGATAAAAAGACAACCTTAATTATTATGAAAACAAAACTAAATATGTACCTACCTACCTATCATAAAAAATAATACAACTCTTTAAAATACCAAGAAATCGTATTTTGCTTAAAATACCTACCTATTTAAATAGAAAACTACACGAAATCAAAGTGTAACTTAATTAGAATATTGAATTAAACGATAAGTAACCACAATGAAAATCAAAAATGTTTGAAATTACGATTGACAAGTCATTTTGCAGATCAGGGCCCCAATTCTCGTACCTCGAATCTCGATTCGATTCTCGCGCTTACTCATTCACACAGGCGTCAAATCATGCGTGCGCGAGTAGGACAGACTGACAATCGAACCGATATTCGAAGCACGAGAATCGGGGCCCAGGTGAACTTTATTTTGAACCTTATTGCTAAGGTATAAGGTTGAAAATGATACACCGTATCTGTCCGCACGCTCTATGCTTTGACATAAGAGTGTTTTAAGTTTTTCCAAAGTTTTTCCTCGTACTAGCAGGCTTAGCATGACGCGGCGACGCGAGCCGAAGAAATAAATTTAAAGAAGAAATATTCTATATATAAAGACTGAAACTAATTGTCTAGGAGCGCCATGATGTGGAGTAGTTGACATTATTGTAAGACTAGATGTTGCACGCGACTTCGTACGCGCAAAAGGAAATCCCGCGGTAACCGTACATTTTGCCGCGATAAAAAGGAGCCAATGTCCTTCCCCGTGGTCTCATCTATATTTGCACTAAATTTCATCAAAATCGGTCGAGTAGTTTCGGAGCCTATTCAATGCAAATAAACAAACATACAAACAAACAAACAAACTTTTCCTCTTTATTATATTAGTATAGAGTATTTGACGTTAAATTAAGATAAAGTTTCTACATTAGCTGTCAAAAGAGGACATTTTTGGACCTCATGCTCGGGAAGAAAAGGAATATTTTTTCTCATAACGACGAAGCATCAACCGTGCTGCCTTACAATAAGACCTATTCTGAATTCCGAATGGTATTAACGTTTCTTCAATCTCTCATTTTGTCGATTCTTCGGTATTTCTTGCAGGCTTAGCATGCATGCACATCCAATGTGTATGCTAAGCCTGCTGGTAGTCTGTGTAATAAAAGAGATGAAAAAGGATTTCGTGTGTCATATTATATGACTAATGACACTGACATTTGACTCGACACTCATGTGTTCAATTTTCAACTCTATTGTATTAGCACAGAGTTCTATTTTTAATTAATTAATTCTCTGAATTTTAATCCGGTGTTTCGGATTCTGGAGCATATTATTTTTAAACAAAAAATTAAACCGTCTTCCAAAGTAGAAATACACAAAAAAGTATGAAATATAACTTAATCTCTAAATAATTCCCCTTTCAAATTCGGCTAAAATTTTTACTATTTCTCTACTCAATCTTCTTATTTTTGAAATCGGTACCAGCTCAAACAATATTCTACAATATTTTATAGAACTTACGTTCATATTTGCTGGTACCGACTTCAAAATTAATAAGATTGAGTAGAGAAATAGTTAAAGTTTTAGCCCAATTTAAAAGGGAAATAATTTAGAAAGTAAGTTTTATTTAAATTTTTTTTGTGTACTTTTACTTTGGAAGTCGGTTTAATTTTTTGTTTAAAAATAATAATTTCATACTTTTTTGTGATATATTTTGTTAAGTTATTATTAATACATCTTAAGAACGTCTAAAATAAACGATCGAATGTATAAAGGCCCCCACAGACGAGAGGCCGATCGTTTCAGCTGGAACTGACGTCAGTTCGGCCTGAACGGATTCGAGCACACACACGGAAAAAATCGCATCCAATCCAATTTACGTCAGTTCGGCCTGATCTGATTCGTGCCCACACACGGAACAGTCGCATCAGTCCATTCTGGTTTGCCGCGCGCTACGGTCGTGTTTATCAATTTTGTATTTAAACACCGCGAAAACTCATACAACGCTTGTACAAGATACACGCCCGCACGGCCACGGCTCGGGCAAGAACTGAAGCGATTTGTCCACACACGGTCAGGACAGGCCGCGCATTCAGGCCGATCGGTCAGGCCAGAATTAATGTTGCCAACTTAGTTATTTTACAAAATTTTACTAAATTGAGTATTTTATTCCCTCCTTGGTAGAAATTTAGTTATAAGTAGTGTTTAAGTAGGAAAGAGCCAGACAGTAATGATATGCAAAATTGCTACTAAATACGTAATATTTCCTAGTATATTTTAATTTAATGATAAAATTTATAATCAAATTCAATTAATGAAAAAAATTTAATATAATAAAACCTAAAATGCAGTGGTTATTGGGGGGCTTCAGGAATTCCTAAGTTAAGTAGCCTCTTTAGCAGTTTTAGTAGAAATCGATACGAGTTTAGCAGTTTCACAAAAAAAGAGCTGGCAACACTGGAACGAATCGCTTCAGTCCGTACGGCCGCCTGATGCGATCTCGAAATTGCACACACACGATACGATTTTGCATCCGTTCAGGCCGAACTGAAGGTAGACCGGACCATGTATGGGGCCCCTAACTGAATACGCGCTAAGTTTTCACTAATTTGTTAATAAGATGATGATGATTACTGTAAGATACAAACTGGCATATGCTTGCAGTTCTTTAAACAATACCGAAATTTCCAAACACATATCTTTAAAGACTGAGGAGTTTTGTTCACTGCTTTTGGATCCAGGTTATACAAAAGATCCAAAAGCACCAAGGTGCAACATCTTGTTATTTGGTAGCATATGCTGATGTTACTTCAGTAAAAGTCAAAATCACTATGTGTGTCGATATAAATTTAGAGGAGTTCCCAAAAGCACCAAGGTGCAACATCTTATTTTTTGGTAGCATATGCCTTGTGTTACTTGAGTAAAAGTCAAAATCTCTATATGTACCGATATAAATTTCGAGGAGTTCCCTCGATTCCTCATGGATCGCATCATCAGGTTTCCACTTTAGTGACTAAAGGACCAATTTCGAATTAAACCCTTTACAACAAAATAATTTTGCAAATAGGTCCATAAACGGCAGAGTTATGTTCAAAGATCTCCGAGTTAGTGTAAAATACTATGAGAAGAGCCTTTTATATCATAATAATGTGATGATGTATTAAATTACTCTAATAGGGATGTTGCCTAGTGTGGAATTTCACAGTTATACAAATTAAATTATAAACTTGAAACTTTAGATCGCCTTCTCCAAATTAACTGTCACATGGCCTTCACCTTAACACGTTATTGCCTTTTTGTACCTAAATTTACGTATGTCTTGCGGTGTTGTCAACTGTGGAAGTTCCCTCAACTTCTCAAACAGTTGGATGACACCATAAGACATACGCTTTCCGCTATTTTGAACATAAACTTCGATGACCGCTCATGGACTCAGGCAACACTTCCAGTAAGGTTCGGTGGCATGGGTGTCCGAAAACCCTCGGACGTATCCCTTCCGGCCTTCTTGTCCTCAGTCCACGCAAACTATAGACTAATCTCTGAAATACTAGAGCACCCATCCTACACCAATGCTCCTACACCAAGTTCCATTTCTGGACGAGGCCAAGGACGCCTGGAGCGTAGCTAGTGCTTGTAACGAATTGCCCGCCAATACATTTTCCCAAAGGCTCTGGGACGAGCCTCTCTGTAGACTGGTACGGAACAATCTCCTTAATCGTCCACATCGTCCAGTCCTACGGAGCAGGCTCGCCTCTTAGCTGTGGAGAAATGGGAGGCGGGCCTTTGGTTACAGGCGCTACCGTCACCCAATACGGGCACATTGCTGGATCGAACAACATTTCGATTAGCTACTTCCCTGCGTCTTGGCATCCCCCATGTCGTCCCCCATCGTTGCGTTTGTGGTGCAAATGTAGACAGACTCGGACACCATGGTCTGTCCTGTCCACGAAGCGCCGGTCGCATCTCCCGCCATCACTGCCTCAACGACCTCATTCGTCGGGGACTTGTCACAGCCGGAGTGCCAGCTGTGCTGGAACCCTCTGGACTGTCGCGCGACGATGGCAAGAGACCAGACGGAATGACCCTGGTCCCTTGGAGACTGGGACGGGCTCTTGTATGGGACGCTACATGCGTCGATACACTTGCTCCGTCCCATGTCCAGGGCACCTCAAGTACTGCAGGTGCGGCCGCAAATCAGGCAGAAAACCTTAAGCGGCGCAAATATGAGAACCTTAGTAGGGATCTCATATTTGAACCGTTTGGGGTTGAAACCCTAGGCACATGGGGTCCGGGGGCACACAAACTATTCGGAGAAATTTAAAAAAAACTCGTAGAGGCCACCCAAGACCCCAGAGCCGGCACCTATCTGGCTCAAAGAGTTAGCATTGCTATCCAGCGAGGAAATTCTATGAGCCTGATAGGCACTCTGCCTGATGGGGACGACCTAGAGGTTTTCTTCTTTTTATAGCCTTTTAATTATATTGTACCTTAGTTTTCTCTTTTTTATTTTTTATTATTTTTCTTTCTTTCTTTAATCTGTAAATAATTTAAAGTAGGTAGTTATTATTGTATAGTGTATTGTTAAATAATAAACTGTATGTTTACAATACTTTTTAATACAATTAAAGGTTCCCTATTTTTTCGCATAAAATCATATGTCATAATTTTACTTGGCATAATTTCATTTGACCTAATAGTAGTTTCGCATAATATTCATTTTCATAACTTTCTTAGCATAATTTTTTTTCGCATAATTACTAAAAGCATAATAATTGTTAGGCATACTTATTGTAAAGCATATATTTTTTTACGCATAATGTTCATTAAGAATAATATTTTTTTGCATAATATTAATAAGCATAAATATATTTACGCATAATGATATTTAAGCATACTATTATATTTACGCATACATCTTTGTAGCATTTTTTTTCACATGATATGAATGATAAATTCTACTGGGTGTGCGAGTTAAGACGAAATAACAATTATAATTGTAATTTTACGACTGATTACGAAATAAACTCGGACAAAAACACGAACTGCTATCTAAGAACATGCCGAGCTAATTATTTTAAACATGTTAGCGGCTTACGGGTGGCCCAAGGGCCACCCCGCCGCAACTAAACCTACTGTTACACATGTTACACTAGGTATATGAGTTTAATACCTGCTTTTAATATTTTATTAATATGCGTTTAATTACCTTAACCGTATTTTCATTATGTCGTTCCAGTTTATGTATATTTGTGCCTTGTGACAAAATAGTTTGAATTTATTATGACAAAAAAATATGCCTAACGAGTTTATGCCAAAAACCAATTATGCCAAAGTATTATTATGACAAGAAAAATTATGCCTTACGAGTTATGCCTCATTAAATTAGGACAAACAATATTAGTCTAAATGATATTTATGCCTAATGATGTAGTATGCCAAAAAACCATTATGCCAAAGTATTATTATGCGTACTAAAATTATGCCAAGTGATGTATGCCAAATGAAATTATGACAAATAAAATTATGCGAAAGAAGAGGATCCCACAATTAAATTTTAAAATTGTTGATTAAAGATACATAAATCTGAAAGAAATAGGTATTTAGAGAGACGGGATTAAAAATATAAGCAAATAAAAAATATTGTCCATCTCTTTCTCGCAAAATGATTCGTGACGTCACAACCTGCTACCGCCATAAATTTTGTTATGAGAAATGTATGGCGGTAGCAGGCTGTGACGACACAGGCCAATATATCGCTCTCTTTCATATTGTAAATTTCAATGGTTTGTATCTAAGTTATTTTTTCAGATATACAAAAATGGGTTCTGGATTGTTTATTAACATGTTGTCTAAAAAAATTTTTTTTCGGCAACATCCCTATTGACATGGTGGCATATGCTTGCAGTTCTTTAAACAACGCCGAAATCCCCAAACATGTATCTATAAGGAGTCAGGAGTTCTGTTCTGTACCTTTGGGTCCAGGGTATACCTTGGAGCAAAATCTTACTTTTTGGTAGCACATGCTTAGACTTGTTCAGAAAAAGTCAAAATCACCATATGTGTCCATATAAATTTCGAGGAGTTCCCTCAATTCCTCATGTATTCCAACATCAGGTCACCACTTTTTTGACAACCGGACTAACTTGGTATTATAACCCTTTACATCATAAAAAAAAATTAAAATCGGTTCATAAACGACGAAGTTATCTGCGAACAAACATAATATTGAATTTTTAGGTCATCTGGAACTGGGTTAAAGTTTTGATCTATAGGTTAGTCAGTGATCAAAATGACGATTTTTGGACGTTAATATCTAAATAACCGTTTGGGCTGAAAATGGTTCGTGTAATATTACACACGGTGCCGCTCGCCAGTTCTGTTACTTGAACTTGGCTTGACACACTACCGCGTGTCTAGATTTGTTTTTTATATACAATTTGTCGAGTAAATTAGACTATTGCACAATATATAATTTTATTGCACACAATATTGTATAAACAACGAATGGATATCTTCGATTTTTATAGGAAAATCAATTAAAAACGACTCATATCGACTTTGCGAAAATTATCAAGACCACGTAGTTCTTTGATTCTTCCTAGATGTCGCTTTTACGTTTATAGTTAACTAAATTATTATCTAAAACATGTAGATGGTAGGTTATGCTGGTTCGTATGCCATTTCTATTTCATTAATACCTATTTGTTTTATAAATACATTTTGACGAGTAAGTTTATTGCACAATACGCAATTTTATTTTTTGACCACGTAGTTCTTTGAGGGCTTCATAGATGTCGCATTTTCGCCCATACGTATATTGCAGTTCTTAAATGACCAATAGATGTCAGAAAATCATGAATCGAAAGCCAGTTTATTTACTTTTAAACTGGCATGGCTAGGTTAAAGTTCCAACTAAATTACATGGCCTTTTTTTCCCAACTCCTTATACATTATACTAACTGTATATCAATATTTCAAAGCGCCTCAAACATGTATTTTTGGCATTAAAAATGTACTTTTCAAAAATTTGTAACTTGGCTAAGTTCCGCTTCTGACCAGCCAGGCCTGCATTCTCGTGTTGAGGTACAATAGGAGAAGTACAGGACAAGGTTTCATCGTGCCTCAAATACCTACTCTAAATTTCTCAGTAGCTCTTGGGCTATAACGGTCAATAAGAAAATTAAAAAAACATTTTTTAATTTTCTTCTGTAGGTCTATAGTTTTATTCGTCCATGGTAGGTACATATTTATTAAAAAAAACCTTTTAAATTTCAATCGTCCATTCGTCCATCTTGCTCGGAGGTTGCCTAGCTACTAAATATATTTTTGTAGCGCCGCTGCAGTTGCAGTGCGACTTACCAAAACGTGTCGCTCAGTTCCGCTGAAGTTCAGTTCCGCCTAGTGCGTCCGGACCTTAATCTGTTGACTAGTATTGACAAATTTGTTCTGTCAATAATATTGCGTGTGTGCGGCTAGCCAATGGCTATACAGTATACATCTATACAGATAAATAAAATTGAAGGGTCTGTTTGTAACTTCAAACTAACAGCTTGTATTTTAATGATTTGATTAGTAAAATTGTGAATATTTTGTTTAGTCAAAATGGCTTCTACGCCGTCGCCCAAGACTTCCCTGGCCAAACTCGTGCTGCATACGAAGCCGAAGCCATTTAAAGTTATGGTGATCGGCCAGTCCGGAGTCGGAAAATCAGGTAAAGTTTTTTCTAAGTAATGTTTATAGTTGGTACACCTACCTATATCTGAAGACTGTATTGCAATTTATATTATACAATGTAATGGGACAGTATCCCACTACTCTTATAAATGTGAAAGTTTGTGAGGATGGATGGATGGACCGGATGTATGGATGTTTGTTACTTTTTCACGCAAAAACTACTGAACGTATTTCGATTAAATTTGGTATGATAGTAGTTTAGGTTCTGGATTAGAACATAGGCTACTTTTTATCCCGAAACAAGTACAATGTTCCTGTGGGATAATTGGGATATAAAGCTAGTATTATCTGTGTATTGTGGTAATAGTACAGATTGCACAGTTCTACTACAATTATAAATGTGAATGTCATGGTTGTTTTTTACTCTTCACGCAAAAACTATTGAACGGATTTCTATGTAATTTGGTATGATAGTAGTTTAGGTTCTGGATTAGAACATAGGCTACTTTTTATCCCGAAAAAAGTACAATGTTCCTGTGGGATAATTGGGATATAAAGCTAGTATTATCTGTGTATTGTGGTAATAGTACAGATTGCACAGTTTTACTACAATTATAAATGTGAATGTCATGGTTGTTTTTTACTCTTCACGCAAAAACTATTGAACGGATTTCTATGTAATTTGGTATGATAGTAGTTTAGGATCTGTTTTAAAACATAGGCTACTCTTTATCCCGAAAAAGTACAGTGTTTCTGTGGAATATCCGATACAATATTTACGTGGGCGGAGTCACGGTAAGAAGCTAGTATTGTATAAAATTCGCGTGAGTGTTGCTGTAAACTTTTGCAAGTGTTGAAAGCCCCAGTAATATCGAAACCAATGACCCTGCGCGGAACGCCAGCAGACGAAAACATCGTAAATATGTATAGCATATATAGCTCCCCACACCGATTTCGGTGACTAGTGGCCGGTTTCATTGAAAACCAGGCTAGCTACGCAGGAGTTATTTTATAGTACCCAAGTGTGTGTGCAGTACACAAGAGCACTTTCTTTTCCTTTTACTCTCGTAACACAGTGGGACGGTTGACCGACACGACTGGCGAGAGATCAGGCGCAGGACCGACTTTTTACATGCAACGGCGGATCCAGGGGGGGGGGGCATGGGGGTCATGACCCCCCCCTGAGCTGGTTCCAGGTCTTAGGTGGACCACTAATTGAACAAAATGATTTTATTTATATATTTTGTCACCATACAGATTTTATGTAACTACCTTCAATATTTAATTAATTTAATATAATAATAGGTTGGGGAAAAAGTCTTTTCGCATTATAGTATGTATGAACTTGTCATAAAATATCTTGGGCTATACCAATTGTATCTGGCTGATTTTGGTATCATTAAAAAGTTTTAATTTTACTGAAGACAATTCCAAATTCAAATTAGGTAAATTTGAGATTTTCATTTGTTTTTCTTATTGTTAAAATGAGTGATTCTTATGAAGAATTTCGATACATTTTAAAATTTTATTACAAAAAAGGTAAAAATGCAACACGAGCCGCGAAAAAAATTTGTGATGTTTATGGACCTAATGCAGTATCTGTGAGAGTAGCGCAAATTTGGTTTAAGCGTTTTCAATCCGGAAATTTTGATATCAAAGATGCACGTCGCTCTGGTCGCCCTGTTACGGACAAAACTGTTGCCATTTTTGAAAAAGTGGAGCAAGATCGGCATATTAGTAGTTACGATGTAGCTGAAGAACTGGGGATTGACCACAAAACGGTTTTGGCGCATTTGAAAAAAGCTGGGTACACAAAAAAGCTCGATATTTGGGTGCCTCATGAGCTCACTGAAAGAAACCTAATGAACCGTGTACTCATTTGTGATTCTTTATTACGACGTAATGAAACCGAACCATTTTTGAAGAAGCTCATAACTGGTGATGAAAAGTGGATCACGTACGACAAGAACGTGCGAAAAAGATCGTGGTCAAAGGCCGGTCAGGCTTCACAGACTGTGGCGAAACCCGGGTTAACTCGCAACAAGGTAATGCTGTGTGTGTGGTGGGATTGGAAGGGCATTATTCATTATGAGCTGTTACCGCCAGGCAGGACCATCAATTCTGAACTGTACTGCAAACAACTGATGAGATTAAAGCAAGAAGTTGAGAGAAAGCGGCCGGAATTAATCAACAGAAGGGGTGTGGTTTTTCACCATGATAACGCTAGACCTCACACATCTTTAGCCACTCAGAAAAAAATACGGGAGTTTGGCTGGGAGGTGTTAATGCATCCGCCGTATAGTCCTGACCTTGCACCTTCAGATTTCCACCTGTTTCGGTCGCTGCAGAATTCCTTAGGCAGTGTCAGGTTGACATCACAAGAGGACTGCCAAAACCACTTGTCGCAGTTTTTTCATCAGAAGCCCCAAAAAATTTATAGCAATGGGATCATGTACCTACCAACAAGATGGCAAAAAGTTATCGAACAAAATGGCACCTATATACTTTAGTCACTTGTAAATAAACTTTATAAAAAAACCTTTTGAATTTTTATATAATATGCGAAGAAACTTTTTCCCCAACCTAATATAATAACTTTCTATGATGGCAAACGTTTGGGAACGAACGCATCGAAAATTTAAAATTTAAATCGTGTCTAAGTCCTAAGATCTTCAATGGTTGAAGATCTTAGGACTTAGACACCTACCTAAGATCTTGAATGGTTTTAAATGGGCCGTCCATGTGGATACAGAGGCGTATTTAGAAATTTTGCGCCACAGGCCAATGAATATATTTTGCCGCCCCATTATTCCTATCTGAAAGATGATTTTTTAAAGTTATTTTAGAAAAAAAATAATTAAACAGAACTTTAATACTAACTTGTTCTATATGTATTTGTGTTAAATGCGTTCAAACTGAGAAAGCGAGCGAATATTTTTTACGCTTTAACCTGTTAAAATCTTAGCCCTGAAAGAATATTGTACTTTAGAAAAAAACAATAAAATCACTAGCCTTAAACGGGGATCACGAACCTATGGCACGCGTGCCATCGAATCCTCGAACGTATAGCATGCGACAGAATATTTTGGGTACGTCACTGATCACACAATTTTGTAATTATGTACTACGAAAAAAGTGTGAAATAGGTATTATATGACAAACCTAAGCATAATAAGTTATTTGTCATCTATTTTGCAACATCAGAAATTACACTAATTTTACTTTAATTTAAATTACAAAATGATCTTATTTTCAGTCTTTTAGGGTGTATAATTTGAGCAGATTTAACTTATTAAATAGGAAAAAAAATTTGCTTGCTCGCTTCGCTCGCTCGCGTTTAACATAAAGAACATATTATATTATTTAGTAGCGATGTTCTGTTTTAGCCGGTTCATCTTATGATATTTTTCCGAAGTTCACCGTTATTCAGTGTTTAAGTTTAACGATTGAATAGATTTTAACGGGAAAAAAATTATGCTCGCTCGCTTCGCTCACTCGTGTTTGGCTTATACAGACATATTACTATAAAAT